>OY829518.1:5812063-6358063 GCA_963691665.1 Clepsis dumicolana
GGGTCATATGAACTTCAAGATCTTGATGATTATCTTAAAAGACATCTCCAAGGTTGCACCTTTACACTGACATGCAATAATAATACGCTAAAAACATCTATATTGTGTTCCAAAAACGTCTATTTTAAAAAACCAAATTCGATTGGTAAGTTACTTGGTTTTGGAGAAGAAACAGTTCAGGCGAATATATTAACTGAGTCCCCTTTTCCCGTGTCCATTCTGTCTACAACTATAGTACGAGTTGAATGTGACATCGTGAGCGGGTCATTTATAAACGGAAAACCTAGTCATATAATTCATGAATTTGTGCCAAATGTACCGCCTGGTTACCGGATTATAGAAACACCTAAAAATGTTATATATTTTCCTGTTACTCAAAACAGCTTAAACGCTCTTATAATAAGAATACTGGATATAAACGATAATTTAGTGAATTTACGTGGCGAAGAGATTCAGATATATTTACATCTCAGAAAAAAATGATAGACTTTAATAAATGTACGGTCTCAAACAGCAAAGCCGTTAGTGCTCATTGTGCTATCAAGAAAAGAAGACCTAAAGGACAACTAACGAAGGAAAACAAACAGTTTTTAAAAAACATAGGATTATTAAAATGAGTATACTAAACTTATCAGACTCCTTTAGCTTTGATAGCACGATTGAAAGTTTCGAATATCATTCGTATAAACCGTACGTAACAAGTTTCAATTTAAATGATGAAATCCGTATACCTATCAACCAGCAAGATCTATACGTATTACCATCAGCGAGTACTTTATACATAGAGGGTACTATAGAAGTATTCAACAGAGAAACAAAAGCGAAGGTGTCCAGTGTTCATTTTACAAATAACCCTATACTTCATTTATTTCAAGATATTCGATATGAGCTGAATGGGATTGAAATAGATAAAATTAAAAACGCTGGGGTCACAACAACAATAAAATCTCTTGTGTCGATGAATGAACTTGAATCATCGATGTCAAAGTTATGGGGCTGGGATGTTGATGGCACAAAAATTACGCATGGATCATTTTCTGTGTCAATTCCTTTAAATAAGATTCTTGGCTTCGCAGAGGATTATAACAAAATTATTATTAACTGTAAGCATGAACTTATTCTTTTACGATCCAATACTAATTTAAATAGCGTAAAACTGAACACAAATGAGTATATAGGTAACATAACTATATCTAAAATAGTATGGCGCATGCCGCACATTAAGGTTTCTGATCGTGAAAGATTAAGTTTGCTTAAATATTTGGAAAGAGATCGAGCTATTCAGGTAGCATTTAGGAACTGGGATCTGTACGAATACCCGCTTTTACCTAAAACATCAAAACATTCTTGGGCCGTCAAAACTTCGTCTCAAGTTGAAAAACCTCGATATGTTATAATTGGATTAAAAACAAACAGGAAAAATGTTGCTGATAAAGATATATCGCGTTTTGATCATTGTAATTTGCGTGACGTTAAAGTTTTTTTAAATTCAAATTATTTTCCTTATGAAAACTTGAATGTCAGTTTCTCGGCTCAAAAATTTGCTATATTATATGAACAGTACGCTAAATTCCAACAGTCTTATTATAACCGCAGCCAAGCACCGTTGTTGAATCCACAAGACTTTATAAATAAAGCACCTCTGTTTGTTATCGACTGTTCTCGTCAAAATGAAACCTTAAAAACGGGTTCAGTCGATGTGCGGATTGAATTAGAGTGTGACACAGATATCCCTGACAATACCGCGGCTTATTGTCTTATTTTGAATGATAGTATTATAGAATATAAGCCGTTGACCAATATAACAAAGAAGATATCATGAAACTAGACCATCTATTCGTAGATGTTCAGGGGTTTAAATCATCTAAAAATGAATTTATTATTAAAGAATTTGCATACAGTACCTATGAACACACGCAGGCGTATTTAATAAAACCTCCATATTCATTTTCTACGTTATCAGAAAACGAAAAAAGGCATGTGAAATGGATAGAGAGAAACCTTGGCATTATGTGGCGTGAGGGGTATATCGACCACAGAGAATTTAAGAGAATGATTCATAATTTCTTGGAAGGCAAAAAAATATATGTAAAAGGTTTTGAAAAAATTAAGTGGATTAATGATTTATGTGCTGATTGTACTGTAATAGACTTGGGAGAGAAAGGTTGTTCTAATTTTCAATTAATGTATAAAAAGTATTGTATCGACAACAGCTCTTATAATTGTCTACATCATAAAAAAGCTTGTGCCTTAAAAAACGTTATATGTCTTAAAAAATATTATTTCGATATTATGCATATTTAACATTGTAATAAATTATACCTAATTTTCAAAAATAAATATTTACGTTTAATCATTTTTTTATTTTTTAACCCAGTCAAAATTAGTTATCATTTATTTTGAACGAAGACTTTTTATATTAACCCATTTTTAAATAATTGAATTTGTTTGTTTAAAAATATGAAATAAATGATAACGATTCATACCTGTGGCTAATAATAGTGTTAATCTATTTAAGCGATATTTACTGAAAAGATTTTTCTTGTGCATTTAATCATGATAATTTTATTTTCGTTTGAATTATTGCTTTATTGACATACTTACAAAAAAAATCTTTCCTGTTGACGTATCGCTTAATCAAAGGAATAAAACAAGAAAATTGTTGACCATATTTATTTTCAAAATTATATACAAAAACAGTAAAAACATTAATAACTAACACTATATCCGCACAACTTCTTGGATATCTTATTTATTACACTTTCTGTACTGTCTATTATCTCATCGTATCCGTCACTTGCCACATACTGCGCACTGAGCATAACGTTTTCACCGGTTTCGTCGTTTTGATCCGGCGCGGAGTCACTTATGTTAATTATTTGGATTTTGACAAGTCTGTTCCCCTTAGTTGCTTCATTGTTTATAACGAACGACGGCGGGTGACCTCGTACACTTCTCTTTACCACTTTGTTTAGCCTTAGTTTTGGTTTACTAGACTTGGTTTTCGTTTTGGCACTTGCAATTTTTTTTACAAATTCACTGACTTCTTCTTCTTCTTCATCTTCTCGGAATCCTAATGGACCCTGTGCATATTGCGAAAACATGATTTGAGTGTCTTGCGTTCCTTCCATATTCTGAAACAAAAGAAATCAAATAAATAAACGCATCTGGCAACACATATGAGCATTTTCATACGCTTACAAAACAATAATAGCAACAAAATAATACGAATAAATATTAAATAATGCCAATTTTACTTACCGAATCGGGAATGGATCAGCTCGTCTTAATTTTCAAAACTTTGGAACGACTTTACTCAGTTATGAATGTAGAGTGCAGAATGATAACTTACTATAACAGCCGCTATTTATAATTACAGTAATTTCATGCGTCAGCAAATTAAATTAACACGCGCTTCGGAGCATGCGGTGCATACCGCCGCGCTGCTTAATGCCGATCAAATTACAACGACACGTAAGGACTTGTTATAATTGGTACCAAATGCAATAAATGTGAATAGGTATATTTCACGTGTCAGCAAATTACCTTAGCACGGGCTGCATGCCGCCGCGCTGCTTAAGACACGTAAGGACATGTTTTAATTGATACCCAATGCAATAAACGAGGATAGGTATTATTTGCCTGTTCAACAGAACATGATTTTACTTACCATTATCAAAATATTACATTTAAAATTAAGCCTGAGCCCTGAGCTTTTTGATGACGGAAAACATCGTCAGGAAACCTCCGAAGCGAGAAAACTCAATTTCAACTCAAGTAAAATGTGTTTTCAGTCGGTATCCTCGCAGTCTATATATACTTAGGTGGGTGAAAGAAAAAAAGAAAACAAATGTTAATAACACTTCATATTTATTTATTAAAAAAAAAGAACAAACCATACAATTTACAAATCAATGTGTAATTATAAAAAATAAAGTACTTAATGATAATCTACTTATTTGGTATAGTCAGCGTCAAAAGTCGCTCATCTGGTCGTAGAGCGAAAAGGTACAAAAGTGATGAGCGGCTTTTGACGCTGACCCTACAACATACATAATTATAATTTTACAATAACGTAAGTACTCAACGTATTTTATTTTATTAAACACATTCTAATTTTTTATTACCCATTGGGTGCCTACGAAATAAAATTACAGCTCGAGGAAAGGTCGCTTAGATAACTACTGTACTAGAAAATAGACTCATGTCCCCAAGATTTGGTTGAAATTTTGTCTGATAATATATGTCGTTTATCGTCTTTGTTAGATAAAGCAACTTTATTGACAGATTGAGTGAAGATCTCGTGCCTAATCGATTTAAATAATATGTGTTTTTTCCGAACTATTTTATCATTGAATAACACATCCCGATAATCATTTAATGTTAACTCTTGAACTGCTGGTTTTTTTATTCCTTTAGCCTTTTTGATAAGAGATTTATCACTTTTGATACAGTATAGTTTAGAACGTAACCCTATAAACTCGGTAATAAGTTCTCCTCCTAACTCATCTTTGAATAACCCAGGAATCTTCTTGTTACGTAAAGGTATTTGCAAATCATTTACAGGGTTATAATTGCTTGTGTCAAAAAAGTTTAAAAAAATATTTTTTAAATCGCTGTAAAAGTCTGCAGTTTCGATTTTGTAAATAAAACTGTCGGTATCAGTGTAGCACAGAGTAACTTGATCTTGGTAGTGTTTTTTTATTACCGTGTAGTGAAATTGGTACATATGACTTTTAGAAAGTTCTAATACAGAGAATCCTACGTAGATTGGTTTATCTAAAATTACTTTTTCAGGCTTCATTTGTACGACAACCAAATTTTCAGACAACACTGTTGCACTATGGAAATTCGGTTTGGCAATTAATTTGTTAGCACAAGTAAACTTTTTTGTTTTGTTTTGACGGTCGTGCCACTTATTTACTAATTTGACGTCAACTCGCCGCTCACTGTCTTCAAGAGTTTTCCCAAAAACTGAGTTATTCATTAATTTAAAAAGGTCTTGTTGGAAAGGAGTAGTAGCTTTTTTTCTCAGTTCTGTATTTAAATGAATATACTGTTTTAAGAATGGACTTTGACGAAACCTTATAACGCGATGGATTTTATCAAGAGTTAAGCCGTTGCGTAAACATGTTTTCAGATGGACGTAATGAATGACGTATTCGTATTTGTTATATAAATTTGGGATCAATTTGGTCGTTTTTCCTCCTGGAGGAATAAATTTTTGTGCGCAAAATGGATAGTCGTTATGGTTATGGTGTAAATTTTCCGGATATAGCAAGTCAACTTCCAGAATAAATCCAAATGGAGCATCATCTTCGACAGACAAAATATCTAGTTGGGCAATTTCATGATGATCTAGAAAACTAAAATTAGACATGGGCAACGATTGACACATACTGTAACCATATAAGTTATTGCAATCGATATATACTAAAAACGAGTCTGGTTTATTCATGTCATAAGTTTCCATGTACTTATTATTAGCCTGAGCATATCTGGTCGAACACATGCAAATACCACCTCTTATTCCTTTTTGTATGAGTCGAATTATTTCTAATTCGGATATCAATTCAAGCTTAACTCCGGTTTTTAATAACATAGCATCAAACGATAAGCTTGGAGCAGTTAAATAGAATGCCGGATCTAAATGATAATTTAACTTGCAAATGAACCGAAAGTTCTCAAAAATATCTGATAAAAGCAACACATCAGTTTTTAGGTAAAGATCAGTATATTCTCCCATATCTTTGATTTTAAATTCGGACCATACAGATTGCGCATGTGCGTAATCTGAATCGCTTATTTGTTCGTTGGAAAGAGAATTAAAAAACAAGTTCTGTGATGGAAGCTCGGTCTCTGTAAACTTATCCCAGCTCGACATATAATCGTAAGGATAAATACCTTTGCGAGTTAATAATTTATTTTTTTTAGTTTCAGGATAAAACTTGTTCAAGTGAATAAAATCATCTTTATGTAAACCATTCGCTAATTTTTCCAAGCTTGTTCCTAAAAATTTAAAAGAGTCTACAAATCGAATTTGTGCATACTTTTGATCTGAAATCCACAAAAACTTAGTGAACGAAATATAATTTTCTTTATTTTTTGGGATTACTTTCACAGGCCCTGAACATTTACTAAGTTCCTGTATAAACAAATGACAATCGTAACCTGCTAAGTTATGAAAGAAAACAGGGACCAATTTAGGAACGCGAAAGCGCAGATTGCAGTACTGGTGCGCGGCACCGCGATAACGGCCCGTTAGATGACAGTGATCTCTTACTTTGTCTGCAAACAATAAACCTTTACACATATGACAATTTTTGGCACGTTCATGAGCTAAAGAATCTTCTACAGTAAATATCATGGGAATTTCTTTTTCTAAAACGTTATGGATGTCTTTAATATGTCTATATAAATAATCTACGAATTTCTGAGCACAATCTGGCCCTCGGTATTGAACAAAACGATTAAGTTGCTCATCATAAGAGCAAATTATATGGTACGCGAAAGCGGCTGGTAAATGTATTTGTTTATTTGTAGTAAAACTACTGTCAGTGTTAGGTTCACAGTTCTGATAGGGTTTAAGGATTGTCTCAAAGTCAGCATACACGACAAATGGAACGTCTTGTTTTCGTTCAAAATGCTTAAATTCGAGATAGGTGCCTTTCTCCGGAAGTACCGTAGCAACCCCACTACAAACGTGACTATTGAAACCGTGTTCAGTTTGAAAAAATATCAGACAGTCTTCGCAGAAATAAAGCTTAGCATGATGTTTGGTAATCTGACCGCGAGCAAGACGCGGTAAATTAGTAATCAAAACATAATGCGACTTATTACCGCGTTCGATTAAAAGTAAATTGATTCGATGTTTCCTTTTATATTGCGATCTGTATAGAGGTCCTACAAGAGTTCGGTTGTTTTTTAAAGAATATACGTTAATACTGATATCAATATTGTGATGCTCAAACGTAATGATATCGGCTAAAGTGACAGGGAAACACATATTATCAAGTTTTAATACGTCTTTAAAATGAGGATAAGATGATAGACGCTCGCGATGGTTTTGACATGGGTAAAGAGCAGCAACAACACACCAGAGAAAACAATAATTATCATGATTTTGAATATTAATGCAAGCTTTTTTATTTTTTATTATCTTAGGTAAGTCTATGTAAGATGACGCTTTCAATGGTTCATACTTATTTATGTTAACTTCTAAATACAAATTAGATAAGAAAGTCCAACCAGAATCGCGCTCCTGAAATTCTTCGATTTTTTTCTGTATACTAATAATTATTGTGTTTAAAAGCTCTTCGAATTGATAATTTTGATGTATAGGAAAATTTTTCGTTGCAAAAGATTTCATTTCCTGCTTGTCATCTTTAAACAAAAGAAAATCGCCAAAATATTCGAAATTTACTTTGAGGGACACATGTTTTTTAAGCGAATTTTCCAAAATTTTTTGCATTTTAGGTTTTACTGTAATCAAAAATGATTCAGGTAAACAAGACTTCAGCTCATCAGTTGCCATTATTCTATAAGATGCTATGCGACCTTTAAAAGCAGACGAAATTTCAACAACCTCATCGTTTAAATTTACACCCGAATTTTTTCTATGCTTATTACTTCTAAGGTGCCCTACCCACTTCCTGCTTTCTACTGTAATTGAACACTGAGTGCAAAAGGGCATGTTTTATGTAGCGACTTTGCTTAAGCTGTAATCCTGGTTTTATATGTTAAATACACAATTTGATAGTTTCAATTTTAATCAAATAATAAAAAGAGACAACCTGCAGTATCCGTTAAAAGCAAAAATAAAAAGTACTAAATTAGTACTTACTTAGTATCGTTACAATAAATTTGACGTTAGCGTCCTTGAAAAGTACATTTATCTTTTTAACAAATTTTTGCTATGCCCTCCATTCAACAGTTTTATCATCGATTTGCGCCCTTAAAGTAATATCGTTAAAAGCGTTTAAATTATGGTTTCATAATAAATCGTTAACATTTATTAAAAACATTTATTAAAAATTACTTGATACACAATTTGATGCAGTTTAAATTTTATTCAAATAAGTAATAAAAAGAGACAACCTGCAGTATCTGTTAAAATCAAAAAAGTACCTACTAAATTAGTACTTAGTATCGTTAGAATAAAATTTGACGTTAGCGTCCTTGAAAAGTACATTTATCTTTTTAATAAATTTTTGCAATGCCTCCCATTCAACAGTTTCATCATCGATTTGCGCCTTTAGAGTAACGAGAGCCTTTTTCCAACGCTCCTGACGTAACTCACCGCGAATATCAGCAGTGTTGTACACCCGCAGCTCCAAGAAAAAGTCTCCGTTGAGGGTGCAAGCTCGTTTTGTTGACCCGTTCGGTACCCGGCTTATAATGGATGAATCAAGCGGATCAGTCTCAGCAGGCTTATGGTTAACAGCAACGTCTTCAGGAAATATTCCGAACACGTCAAACGGGTTTTTAGTTTCTTTTTTCTTGGGTGCAGCAGATCTGAAACATAACAGACATTAAACAATGAATAAGACAGTTGTACTTAGTTCGTCGAAATTCATTAAACAAATTACAAGAAAAATACCTTGGGGTTGACGGCTTTCTTTTTTGAGCAGGTTTTTTTATTTTTGGGATACTGACATCTGCAGCGGCAACGCTCTCCTCTGAATCAGATCTGAAATAAAAAATATGTTTTTATTACTCGACATTTAAAATAACCATATACATCGATAAAAAAAGAAAAAAAAATACCTTTTTTAAATGAAAAAAGTAGACAAACAATATTTAAGTAAATATGTACCCAGCTGACAAAATAAAAAACATGAAATATGAAAATAAATATAAAATGGCTACCTGTTTGGAGCTGAAGCTTTTCGTTTTTCAGCCGACCTTCCCACTTTTGACCGAACGGTTCCGCTGTTTGCAACAGTGATGGGTTCAAACTCGGAATCAGACCTGAAAGGAAATTAAAAATATTAATGCCTGTTGGAACCCTACAAACAATATGAACCAAATGTTTTAATTTCGTTAGGAAAGTAAAGCGTTAGGTACGTTGAAATACATACTTACATTTTAATCGATGTATAAAGCAAATAAACTTTACTAACGTAGAAACTCTGCACAGCTTAACCTCTGAGCTGAAGATGTAGAAGACTTGATGCACTGTGCACGTCACGTTCGAAATTGGAAAGGAACAAATTAGCCCCGCGCAAAAGTTTTAAACGAAATTATTTGCTGATTTTACTAAATGAACTAGGGCTGTCGCATTCCAAATCACAATTGTGTATTATGCTTATGTGCACATAACAGTTCTTTATTTTACATTATTTAATTCTCGACGCGATGGAAAGAGGAACGTTATGAATTTGTCTATCTGTCTGTTGGTAAATCTGCCTACTTCGTATTCCACATATGCATGTATTCAAGATACCAAAAAACTAATCGAGAGTGAGTTGTAAGCTTTTTTTAATTTACTTTTTTAATTTTTAATTTACTTATTTATTTTTTATTTATTTATTTCTCACCAGCTAAATTAAGGAATTACCTAAATATTAGTATTTCAGTAATTGTAGTAATCATTATTTCTTTTAAGAACATTTATATTCGCATTTAATAGAGGTACCCATTAATTGTAAATTTATCCATTGATCATTGTCAACCCTACACCTTTATAATATGAATATTATTTCGCAACCACGCTTCATACATGCACCGCATTTGTATGTCAGCAAAAAGACGCCGATCGCACTGTGTGTCACATTACAACTTGATAACGTTGCGCAATAAAATTGGCTAATACCTAATTGGTAACATTTTCATGCTCAGTTCTGTACGTTAAAATTATAACGGAAACTGGAAAAAAACCTCCTCAGATCGTTCAAATAGCCTCAGTATTAACCGACTTAATTACTAAGTTAATGGGTAAGGTTAGTAATTGGTTAGCTCACACAACCAAATATCATCTTACCTCACCTACTAAGACGAAGATTTAAACTTAGGTAAAAACGTGTTCTAACTGTAATGTTTGCTACTTTACATCGTAATTATAAATACACATACAATTGTTATTTCCTAATACGAAAACAAACATTGTCTTGTTACAGGTACAAACAGGTATAAACCTTTTTCAATTTGAACACAAAAATAAACAATTCCTATATTATTAACATTTATGATAAGATAACCTAACCAACTTAGAAAAGTCGAAAAACAATAGACATTTTCGCTTCAAAGGTCAATATCTTAGAAACGGTTGAACCGATTTTGATAAAACAAGTCTAAGAACCATTGTTAGAAAACCTGTTAAATGAAAAACCGCATTTAAATCGGCTCATTCATTTAGGAGCTATGGTACCACAGACAGACACACAAAAATCTAGGTACAAATTCTAGCGCACGATGTCAAAGTTTAACATAAGCGCTGTCTGTGGGTTAAGCACTGAACTAAGTAGGTGTAAGTAATGATTTAAGTAAGTACCTTTGATGTACTGGTTTCGTATAGAATACAAATGGTTTCGAATAATTTCGATAGATGTCATCACCGCCTACTCGTATGTCCATTTGCATGTTAAGAACAATAAACCTTAGCGAGCGCGCTCGCTACGTAATTTGATCGAGTACCTAACTTACACTACAATGTCTTCGAGTTGAAATGACTTAAGTACATAATCATGTATATCACTTTACAACTCGTTTCTGATCAAACTTTATATTCTAGTCAGCAAGACAATTTTTACGTCAACATGATAAAGTGATATAAGTTATTTAGAAAGTGTGATAAAGTATCGCGGTCTCACAGATGGAGTTGTTCTACATTAACATCAATTAAATCACACTATTTGACTTAGTTTTAGCGATACCAATTTAAAATCATATTTCGGTTTTCACTAGTGTAGTGAGTTACACATTTTTATGTTTTCGTAATTTAAATAATGTTTACTTAGTGCTTTATTCCAGCGTAAATTAGTTTAAACCTAACTCGCGCTAACGATGGTTTTGAGATTCGTTGATATAAATAAATCCGACATACAATTTGCCGTGTACATAAAACGCGGTCATAGCGATACATCCGAAAACGGATGCCGGGAACTAACGCGTCCTGGGTGACCCGACCTTGTCTGTGGAGTCTGATCAGCTTTGCGGATGAGTTGTATACAAGCCTCGGTGGGAGGCATCCAAAACCACCACGCACACAAAAAGCGGTCATAGCGATACATCCGTAGGTGGATGCCGGGAACTAGACGCGTCCTGGGTGACCCGATCTTGTCTGTGGAGTCTGATCAGCTTCGCAGACAAGTTGTGCAAACACCTGAGTTAACCTGAGTCAAAGGCTGCGGCTTGAGACCGAGGAGCGCTCAGTGGCTTCGGCCTCGTGCATATCGGACTTGATCAACCCGGTGTGCATGGTGTACTTTTGCTTTTACTTTATCTAAGCTCAAACATTATTAAACATATCTATGTTAGGTTGTCAATTAGTTGAGACTTGAGTTGGACTGAAATTTAAATACATTGAATAAATTCCCGTCGGGTTGGCTTGTCGTTGAACCTCGAGTCAAAACTTCGCTCATTCGAACGAGAGGTGGATGCCCAATGCGATTTCAGGTGTAGGTTGAGCGTTATGATGAACGTGAATTCTGATAGGTTACTGTTAGGTTGGGTTCCGTTAGGTTTGAGTTGCTGTTGGGCTGATGTATTCGTTGCGTTGAACGAGAGGTGAAACAGAATGCCCAATGCGATTTCAGGTGTAGGTTGAGCGTTATGTTGAACGCAAATGCTGATAGGTCACTGTTAGGTTGGGTTCCGTTGGGTTTGAGTTGCTGTTGCGTTGAACGCGAGGTGAAACAGAATGTCCAATGCGATTTCAGGTGTAGGTTGAGCGTTATGTTGAACGCAAATGCTGATAGGTTACTGTTAGGTTGGTTACCGTTGGGTTTGGGTTGATTGTAGGTTGTGTGCAATTCATTGTATTATTGGGCTTCTGGATCACCACGAATGAGTGAGGGCGAAATTTTTCGCCCGATCGAATGAATGGTGGTCCAGAATGCCCAATAATATACTACTAATGCGCTGCCGAAACTATTAGCGATAGAAGCGATAATTGTCTACCCCGTGCGAAGCCGGGACGGGCTGCTAGTTCATAATAAAGATACGGACGCATAGCGCCTATAAATCGGTGCACGAAAATATGACACTGACTTGTGTACGTACACCATGAGCTCGCCAATGAGTAGTGACACGCGTCGGCTGCGCTCGGCATCTCTTGACAAAGTTCGGTCGAATCATCCAACTATCTCGCTCAGTAAGGCTAGCACGACTGGCCACGACTTTGTTTGTCGCGACTTTGTTTGTCGCGCGAGATTATATTACCCGTCCCGTTACATTCTGAGTGACAGAAAAGGAGATCGCGAGATACAAATCGCACTGTGAGTTGTGCTAGATCTACAGCGAGGACGATTTATTATGAGTGATAAGTATGGTTTTTTTTAATTTATATTTACTTAATAAAGGTAATTCTAGTGTTTTTCATATGCGTATGGTTTCTACACCACTCCACGACACACCGATGGCATATTTGCAAAATATAAATAAATTACGCAAAACATAATAATAATTCCCAATCGAAACTCCCGTGACACAGCCCGCACGTCACGAATATCACGGCTGACGAATTGATTAGCTCTTAAATTTTTTCTAGCCTATCACGGTACCACATAGGTAGGAACCATTTTTTGGGTTTAGTTACGCTTCCATGGGATATTAGGTATTCGTAATCTAGCACCGGACCGGGAGACGAGCTGTCGGTAGGCCTCCAACAAGATGGAGCGACGACCTAGTAAAGGTCGCGGGACCGCGGTGGATGCGGAAGGCGCAGGACCGGTCAGAGTGGAGAGCCGCGGGGGAGACCTACGTCCAGCAGTGGACGTCAATCGGCTGACATGATGATGATGATGAGTCCAGCACGCTTCATATTGGCTGTGAAAATGTAGACCGAATTTCCACTGTCATCTGTTGCCTGTCAAGTTCCACCTAACTTCTAATACCTACGCTAAATATGCGTCGTGAACCCGAAAATTCTTAACAAGAGTACTGTGACTATACCCTTACTGATTTGGTAACCCTAAAAGCTAGACCCTTCGAAGCAACGAGAGCTTTGGAATCCGATACGTTGTATCTGCTGTTAATTTGAAACGTATATCACATAGTCCAAGGGACCCTTGTATAATATAAATTGCCTGTATAGTTCATCGTAGAACGTTACAGTCAAAGAATTTAATTTCCAACCCACCTAAGGTTTATAATCGTATAGCAAACTGTCACCATAAGAGCTAGATAGAACACGACGTTGTTTTGACATGTCACGTTTACGTTGACATTTTCGACCTTAATGCATTTCGAATGTCTAACGACATTTCAACGAAAATAACGAAATGGGTAGGGAATTATCGCACGCTTAGAATTAAAGTGACTCAATTCTTAATATGACATATTGCAAAATTGAATTTAAAGTCTAAACCTACAAAGTTTAATTAAGACTTATCATGTATTTAGAATTGAGACACTTTAATTCTAAGCGTACGTTATGTTCCTTCACGGTACCTACGTTATTATATTGGACAAAATATTTGATGATTCTAACTTAACTTCAGTCGCATAATTAATTAAAAATAGGCAAGAAATTCATGTGCGGAATTACATTTCTAATTAATCCTGAGCTTTTGAATTGATGTGTGTGAAGTTCCCAATCCGCACTGGCCCCGCGTGGGGACTATAGCCCAAGCCCTCTCATTTTGAGAGGAGGCCTGTGCCCAGCAGTGGGACGTAAAAAGGCTGGTAATGATGATGATGAGGCAATAACAGCCAATAATTTTAATTCTTTACCCACCTCGGAACCTCTTCACAGTAAATGTCGTTGTGACTACGCATTGTTTGACAAGGAAAATCGTGACCGTTTACTATGAAAAGATTCCTTACTCATTAATAAAATAAAGCTCTCCGACGTAGAGTCACGGCAAATGTTCAGTCATCTAAAGCCTGTAGGAAATGTAGGTAGGTACCTACGTCTCGGGCACAGGCCTCCCCGATGCGAGGATTTGGTTGTTAGTTCTCACGCATGAAACATAATGTTGTTCAGACAGACACATGGCCAAATTTCTGAAAGAAAAATAATTTAGTTACTTACGAATTAAGTAACTTACAAAATAAAAACCAACCTGTTCAATTATTATCCTACTTTTATTTTTTTTGTCAAACATTTCGGCCACAGGGAATGTACTTGCGATTAGGAAAATATAGCTAAATAGCACCCTGTAGTAGTAGTGCTCTATCTTTAAACGACATTACTTAACAATGCCCTCTATGATTTGACAAGTACATTATTTGTATTACTCATTAATAACTCCATTTGGAAAACTGCTGCAATCTAACAATTTATACGACGTTTACAAACCCTTCACTGGTTGGTGCACCCCTACGCTGAAGTAGTTTCTTTCATAATACAGAGATGTCACTAATACAAGAACCCGAATAGCGCCACCTATGTTTGTAATGTAGAACTAGCACGTATTCCTAGTGAAGCTTGCTTGACCATTCAAGCAACAAGTTCTCCACACAACGCAGTGCGTTATAGCAGCGCTAGATGGCGTCATTTTCAATGTACATTAATATATGGCCTGCTCAGGTTTCAGGCATTGTGTAGAGATGACGCTTAAATTAATTTTGACAGTTATGGGTAGGTTGGTTGAGTAAAACCTAACAATTTTATTTTTATTAAGACCTATAAAAACATTATAAGTTAAAGTCATAATATTAAAGGCCTTTTATATTATGACTCTAACTTATTTTAATTATGCAATTTTGCAATTTATGTGTTGTTCTGAGGTTTAAGCTATAGGTAATTACTTAATATAGGTGAAATGAAATGAAATGAAGTTTCATCAAAATCGGTTGAGTTGTTTTTGCGTAAAAGAGTAAAACCATCCTAACATCCATCCTATCCATCCATAGTAGGATTTCGAATACCTAAATATTTTCATTCTTCCAAATATGGAAGGAAACCAAACTTATCCTTTTCTTCAGATAATCTCACTAAACTTAACTAACCCGAACAATATTCCAAGTAATTTCCCGCTAAGTAAGTAGGTACCAGGCTACATAAATAATATCCGGCATACGGCTTCCTTTGTCCTCTTCCTATCCTCTAAAATGGAGCTAATTACACCGGGCCCCATTTAATTAACGACTATGCAAACAACATTAGGGCTGCCCACAAAAGGCACAACTTGGACGGCGTTCATCGGTACGTGACGGACTCTGGAGGAACGTTTGATTAATGAATAGTTTCACAAAAGAGGATTAGGTCAAGTAGTATTAGGATGCCTTTATGCGCTAGGAACCAGAAATTGAAGCAGGTTTTAACTAACGAGACAAAATAAGGGGTGTTATAAGTTTGAAGTGCGACGTCTGTGGCATCGCAGTTAAATGGTTCTCAAGTAAGTTTATTGAAATCGGTGGTCTAGTGTGTGAACCTATTCCCAGTAACTTTTTAAGAATTTTTTTGCACATATTACTTACTACTTTACTTAGAAAATGTTTCAGGGTATGTTGTCAAATGTCTAATCAGCTAAGTACTTATTTCATTTGTGTGGGTATGTGTGTGGTAATTCCCAAAATACACTGGGAACGCGTGGGAACTAGAGTTTAAGCCCTGTCATTATGAGAGGAGGCTTGTTGCTCACAGTGGGACGTGTTTATAAATAAATAAATATCATGGGACAATTTGACACCAATTGACCTAGCCCCGAACTAGGCAAAGCCTGTACTATGGATACTAGACAACGGATAAACATACTTATATAGATAAATACATACTTATACATATTAAACATACAAGACCCGAGTACAAACATTCGTATTCATCATACAAACATCTGCCCCGACCGGGATTTGTACCCGGGACCTCAAGCTTCATAGTCAGGGTCTCTAACCACTAGGTCGTCAATAGATAGGTCGGTTATAGACTAGACATGAAAATAATATACCTACGCAATTCTGATTCTGTACGCAGGGTAGCCTAGAAAGACGTCGTTAGCGGCACAAAATTTGGCACAGTGTATGTACACTGTGCCAAATTTCTATTGAGTGCTCTACATTTTGAGATTTTTCTTTGGATGTACATTGTTATGTGGCCGCTGAGTAGGTATATAATGAAGGGCACCAACACCAAAAGAACAATCGTGTCTAGTCACTTTTTTAAACGAGATTTTAACCTCAAAATGTAGAGCGCTCAATGCACTATAAGTTACCACTCAGTTACATATAGAAATATTTATGTAACTTGTTTGTATTATCACTTTAAAAAAATATGTAAGTATTCGAAAATTACATGGATAACTTACATCGTTCCAAACTTTCAAATCGCGATAACTCGAAAAGTTGCTGTGTAACTAGACATGTCCTTTCCTTGTACCCTTCATAAATATACAAATAAATGAACTGCAAAAGATTCTTAAATAACGACAAGTCGTCTTTAAGCTTTAGAACTTCCTAACTAGAAAATAACTGCAAATATTACAGGCTCTACCTGCTTACTTGTACTGAAATGACTAAAGTTTTCGGATCCACGCGTACAGAAACAGTATAGCGTTTAATTCTATTCCCAGAACATCGCTCCCATCGCAAAAGCAATTTGATACGTCGAAAGCAAATTTAATATCTTACGTATCGCAAGTTACTCTCATATTTTGCAACAAAATAAACGCAAACAATGTGAGAGATAAAAATTATGCCGCGCATTGTTTTCATAATGAGAAGGCAAAGTAAACTGATATTGTTACAAATTTTCCTTCCACGGGGAGCGAAGGAGCGCACAGTTTTGCCAAGTGATAAGGAGCTGGGTAATTTTTATGGGTAAATTCCCCGTAACAATAATAACAACTCGCAACTAATTAACGCGGACGCGAACTCATGGCGGGAATGGAGTTGCCTTACCTTGGAATTGTACGGTCTGCAGAGATATTCAATGATATTTGGAAATTTTATTCTAATACGTACAAGTAGTAAGTGTGAATAACTGGTCTCTTCGGTGTTTTTAGGGTTCCGTACCTCAAAAGGAAAAACGGAACCCTTATAGGATCACTTTGTTGTCCGTCTGTCTGTTTGTCTGTCTGTCAAGACCCTTTTTGTCTAGAACGCGTGAAGGTAGCATGCTGAAATTAATATCAAATATTCAAGCCTGCGGTCCCTTGAAACTGTGAAAAAATCAAATTTCGAAGTCAACGCAATCAAAAGATACAGTCATTAAATAGTAGTTTATGCAACTGCTACATAATGAGTGTTTTAAGGCCTATTTATGTGGAGTTGCATACATTACTTTATCTACACACATATTATAAGTACTCTAAGATGGGTTCAGAAGCCGAAGGCATATATCATACCCATATCTGTCACGAATTTCACTGTTTTTTTTAATCATAGACAAACATACCGAGCTGACGTTTCGTAAACTGTTTTTTTATTTATTGGAACAGTATTATTATAACATTATTATTTATACATGTCGGGCCGAACATGACTTATATCTCGTCTATCATGATCTGTTTTATTTCACTATGATTGTAAATTACGTTGGTTTTCAAATTTTAAACATCGAATTCGATATCGAAAAGTCATCACGACATCGAATTCGATGTCGTAATGACTATTACTTTACTGCTGGGGTGGTGGTGGTGCTGGGGCTGGCGGCGAAGACGTCGTCCTGCTGCAATGCTGGTCATTTTCTACGGTTCCTGAACCCATTATAGAGGACTTATGATGTGTGTGTAGATAAAAGGCTATTTTCATACACATTGCCAAAATCCGAAAACCTAAAGGGTACGTCCAGTTAGCCTAGAAACTTGAAATTTGGTATGAAGGTAGCTCTTATAGCATAACCACTCAGAAAATTCACAAAATCTTATTTTTTTATATCTGACTGTAGATTTCACAGACCAATATAAGTTGACCCCACATTGCGTACATTTTGCTTAGGAGCAGGGCTTTGCTAACACTGGACTTCTTAAAACACTGGGGAAAAGCGTTAAAATCTTTCTACGGAACCCTCATGCGCGAGTCCGACTCGCACTTGGCTGGTTTTTTTTTAAGAAATCTGGGTGATAAAGATGTAGGTAGTAAGTGGCAAGCTTTGGAATTCGGTTTGATTACAGGTGGACAGTGCGTTGGTAGGTAGAGTAATGACGATGAAAAGTTAGAAATAGCACTTACATAATTCATTATGAATAGGTAAAGGCAGTAATGAAATATACGATTATTAAACGGAATGCTAATGAGGTCTAGTAAAATTAAGTTTTTGAACCTTTTACGTCGGCCAAAGCCTTGCCATCTGCTGAAGCATTTATTTCAACGCTCACAAAGTTTCAAGCAAGTATTCTGTATTAGACTGAAGTCTTCAAACTTGCTGATAAAGACTGATGATGCAGAATAACTTGAGTATAGAAAAACTTTTGGTCAGGTTCTTAGTAATGGCGGAGAAGTTGAAAAAGGTCGAAAGGACGAAGAAAACTCTTTGAAAGACTAAAGCCGTGTTTCGATTTCTCATAACTATATTCTGACTTTCGTGAAGTATCCACCTAGATTTAGTTAACTTTACTTTGATTGTGTTTTGTGTCTTGCTTCAAATATTTGATGTAGGTAACAAATTTGATTGCGTCAACGGCGATATATTTTCTTTTCAGCCCCCGACGAAAAAGAGGAGTGTTATAAATTTGACGTGTGTATTGTATTTATCTGTGGCATCATAACTCTCAAACGGATGGACCGATTTCGATGCGTTTTTAGGGTTCCGTACCTCATTAGAAAACTTGTCGTATCAAAACATCTGTTAGTAAACCATAAAGTGTTACTTAAATGTTACCAGATTACCGATGTGTACTTTAATTCTTCAACTTGAATTATTATCTAATTTATTATCAACTGGAATAAGGGCTCTTTCAATTCAGAGAAGCCTGTATTTTTTCATTATTAATAATAATATTTTATTATTTCTACTCATTAAGTTAATCTTAAGAGAGCTTTCACCTACAAATTTACTTTACATTTTAATCAAATAATCCTTACAATAATTCCACTTTTTCAGCCGAGCGTCTCTACGCTACTGACGCTACGATATAGGACTACTTCTAATTAGCAAGTTGAGAGCTAAATAACAATATTACATTTATGATATGTAAATTTTACTGAGCAAACTAACAGCGTCTTAATCTCAACTCAGTCTGGAAATATTTCGAGTGGTACGTGCTCCAGTTTAAAATGGAATCTTAAAATGTCAAGACAAAAAAGTGTGCTTTAATTAAACAATCAAGAATCACGTTCAGAAGTTAAGATTAAAAGTATTCGTAAATTAACTTGACTCTTAAGTCAAGTAACGAAACCGAGCGTCTTGTGTAATCAATGGCCAATAAGAACGTCTCGATCGCATTCGTGTTTACGTCTGAATTGCTATGGGCAAATTAGCAGCGCCACTAGTGGCACGTATCGACAACGAACATTTTCATAAAACGCTAACGTTCGAGACGTAGTTTTTGACCGTCGATTACACTATTATACTAAAGGCTCAGATGGTGTGGAATATAATTTTATTATTAAAGGTTTCATTGACAATTCGAAGTACATCATTTGGCAATATGAAGAGCGCTAAAAAAAAGCTCTTCAAGTCGGCAATTGACAATGAACTGTCATTGAAAACTGACAATTGTAAAGTTGGTGAAATAGGGGTCAGAAGTCTATTCCAGTAGGTACGAAAACCTTATCAAGTCGTAGAATCTTAGTATCTTCATAAGAATAAATAATAACATAGTAGAATGGAATCTCTTTTGATCGAGTCCGAAACGCCGCCATTTATATACCTACTTCCCCCTTCACGTCGTTACACCCCTCTGTCGTCAAGGCGTGTTGCTAGGGCTGGTTAAATGTTACTTACATCTAAAGATAATATCGCTAAAACATAAGTTTTTCTTTACCTTGAAATCATTATTTTCATTCTAGTTTAACAAAATATGAGATTTGTAAATCATTACGAAGGTCTACATATTATAGACACTTCTCAATAAGAAGTTATTATAAGTGCCATACCAAAGGAAGCCATTTAAGGTGATTTAAGTAAGTATTACTTATCTACAAATATAAAATAAAATACTTACAGGCTAACGTAAAACTATTACAACCAAATTATAAACAACCAAACGCGCATGCGGCGACGCCGGCCGTGACAGTCTGACTGAGTAGTCTGTTTAGCGAATACTCTAATATCGTGACCTTTAGCCCGTCCGGAGCGGGAGTTTCCGTTCTACTATGTTATTATTTATTCTTATGTTATCTTTTCAAATAAAGTAGGTACTTAAGATGTCTGTAGCGTCCTTCGGTACCATAAATAACGGTCTCAAGAAAATGTGATGAACCTTTTCTGATCCCGACTGTACATTAACTTAGAACTAAGTTTTTATTGGATAATAATAACCTAACCAACTTAGAAATCGCAAATGCAACTTGTGACCAAAGGGCTGGCAGTTTTCTCTCTCAAAGAATCAGCATCGCTATTCAGCGAGGCAACGCTGCCAGCCTTTTGGGCACTATGCCACGGGGGCCTTATTTAGATTTAATTTAGTTTTAAGTTGTAGTTTACTTAGTTTAAGCTTAGATTTA
This sequence comes from Clepsis dumicolana, assembly GCA_963691665.1. Taxonomy (NCBI): domain Eukaryota; kingdom Metazoa; phylum Arthropoda; class Insecta; order Lepidoptera; family Tortricidae; genus Clepsis; species Clepsis dumicolana. The sequence continues at coordinate 5,832,773 of OY829518.1, forward strand.
ATGTCATTGTAAATTGCTTTTATTATGTAAATATATTTTTTATACTTAGAAAATTTGGAAAACCCCCGACTTTGTCATTTCAAACTTCAATATTTCAAAAACTTGTAAACCGGTTAAAATTAAACTTAGCTAAGAACCATCTCGATTAAACTAGCTTTCGATTAAAAACAAACCGCATCGAAACCGGTCCATCCGTTTGAGAGCTATGATGTCACACACAGATATCTACACAGACACACAGATACACATATACACAAGTCAAACTTATAACACCCCTCTTTTTGTCGGGGTTTAAAAAGGGGGCACGAGAACTAGTAAGTGAAGTATTATCAAAATGAAATCCTTCCTATGACTTTTATGGCTTCATCAATGATTGCCAATATTATGATCACTAAAACATGAAGCAAACGTTTGTCATAATAATAATAATAAATAAATATCATGGGACAAATTGACACCAATTGGGGATGGATGAAAATTTCAGAATTGCTTGATTTTTTTTTTGGTGATAGGAATAACCTTCCTCAGTACCTGATAAAAGTTTGAGATTTTTCTTTTGCGTCGTTTATTTTTGAAAAATAAAAACATTTTCCCCCGTCCCGTTCTGGGCCTAGGACGGCTGATTTTGCGTTTTCCTTGGTCCATTGCATATTACAGAAACACATCTGTGGTAAATAATGACATTGACATCTGACAGCTGTCTTCACAGACATAACTTTGTTTGTTTTCGCTGCCTACGCGTTCACTGCTTTTTCCAATTTCATTATTTTACGAACTGTTTTTGCCCCCGGACATTGCCAATAGCTTGCCTGAACGAACGATGACTTGCGCTTTTCGACTCTGGATTTGATTTTGATAGAAGCGACGCCGACCACTGCAACTCAATCAAACTGGACCCATTGATTCGTTTTGCCGGCGTATTGATTTTAAACCAAATCATTCACCATGAATGACGGCGAACATCAACGATACAGAGATCCTAAGACATTTTTTATACCAATGTGCTCCATAAGTGATAAAAAAAAACCCTGCTTGAGATTCTTTGCTGTAAGAGAAGAGCTGAAAGAAAATTGGTGCCTAATGGCTGGCAGGAACTGTCCAAAACGCCGAATTTATTGCTGTGAAGACCATCTAAACGTAATAAAAGACTATTGATTGACTTAGGGTGTTTTATTTTAAATAAATCTTAATCATACATCACAATCCAATCACTATAAAGCTTTTGCACCTCGTATTTCAGCGACATTATGCTTATCACTGTCCTTCATAAATGCTATTAGCATGTAAGTAAGTATTAGCATGTAAGTAAAGTAAGTATATACTTCGTAAGTTCGAAGAGTCTGCTTTTACTTAAACAGCAGCACCTATTCATGTCGGCAGATTTCAAATTCCAGTTTCTAGTTCAGGCTGTCGTAGCAGCTATAAAATCAAATCCAGGGTCGAAAAGCGCAAGTCATCGTTTGTTCAGGCAAGCCATTGGCAATGTCCGGAGGCAAAAACAGTTCGTAAATAATTAAATTGGAAAAAGCAGTGATCGCGTAGGCAGCGAAAATTTACAAAGTTACCTAGGTTATGTATATGAAGACAGCTGTCAAATGTCAAAGTCATTATTTACCACAGATGTTTTTCTGAAATATGCGATGGACCAAGGAAAACGCAAAATCAGCCGTCCTAGGCCCAGAACGTGACGGGGGAAGATGTTTTTATTTTTCAAAAAATAACGACGCAAAAGAAAAATCTCAAACTTTTATCAGGTACTAAGGAAGGTTATTCCTATCACCAGAAAAAAAATCAAGCAATTCTGAGATTTTCATCCATCCCCAATTGACCTAGTCCCAAACTAGGCAAAGCCTGTACTATGGGTACTAGACAACGGATAAACATACTGTTGAACCTTCCATCTTTATCAGATAGATTTCCCAAGGCACTCGACAGATGTCGCTGTACCGTCGCAAATTGTGATAGCGTTATGTTGCCTTGCAATAGCTTTAAGGTAATTTTAGTTCCAAACGCCACCCCTAGATGTCGCTTATCGCTCACGAGCATGCTAACGACATGTTCCCTCAATATATTTAAGTCTTCAACTCTTTTTCGAATAAATGAGAGTTACAAGTAATATACAGTGCAGTGTTATTATTTAGTTATGTACCCAGTGAAAGTGTAGTGAGCAACATTGGTCCTTCGGAACTCGGATAATCGTGAGTACAGTGACATTGGAACTAAAGTGAAGTGTATAGACATTGTAAAATTACGTAGTGTTTGGACATAAAATATTCGCAAAAAAGACTTAGTAAATTTCGCGTAGTGTTTGGACTTAGAATAATTCACAAGAAAAAAAGACTTAGTGCAATTCCCGTCAAAAGTGTTAAAGACTTAGAATAATTTAGACTAAAAAAACACTTAGCAAATTCGGTACATGAGAAACACTTAGTAAGTTTTGTGCAAATAAAGACTTGTAAAAATTTATACGAAAATTAGTTAACACTTTGAAGAATAACACGGTCATAAAACAATGGCAGACTTGAAATCACAACAAGAACTATTAGACCAGATCCAAAGACTAAATACAAACTACAAGAAAACATCAAAAGATCGCCACACAGTTAGTTATTTAGAAACAAGAATAGAGTCACTAGAAGCGTATTGGTCAAACTTCACTGTTGAACATAGAGAGATTCTTAAAGAAGGAACTGATACTAAAGAAATCAAAACTGCTTTAAAGGAGCTTTATAACAACGCTGAGGATTTGTACTTAGATTTCAAAACAGTACTAAAAGAACGGATAACAGAGTTAACTTCAAAACAGAATGTGATGCCATCTCAACTTTCTTCTTCGTCACCGTCAACAACTGTGACAAAATTACCACCGATCAATATACCCACATTTTCTGGTAATTACCACGAATGGCTGAGTTTCAAGGATTTATTCCTTTCTATGATACACAATGACCAAGGGCTGAGTGACATACAAAAGCATCACTATTTACGGTCGAGCTTGAAAGGAGAAGCCGAACAGCTACTACGGCACTTCGATGTAACAGCCGCAAATTATGGAAAAGCGTGGAATGCTTTAGTTGGTCGCTATAGTAATACTAGAGTGATTGTGAACACTATACTGAATCGTTTGCTTACTCAAAGGAAACTCGCAAGCGAATGTTCTAAAGGGCTTAAAGAGCTACTAGACACTACAAATCAATGTTTGCACAGTTTGTCGAACCTGAAGGTGGACGTAGCTTCATGGGATCCAATTGTAGTGCACCTTTTAGTATCGAAGCTAGATAATGAAACTCACAAAGGTTGGGAGCAGTCACTTGGATCATCTATAGAGTTACCCACCTATGAAAAGCTGACTTCGTATTTGGAAGGACGATTCAGAGCTATAGAAATGATACAAACAACACAGAAGAAGAAAAAAAAAGATCAAGTTTATCTGATACCATCGACATCACAAAAACCTAAGACCCTGAAAGCTTTTTCTGCTGAAGTTACTACGGAATGCTCATACTGTCAAAAGAATCACTACATATGTCACTGCACTGAATTCACACAACTAGATGTAGATAAACGAAAGGAATTCGTTAAGAACAATAACCTATGCTTCAACTGCCTAGTCAAAGGGCACTCAATTAAGAACTGTAGACAATTCACATCCTGCCGAACCTGCAATCGTAAACATCACACTCTCTTACACTACGACAACTTGATTACAAAGACAGTTCTAACGGAAACTCCCACCACTAGCGTTGATGACTCTAACCCAACGATCACAAGCATGAGAGTTTCTGTCACCAAAAACCAGCAAATCTCCATTAGTCACAACAACCAAATAGTACTTGCTACGGCACAAGTTGGTGTGAAGGATCGTCGAGGTGATATCGTCTATCTGAGAGCATTAGTTGATCAAGGGTCACAAGCGACCTTCATCACAGAATCGGCAGCACAATTACTGAATTTGAAGAAGACACCCCTCTCCGCTAATATCACAGGCATTGGAAATCACGCAGTTAAAGCACGGCACATAGTTGACCTGGATATTTACTCACCGATTGACACTCACCACGTGATGCAAGTTAAGGCACACGTACTCACCAAGTTGACTCCTCTGCTACCCACTAAGCAATTTGACATCACACAATGGCCAGCACTATCACAAGTAAAGTTAGCAGACCCTCACCTGAACAAACCTGGGCCAATTGATCTCTTACTGGGAGCAGACGTCTACGCATGCATCTTGCTTCAAGGACTACACAAGTTTGATTCTCTTCTCGCACAAAACTCCAGATTGGGTTGGTTAGTGTCAGGTTCTACCAAGTCAGCAACTGATCTACCATCTCCCAACATCACAGTGTCAACATCCCTAATAGAGATAGATCACTTACTACGCAAGTTTTGGGAAACTGAAGAGTATCAACCACATGAGAAACCGATGACACTACTCGATCAACAATGCGAAGAACACTATAGGAAGACCCACACTAGACAAGATGATGGACGTTACGTCGTACGATTACCTTTTAAAGACGGACACGAAGAGAATTTGGGCAATGCGCGACAAATCGCATTGCACAGACTAGGACATATGGAGAAAAGATTCACACACAAACCGGAATTGAAAAAGGACTACACTGATTTCATCGAACAATATCAAGCACTCAATCACATGGAAGATGTAAACCCACCAGACAAGCCTAATCACAAGACTTACATTCTTCCCCATCACCCTATTATACGACAGGCGAGCACTACTACCAAGCTCAGAGTAGTTTTCGACGGATCTGCAAAACCTCCAGATGGATCGGCTTTAAATGACGAGTTGCTAGTTGGTCCACCACTACAGCAAGATCTGCGCGACCTGATCATTCGTTGGCGCACCCACAAGATCTGTCTTCTCGCTGACGTCAAACAAATGTACCGACAAATCCTAGTCGCAAAGGAAGACGTCGATTATCAGCGTATTCTCCGGCGCTCTTCACCTCAAGATGAGATCGTCGAAAAACGTTTGCTCACTGTTACCTACGGCACTTCTTGTGCACCGTTCCTCGCCATTCGCACACTTAAGCAACTTGCTCAAGATGAAAAGGCAAATTTTCCCGACCTAGTTGATGTCATTAACAACGATTTTTACATGGATGATTTGCTCACGGGTGCGAGCGACGAGGAAGGCGCAGCTATGTTACTAAACAGAATTTCACAAGTTATGGCTAAAGGCAAATTTGAAATGCACAAATGGGCATCAAACAGTTCTATTGTTTTGAAAAAGGTTCCAAGTTCAGCAAAGGTTCACAAAGAAAGTATTGATATCAAGATGGATGACACAATCAAAGCGTTAGGGATCAGATGGAACTCGCATCACGATGTGTTTGAACTCAAGTTAGAAATCTCTCCACCTGCTGAACGATTCACCAAAACATCAGTACTGTCGGATATTGCACGAGCCTTTGATCCTTTAGGGTTTTTAGGACCTGTAATTATCACCGCTAAGATATTTTTACAGAAACTTTGGCTGAGTGGTATCAACTGGACCGATGAACTTCCCCTTGAGCTTGCCTCAGAATGGTCAAGCTATCGAAATCAACTCGTTCACATGCCAACACTACATTTGGAACGTTGGGTTCATACTCAAAAGGATGGTATTGAGAGAGTGGAGGTTCATGGGTTCAGCGACGCTTCATGCCTAGCCTACGCTGCTGTGGTATACTTAAGAGTAATCACCTCACAGGGCATTAATGTCTCACTTGTAATCGCTAAAAGTAAGGTAGCCCCTGTCAAACAAGTTTCAGTTCCCCGCTTAGAACTGTGTGGTGCGGTATTGCTCTCTAAGTTGCTCAAAGATGTTCAGAGAAGTCTTCAACTTCCTGAAGAGTCAGTTTTTGCCTGGACTGATTCAATGATAGTTTTAGCTTGGCTTCGACGAAGTCCAAACACTTGGAAAACTTATGTCGCTAATCGCATCACAGAAATAGTAAACAATGTAAGCTGTGGTCAGTGGCACCACATTAAATCCGCAGATAACCCAGCTGATGTCGCTTCACGTGGCATTCGCCCCGATTTGATGAAAGACTGCGAGTTGTGGTGGTGCGGACCAAAGATGTTGCACGAACGCACTGACTATGATGATTGGCGTTTATCCTCTCTCGACATCCCTGCCACACAATTAGAAACTAAAGAGAAATGCATACTTAAACAGAACCTCACTGCGTTTTCAGCTAGTGTGTCGAGTGAAGATGATGCAAAACTTACTTATCTCACGAGATATTCCTCTTTGACAAGACTGTTTCGCGTTACTGCTTATATTCTTCGATTTGTTAAGATTTGTAAGTCTCGTATTGAAATAAAAAGGAACCAAACCTCTTCTGCAACATTACCTCCTTATCTAACAGTTTGTGAACTGCGATGCGCTGCTAACGTGTGTATTCGTCTTTCACAAGGGATTTGGTTTCAACACGAGTTGAAGTTATTGGAAAAGAAACGTCAACTTCCAAAATCTAGAGCATTATGTTCCCTAGTTCCTTTCCCAGATGAAAATAGACTTATACGTGTTACAGGACGACTGCGCAATGCTCAAGTGAACTTCAACACAATGTCACCTGTAGTTCTGTCTTCTAAGTGTCACTTGGCATCACTCATTGTCAGAGATGCTCACTTGCACAGTTTGCACGGAGGTCCTCAATTGACTCTGAATTTAATACGAAGTAAATATTGGATAATCGGCGCTAAGAAATTAGTCAGAAAAGTTTTAAGTCGATGCATCACTTGCTATAAGCAATCGGCAGCTCCGATTAACCAATTGATGGGTCAGCTGCCAACCTGTCGTGTTACTCCCGCTAAACCCTTCCGCAATAGTGGGGTTGATTTTGCTGGTCCAGTCCAGTTAAAATTGTACCCTGGCCGATGCAATCGAACATGTAAGGCATATATTGCATTATTTGTATGTACTGTGACCAAGGCCATTCACCTGGAGCTGGTGAGTGACCTTTCAACTGTGGCTTTTATAGCTGCTTTCCGCCGCTTTACTTCCAGACGTGGACATTGTAGCGACCTGTGGAGTGACTGTGCTACCAACTTTGTTGGAGCCGCTAAAGAGCTTGATTTAATGTTCAAAAATAGAAATTCCGAAGCAATTGGAGAAATAGCAGAAATTCTTGCTAACGACCAGACTACCTGGCATTTTATTCCTCCTGGTTCACCTCACTTCGGAGGCCTTTGGGAAGCCGGAGTGAAATCCGTTAAAACCCATCTAAAACGTGTTATCGGACAGACTCTTCTCACGTTCGAAGAGTATACAACGTTGCTGACACAGGTTGAATCTTGTGTAAACTCTCGACCTTTGTCTCGCATCAGTAATTCGATTGACGATGTTTCTCCAATTACACCCGGACATTTCCTTATAGGAGAAGCTCCAATTAACGTCCCGGAAGAAAGTCTCGAATCAGTTACTGCGTCGCGATTAGACCGGTGGCAAATGCTACAAAAAATGTTGCAATCCCTTTGGACTCGGTGGAGCTCTGAATATTTGACCACCCTTCAGAATCGCTCTAAGTGGACGGTCAGAAATCCAGATCCTGAAATTGGAACAGTCGTTCTCGTTAAGGATGAGAGACTCCCTCCCGGAAAATGGCTATTAGGCCGTATTATAGATAAGCATCCTGGTAGAGATGGTTTGACTCGCGTAGTTACATTGAGATATAAAAATAGCACCTTCCGCAGACCGATCACCAAGATCTGTCCTCTACCTTTGGACTCTTAACTATATTTCTAGATATAAGTTTTTAGTTTAAGTTACTAGTCACGATCCATGTTGTTAGTAGTGGTTCATTTCTTTCATGTTTCATTTTTTTGTTCTTGCTAAGGACTAGTCGTCCTTGGGGGCCGGTAATGTTGAACCTTCCATCTTTATCAGATAGTTTTCCCAAGGCACTCGACAGATGTCGCTGTACCGTCGCAAATTGTGATAGCGTTATGTTGCCTTGCAATAGCTTTAAGGTAATTTTAGTTCCAAACGCCACCCCTAGATGTCGCTTATCGCTCACGAGCATGCTAACGACATGTTCCCTCAATATATTTAAGTCTTCAACTATTTTTCGAATAAATGAGAGTTACAAGTAATATACAGTGCAGTGTTATTATTTAGTTATGTACCCAGTGAAAGTGTAGTGAGCAACACATACTTATATACATATTAAACATCCAAGACCCGATAACAAACATTCGTATTCATCATACAAACATCTGCCCCGACCGGGATTCGAACCCGGGACCTCAAGCTTCATAGTCAGGGTCGCTAACCACTAGGCCATCCGGTCGTCTAAATGTTAAATTATTTGATCATTGTCTTCTCACATCCAAATACTTATGCGTAGGTCACAAAAACAAAAGATCTCATAAAACAGAATAGATCAACCGTAAACTTTGTTTACTTGTACCATTCTTATCAAAGGCTAAGATGTTTATTGCCACGAAAACAAATAATAAGAGCATTAGGAAAACACTGTTTTTTTAACTAATTTATAAAACAATCGAATGTTTACTTACGCTTTCTCTAAAATGAACCAACGACGACTATTTATTTGTTGATAAGTTTTTAGGGATAGTGTTTTTGCCTTTTCTTTCTGTCAGGCGCTTTGTCATTTGTATTGATGGTAGAATAGAAAAAGTTCAATACCTATTCCAAAAACGGGTGAACCGATTTTAATGAACCTTAGCTAAGAACCATCTCAATTTAACTGGTTTTCGATTAAAAAAACCGCATTGAAATCGGTCCATCCGTTTGTGAGCTATGGACAGATACACAGATACTCAGGTCAAACTTATAACACCCTTCTTTTTCGTCGGGGGTTAATAAGACTGATTACAGGTTTCTGATTTCGGGGCCCTTTAAGAATGAAATTAACCTCCTTGTGACATATTTATAATCCAGTACCCAGTAAAATATTTATTATGAACCAGCAAATATTTTTTCTATGGTACTCCCGAATGTTGTCGACTTGTTCACTAATGAGTAAAATCCAAAATGATCACGCAAAACCTTGACTCACTCGAACACCAAGTGTCACATAATTATGTCGTGACTCGTCCCATAATTTCTCGTGTATCGGCATACGCAATACGATTGTTATTTTGATGAACGCTTTTTTTGAGCATTTCGTCCAATTAGTGCTTAAATCCGTCTCTTTCTTTAAAATGAGTCAGAAGTTTTAATAGGCTTCAATGGAAATAGCAATGCTATGATTACTTAAGTATTAATGACAAAATAATGATATGAAAGTGCAGTTGCAGAATTTGATTAGTGTGTATATACGTAAGGGATTGTATGTTTCCTACCTAGTTTTATAACTACTGTAAAGAGGGTTTACAATAGGACTTGCTTTTGGCCGGGACTTCGCAGGTACGCGCATACTCGTAGACCCCGTTTATTCTCAGTTCCGTGGTAATTTCAATAAACCCGCCCTTAGTGCTTGTCTACATCATAACTCGAAATGTTTTATTACCTCAACATATTTTGTGTCCTTGCATTAGAAAGAAAGAAAGAAAAATATTTTATTTCAGGTCCCAGAGTGCCACCACCTAACAATAAAAATAATTAAAAATAATTCCTTAAAACTAATAACATATTAGTAAATATGGTGACACAAAAGACACCGAAAAAGGGTCCCCACTCAGCATGAGTTGCTACACACAATAAGTGCAGCAACGCTGGTTTTCCGTGGAGCCCATTACTGACATTTGCAGTGAATCCTCTCCACCACTCAAAGGTTGGCTGGTAGAGATTCCTTAAAGGAATAAGTCCGCCGTTTTGATTGTTGTAACTTGTGTTTTATCCTGTTTTTTTGTACAATAAAGTGTTTATGTACTTACGTACTTACTAACCCCACTTCACATTCAAAGAGTTTAGTTTTATTACAGCAATTTTATAGCAAAATTATTTATTCTTTGTATAAAATCGCATAAATAACACGAAATCGAAGTCATTGGTCACCGGGAATTTTATTCTGGAATGGCTAACATGCCACTATGCCGCTATGGAATGGAATTTTAACAAATTTCCGTTCGCCCATTCAGCCAAAAGCATCATCGCACCGTAAAGAAAACCCACTGTTTTACACATTAATGTACCCAAAAGATGCTCATTAAAATATTTTCTATATTACTAAGAATTCAAGTTGCGCTTTTTGCCCTGGCGCAGGTTAAAAAGTTAAATTCAGTCCATTTAAATTTCCACCTTATTCACGACACACAAGGATTAAATCACTTAAAAAGGACTTGCTCCTGTAGAAAAGGTGTATAATGAAGTGAGTGACGTAATAGGATCTTTTGTGTCAAGAATGTGACATTTGGGAGTACAAAAAGCGCCTCCGGGAACACTATCTTCTGTAGAGATCAAAAGGACAACTAGAGGCATCTGACACAATTAAAGTTATCATCGGGGCTATTCATTAATAATGTTTTGAGGGCAAAATGTGAGCATTTTGTTTACATTTATTACTGCGCGGTGAAGAGTCATCCATCACGAGGGATCCGCGCGTCGTGTTAACCGAGACAATCTTCTTGAATGATAGTCTGAAATAATTTGCTGATAGTACGTAGCTTACGCATTCTTATAAGAAAACTAATTTTAGGGTTTATATTTGGAATGAGGCTGTAACCGATTATCTGAGTAATTTTCAGGTCTCGTGGACCTGGATCGTTGAGTACCTAGACTAATATTTTTGAACTGTGAAACATCTCTTGTGAATCCAGACAGTTTGGTTTGGATTACTTACCGATTTTTAATGGTTTTAATGTCGTTGAAACAAGAAATGTTTTTAAAAGTTTAACAAACCTCAGTGCCCTAAGCACGACTTGTCGAATCCTGCGTTACGTTACGGTTATCGTATCGAGATCGAGAAATCTCATACTAAATTTTAGTTCCAAATACGCTCATGGGCGGGCGCTGTTCCAAACGTCATACAAACTCGTTATAGTTTACTATTCGAGTTTACGTGACGCAGGATTCGACAAGTCGTGCTTAGGGCACTGCAATGGTTCGTAAAATTGTTGTTGTTTTATAGAGTAGGTACATTGTAACCGATAGGTATTACGTTGCCCCAATTAGAACTTTTGCGCCAGATTAACTTCGGAAAAAATGTAGCAAAAGGTCATTATTAAAGTAAGCACGCCATCCATACAGCTATAACCGTTAATCTCGCGCACCATAATAAATTTAATTAGGTAAATGTTCTGGAATTCGGTGTAACTTCACCTTTTGTTTTATTTTTGTTTGGCTTACACGGTATGCGGAAATATTTTCTTTGTTAATTGCCGCATTTTAAAATGAGCGGGCCAGGGTGTTTACAATTATGATAGATTTTCAGATAAATTATTTTAGCTAAACACTCTTCTGTTCACACGACTGCTCAAAGAAAAATTGTATTGTTTTTAATCATATCTTACAATGTTCAGACTTCAGGTGTTTTGTCGGAAACTAGGTAATTATAAACCTGCCAAGTTTCCGATATTGTAACGGCATCCTTTCACAAACTGCGATAGTGTGTCACTACAAAAACACCCCATGTATCGTTAAGTGAGTCACATTTCTCGACAACCGCACTAACATCTCATTATCGAGGGGCATATGCCTATTTACGGCTTCAAAAAGTGACACTTTTTGTAGCCGTCCCTGACTAAAAAATGCCAAATTAACGTTTTTTAAAGGAAACGATCTGTTTTGGTCCTTCCACGTGTGACAGCGCGGAGTTGGTTTCAAATTCTATTTCAGAGGTGCCACATGGTGCTCACACTCCGCTGATGGTTACTTTGTCGTCAAATGTCCCTCGTCAATACAGATACCTATTTTTAGCCCAAGACGAATTGACGACTCCTAGTTTGAGTGCTTAACTTGACATTAATACGGCTGTGATGTATGGAACATCATTACTAAGCTGACATATTGAAATGAATTCTCTTTATGAATTATTCTTTGGTCCCACGTTCATAGAAATAATTTATTGTTTCACGTAAACATTATTGTTTCAAAAGTAAGGACGTAATTGAAAAGGAAGCATCATAAAACAAGTTTCTTTGAACATCCCACTTCGCAAACATATTCAAAAGTCACTAAAGGAAAAGATAAAACACTGTTATTTTGTTACACGAGCAAAAAGAGTTTCGCAAATTCGTGCAAATGTAACACGACAAGAAATGTGAAAAAAAACTTACGCGCGACTAGTGTACAGTCAGATAAAGGGAAAAAGGAACGGTCTTAACTGGTTCCGACATTATATTCGCATTTGAGAAGATCAAAGAGCATGTTGTGACACACGGGAGGAAAAACTTCTGTAGGCGTTCTAAGGTGAAGACGATCGCCGGAGGCCTCTCGAGTAACACCATCGCTGAGGGAACCAGGCTTTGAAACAAAATGCGTTTGCATACATTAAACTGTAAGAATGTTGGAGATAGGGAGGGCACACCACCGCCGGGTCCCTCGGGAACTGTGTTTCGGCGATTACGCGGACGGAATTTAGCATCGCCAACTCGCCTTCTTGCCGAGATAGTTTGCACGTAACACTAGGCTCTTTGCGTATTTTCGCAGCCAAAGAGGCTCTCTTGAATACTTCCGTAAGTGTTTCGAAGAATTTGAAAGGCAAATTAGGAACATATCTCGAGTAAGTTTCTCAAAAGCTTGGGCATTTCTCTGCTTAGAGTGATGAAAATATTTGGGAATAATAAAGTTATCTTACACGTGTGGAGTGTTTAACTCGCTTAGTTAGTTTCTGGACTGCATAATGTGTAAGACTTCAAGTACAACAGGTAGGTACTAAGAGTAAACTAACTTTAGTTTTATATACCGGGAAACTCGTTTTCTTTGCTGTTCAAGAATTATATACCTGGCTACACTAGGCCTTCTTGTATCCTGATAAATCATACTTTAAGTTTAAGCTATCGATACCTATTTGTTTCCACGATTTTGAGACACAAGCTGAAACCTAAACAACTTTGTATCCATCTGGGGTCATAACTTCAAAATAAGTGTTTATCGTTCAGATTACTTAAAACTTTTATTTACTTATTTTTTAATACGACAAGGCAAACGAGCAAGTGGCTCATCTGTTGGTAAGTGATCACCACTGCCCATAGACACCGGCAACTCCGGAGGGTTCGCATATGCGTTGCCAACCTAGAGAGCTAAGATGAAATGCCTCTTTCTGTACTTATAAAACAGTACCGTGACTGACTGACAGACAAACGCACAGCTAAAACCACTGAACCTTGAGACTCGAAATTTGGCAAACATGTACCTTGAGTATTCTAGAGGTGCATTAAGAAGGGATTTTTCGAAATTCCAACGGGATAGGGAACTAGCCCATTTTGAAATATTTCAAGGGGGCAAAGCCGCAGGGCATAAGCTAGTGTGTTCATAATTACACCGGCTGTCTTACTCTTCACACCGGAACACAACAGTGCAAGCACTGCTGCTTAGCGGCAAGACCAGCGAGTAAGATGGAGAACTACTTCAAAACTCCTCATTATACCGCATCTAGCAGTGCTATTGCTTATGGTTTGGAGCAGTAGATTTGGTAAACCTATTCACGCGACTGGGGACATCGCACAATCCAGGGGCAAATTTACGAAGTCCATTGGGAATACTCACGACTGCAGCAATGCATCTTGCTATGCTTCGTAATTAAACATTGTTTAATATTACACTTACACACGTAATTGATGTTAGATGTTCTGCATAGCTTGTGGATTAATATTCTAAGACCCGAGGATAGATGACAATTAAAGAAGATCTTAAATATATTTCACAGTTCTGCATTTTGATGTAATTTTTAGAGTTCCGTACCTCGAAAGGAAAAAACGGAACCCTTATAGATCACTTTGTTGTCCGTCTGTCTGTCTATCTGGCAGTCTGTCAAGACCCTTTTTCTCTGGAACGCGTAGAGGTAGCATGCTGAAATTAATATTAAATACTCAAGCCTGCGGTCCCTTGAAGCCGTGAAAAAATCAACCTTCTAAGTCAACGCAATCAAAAGATACAGTCATTAAAAAATCTATTTCCATACAAATTGCCGATTTCCAAAAACCTAAAGGGTACTACCAGACGTCCTAGAAACTTGAAATTTGGTATGAAGGTAGCTCTTATAAGACCAATATAAGTTGACCTCACACTGCGTACAATTTGGTCAAGAGCAGGGCTCTGGTAACACTGGACTTCTTAAAACACTGGGGAAAAGCGTTAAAATCTTTCTACGGAACCCTCGTGCGCGAGTCCGACTCGCACTTGGCCGGTTTTTATGTGTTGCAATAGATAGGATCGGTTCCCTTACATAACCGATTGTAATCATAGTCATTTTCTACACAGGAACAGCCACTACTAGATAGATTCTACTAGATACAATATTTTCCCCACTGAACGTTTAAACGGCTTGTGCATTTTACTGGTGCCCGGCGACATAAACCAAGTCGTCTGTCACTCCATCAACTCTACCCAAGAACCCTCACGCCCTATCGACCATCTTCCACGTTTCCCTTCCAACTTTTTAATTAAACTTTGCTTCTATGACTTCGGACCCTAACTTCCGTCCATCTGCATCAAACGCGTTACCAAGGGTGCGACATTTCCTCCGCTGCAATAGCCAACGCAATAACCAATAAAAGTCGCTATAAACTCGACGATGCCGTCACGACAAAGGGCCTCTAGTGGGCAATGAAGACACACGTAGGGCTGCGACGAATATTTTTACGACAATGACATGTTAGATTTGGTAAGTTCGTGATCTGGATTGTAATGCTCGCTTCCCGATGGGTAACTATTGATTTTCCTTTTTCCTTTTTATGAGAACCTTTGGCTAGCCACTCAGCCCAGGTAAGCTAACGTTTATACGTGTCCATTTTATCGTTACTTTTGTGCATCTCTTTCAGTTTTAGCATGACACTACCGTGAGACTCAATCAGCAGTCACTCAATCACACAGACTCAGTCCAAGGCCAGTTTAGACCAATAGGATTTTTTTTTATTAATTTACCTAACGTCATTTTTTTGAGATTTGTTTGCGACTCCGAGGCTACATTCAGGTACATTCTCAGATAAACCCCCGTTCATTTGTCTCGTAATCCCGCAGTAGTTTTAAAACCAACTTAAACCTACGAGTTCCAACATCTCTAACTTCCACCGTAACAGTCACGCGAGTGGGCGACTTAAGAACTTCCAGAGCCTGACAACCCTGCCAGCAATTTACTAGTAATACTGTAAATCCAGTGCCTTTCAAACACATGCGATATTGCGTTTTTTCTAACCGCAACGAGGGGCGCATGTGAAGCTTTTTGTAGTCACGAAAGTATGTGGGATTTTTCTGATGGGAAGCTGTATTTGAATTTTGGCGAGCGATAAAAATTTCAATTTGATGCATGCGCTCGGCTCGAATTAGTTGTTGTTTCGCTGTAGTATATCTTGATGTACAACATAACGAACGATGGTGAATTTATTAATTACAAAAGTATCATAACGCAGTTTTTATTAATATGATAAAAGGAACACCAATATTAAAACAACAAACGCGGCACATGTTTTATGCGCCCTATGACATATTTGTGTGTGAAATGGAAACATAAAAATGGCTCCCATGGGATTCTGTGAACACTTACATTTTTCTCTTAAAACCATAACAAATTTCCAGATTACACGTGCGGGGTCTTATCTTCCGTCTCTCTCTGTTACACTATTTATTGCTCCCCACCCTAAGCCAAGTTATCGAAAATATAATCCCTCTTACGCACAGAAACTTCTACAGCTGATTACTACTTGGATGTGATAAGAAGAGCTGATGTTAATATGGATATTCACAAAAATGGCCATAATTATGAAAGCTTCCACGAATGGTCACTGAGATTTATAGCCCGTGGATTTTAAAAACAGCAGTTATCAAGGCATTAGTTATCATAAAAACAAGCCTTAATTGTCGCTAAGTCAAACATGGTGTTAAAATCCTGTTTTTACGAGTAGATGTAGAATTACTCAAGTTATATTGAGTCTTAATTTACGCCCAAATTCTACTCCTGGATAGACCATACCAGTACCACCAGTACCAGTACCATAGGCACCTCGAAACATTTAGCTTAGCAGCCATTCTAATGTCTATCATAGCAATTTAACCTCAGTTACACGACCGCCTAAGCATCTCCCATTTTTTATCCAAACTTTTACTCGTTAAGTCCCATTAATACCAATCTCCGCCATAAAACAGTCATTATACTTTCATTAGCGGATTGGCTATCCACATTATGCCATACGCCAACATTGTTCGGGGGTTATGTTCCAAGTTCCGACTTGCAGACGAATAAAATCCAACTGTAATCCTCCCGAGATTAATATTATTTTATCGCTCACAATAAATAACGAGAGAATTCAATAGGAGAGCGGAATTACAAGTTTTTTGACACACTTGCAAAGAAAGTTTGACCGGATTCAATCTTCTGGGGATTCGGGAGCAAGCTTTGTGCTCCGTCCTAATGTATTAGTGGGTGGCCGCGTCATTTACTTACATAGCGAAGACATACACGGCATTGATTGATGAACGTCTTAGCGAAAATTTATTTAGGCATTTCCCTTGAAAATTGTCTTTTTCAGATTGAAACAACGGAAGCCAAGCACCTTTCTTAAACTAAATTTCAAGATTCAACTGGACATATTTTCCAAAAAAAATGTAACAGCTTTAATCTCAGTACAATTTAAGAGTTAAGGTATACGTCCCGATGATTGACACGTTAGGTCCAATAATTGACACGCTGCTTTTTCTACCTTTTTTTTTATTGCCACGTATTAAGATTGAAGGTGCCAATTGGTGGTACTGCTGGTGTGGCGCCCTGATGGTGTATTAAGATTACGGTGGCAGCGTCGGGCATAGGGACATTTACCTTATCTTCGTGACTGACTGACTAAGTGACTGACTGACTGAGTGACTGACCGACCTAGAGACTTGAAATTTGGCAAATACCTTCAGCATCCTAGAAGTGCACTAAGAAGGGATTTTTCGAAATTCCCACTTAGTTAGTAGTTAATTCCAATGAGTTATTTCACGGGGGCAAAGCTGCGGGGGCATAAGCTTAGTCTTAAATTAAAGGATAAACATTGTACAGGACTTACTGCGTCGAATACAACAATCAAATTCACGCGGGCCATAAATCCGTAATATTTGTAATATAATCGAGTCTATTTGTAAATGAAATTAATCCAGCGCAATAATGCAGTATTCCGCAGCAAGGGGTTTGGCCGCTGACAGACCGCCGATATGACAATTTACGAGCTTTATGCGCGGGCATCCAAATAAATCGTACTCGCGGAATATTTGCTGTAGCTAATGTAGAGGAAACGGAAATAATATTGTCAAATTGTATTACTTAATCCCAGTCTTTGTGCGGCTGTTAAGTTGCATTAGTGTTGAATTTTAGTTAGTATTTTAGTAGAGACGGCATTAAAAAAACGTAGAAAGTTAACATTGAGAGGCCAAAATCGTCACATATCATTAGTTGGAAGGTGCTTTAAATTGATTTGTTCAATATAACTGTTGTTGTTAAAAATGTAGAGCAAAAATAAGCGGAAATATGATGTACAAAACGATTTTTTGAGATTTTTTTTTTTGCTCTCTTTGTGAAAATGAAAGGGGTGTGTCAGAGCCGTAACAAATGAAAGTTCTCCCTTGGACCGAAGAGGCGTAAATTTCCATGCAACAGTCAAGTAAAAACCATTTTATACTCCATCCCGCACTGAGAGCCGTCAAATAATTTGTGCTTCATAAATGGGCCCGCATTACTCTTAGACATCATTATGAGGAATTGCCAATTTTCACGTGTGTCTCGTTTTATGTCGCCATAAGATTGAGTCATAATTCAGGGAATACATTTCATTTGCATCATCTAAGCGGAAAATGGCGTCGTATTTTTGAAAGGACGCGTTTTTTGGCTTTGATTTAAGCTTCTATTCCCTTATTTGTTGAAAATTATCTACTTAGACTTGCGAAGAGGAAACGGTACCTTAATTTATGTTCTCTGATACACGGTTATTTATTTATATTTAGCCCTTTAACACGTTGAACCTTGGCCTGGCTTAACACTAATTATGCAAACTCCAAACAACCTTTACACGGTAAATATAGCCACAGTTCGTTCACCCCGGCGCGTGTAAATATGAAATGCACCCTCGGTAAGACAAATTATTTCATTTCCCCACCCTAAGGACAAACGTGACTGCATGCTGCCATCATCTGTATGACTTCTGTGATGTAATGCGGCTATTTATTGTAACGATGGGCGATTATTAGTATCATCGTTTTCAGTGAAAGCCGGCTGGTTATTAGGTCAGACCTAATAGTGCTGTCAATGTAAAAGAAAACAGTGCCGCCACTCTTAAGGTCACATTTGTTTGTGCAATAGAGTTTTATTTTTAACTTTAAAATTATAAATGCAATTAGAGGGATTATAATGTCGCTTCACATTATTTAAAAACGAAATCTACTAAGTCTAATAGTATTGCCTATACTTTATTATTATGTATTTGTATGTTCAAAATATTAAGCTGGTTAATTATAACATGTTGAAATAGAATGAACAACAAAAGTAGACATTTTGTCGAAATAGAATTTAACGCGTGTACCTATACAAGCCCTAAAACGTAAATAAAACACCAAAGTAGGTTAGGTACATAATTGTAAAAATTCTGCTTTTCAAATTTGATTACATGACTGTCAGTGAACAGAATGACGTGAAAATCCACTGGGGAATGACGACCGACAGGGGGTGGCTAGTTGGCTTTATATTTTTATCACGAATGTATAAAAAAAAAATTTTTTTGGGACCGTTGAAAAACCGGTAGGTATAGTCATACCTGCCATGAAAAACCGCAAAAAACCGTGATAGCCTATTAGTGGTTTGACCTATGGCCTCTCAAGCAGAGAGTCGTGGGTTCGAGCCCGGGCCGGCACATCTGAAATATTCGGTTAGAAGTAGGCTCATATCTAAAAGAACTGTAGCGACCCTAGCGCCACACGCGAGTGACGTCACTGTTCTACGTCACTGTTCTACGTCACTGTTCTACGTCACTGTTCTACATCACGCTAACGAAGTTTCTCAAATCGGTTGCATAAATACAACTTCCAACTCTCTTCCTTCGGACTTCGGTCCCCAGGCATAACATATGCCTGGAGAGAGATCTCTCTATTGGAGGCCTCCCCAAAGAACCTACGAGTAATAAGTAAGAAAGCACGGGTATTTTCGAACAAAAGTTTCTAACAGCTTCATAAACCTGTCTATTACAAGTTAGTTACGCACAAAGAATAATTCACACGCCTCTAACCGCGCTATTACTTACAGTTCCTTCATACTATGCATATAAAAAACTTCCCCCAGCTATTGCTGGTGGCTGAGATAAAAGGATCCTTAAGCAGTTTTTCATTGATTATTCAACGCCATCTGTTGCAAAGTTTTACTAAGTAGAAAGCGAAGTTTACTATAGGTTCCAGACACCTGATCCCACTACAGTATAGCCTACATCATGTATTACAATAGGTCTATTCTTTGCGTTTTTATCTTACTTAATTATCGTTGCTTTCATCAGTATCCCAAGTATCATAAGATTAAGTAGTTTTCTTTGCGCATCCAAAGAAATAAAAGTGTAAGTAAGGTACCTGAGTAATTTATTTTGTTATTCCAATTATCTCTCCCACAGAACACTTTCCAGTCCGCTAATAAGCCTAACATTTAGGTACGTGAAATACTTTTTTCGACCCTCTCCACTTTGTCACAGTCCACGAGAAAAAGTCCAGGGAAATTGACCCCGGTTCAAGCGAGCACAGCCATAATTAGAACTGGCTAATGTTCCGGAAAAACAATTTCATAAAACATCTCATTTCGTGCAGAGCCACAGGAGCTGAAATAAAAAGAAATAAGATACTAAATAAACGTCTACTTTTACGGTTGGGTACACCTCCATGAGTCCACCATGAAAAATGTATGCTGATGTTCTCTGTCGCCGCGCCGACAGCATTCCGCTTTGCGTGGAAGAACAATTTGTTTAAAGCCTGAACTCAAATTAAAATGGCTAGAGGGCGCCTACCCGCACCATGGCAATTCGGGTGTTTCACCATAAACCCAAATGCAAACGAAATACCTCTTAATACAATGCGATAGGACTCATAAAGGATCCTTTCGATTAAGAGTTTAAATTTGGGAATCCTTTACAACAATTTCGTGTCACATAGAGAGCGTTTTGTGGAAAATCGCTTGACGCGTGCTTGGAAAATTACCCATGGTCTAGTGGGTGCAATAGGTTTTCACTGTGCGATTTAAATTTATTCGCAATTGTCACAGAATTACAGATTATGTGAACCTTTAACATAAACTTTATACAATTTACACCCAGTGTTTTGTATCAAACTAGTGAAGTTTTCTACGTCTTTATCAAATTGTGAAAGACTATTTTAAACATCGGTTTATTATAATAGTGAAATGATCACTCACGTATATAAGACGAGTTTAGCCCTTTATGTTTCGGACTAATTCGTAGTCATTCCTCTAGGAGCTCACGATTCAGCGGCAGCGAGACGCACACTGCGTGCCAAGGCCCTGCTCACGCGACTTCTAGGCACAACGCGACTTATGTACGTGAGTACCACGTACTATGATTGAATCACATGGTAGTTTCATGTTAAAAACACTGGTTTATTATCCACTGAAATATTAAATTTCTTAAACAAAATTAACACTTGGTTTTACTGCTTAATGATTTGAAACAGGCATGTTATGCTTGAAGTACCCATAAAGCGCTAAATTAGTTAAATTGTTTAAAACACTTCAAACAGATAACTCTCCTTTCAAATTAAGACGGTAATAAAAATACAGTAAAATACTGAGAACCGTTGTAGCAAGGGGAAGCCTGCGAAGCGTCTGTAGCAATCAAATATACTATGTTGCAAAATTGGTCCAAAATATCCAATCCAAATTACGTCAACTTTGAAATGTACTGAGGAAACAGCAACTAGGGTATTTAATTATGCTTCTAATATTAACATTGGAGATTTATTGAACTGACGAAAGGTTGCTGACAATTTGAATACAAGAAAAGCGTTCAAGATTGCATAATTGTAAACGCTAGGACATAGAGTAGAGTATGCACATATACCTACTGTTTCCCATAATTAAATATGACAATAAACACGTTGAACGGTGGTTTTGGTGCATTGAAAATGGGCTCGTACAATGTTCCAAAACGTATGGTAATAGTGATAGTTGGGTCTGTGTGGCATGTATTGAATCGCGAGGCATTGGAGGTGTTGCATGAAAATATTATGTATTTGTCAGACAGACGTAGCTATCTTACACGTGGGATCACGGCTGAGAAAATTATTATTTTTTAGTTCATGGGTACCTCTGCTACCGGTGTAGTTCAAATACAGAGATGAATTAATAACTATAACGTCTATGCATGAAAAATGTTCCCTACGTATAAGATATAACGGGTATACATAGTTACCGTCGAAGTTTATTCGCCCTTACTCTAATTCAAACCAATCCCCTAAGGACATATACAACAATACACATACATTATTATAGACTAATAGATAGAAATAACGACTACGCACGTTATCTGCGGAAACTTATTAAGATAAGCCGTCACGATGGGCTATTTGTCTTATTGGATAAAATGGATAAAATGGGTAAATTACCTTCGCAGGCGATACGCGTGATAGACAACCCTAGATTATGAGTGTAATCCTGTAAAAGGATATTGTGTGGTGATTACAAATTCATGTGGCCAATCTGTTTAATGGAATTTATTGAATAGTTGTGGTTGCACATTAAGCAACGTGGTTGCGTTTTCATGAATGGGAAAGTGTAAGTATAATGGAATGAGTTGACGAGAAGTTTAGTGTCACAAGGAGTCGTTTTTTCTCCGGATTACGAATCCTGAAACCAATTAAAAGAAGATGAATATTAAAATTGAATTCAATTAATTAATCCTAGCTTTTTAAAATTATTGTCTTTTTATCTTATTGTTGATTGTCTATGTTATTGTTATTATTATTATGTACTTATGAGTTGTAATTACTTGAAATAAATGTTTTTTTTTTTTTATTAAGGAGATCTGTGTACTTTTGCACTCCAATGCGGCACTCTCATTGAACGAACGAAACGCATCAGGAATGCTGTTGCTTCACGCCGATTTTCTGCGAGAGGGTGGTACTTCCCCGGACGAGCCGACCCACTCGTACGGCAGCAAATAGCCACAGTATAGCTTTCCCAACACAAAATATCCCATGTCGGATTATTAGCCATCGGTCAATGATATTCCATAAATTGGCCAGGAAATCATTGGCCGACGCCCAGGGTACACCGGTCTAAGCATTGCTTTCCCCCCCGGACCATAGATTTCTTATAGATTTTCCTGTAATCTTACGCAGATAACTATGTTTTGTATTTTTTTTTAAATTTCGGCCCAGTATTTTCGGAATTAAGGGGTGGGCGGGGGGAGCTTGAATGGTCAATTTTCGCCTATTTTTAACCCCCAACGAAATGAGGGGTGTTATTAGTTTTACATGTGTATCTGTGTGTCTGTATATCTGTCTCATCATAGCTCTCAAACGGATGGACCGATTTCGATGCGGCTTTTTTTAATCGAAGGCTAGTTTACGAGTATCTCAAATAACTTCCACATGATTTATCTTAAAATTATAAAAAATACGTAATAATTGAGATGCTTTTGCAAAACTTTTTGCTTTCATTTTCTAATTTACCCCCAAAAGTGGCCACCAATTACGTTACACGTCAGTCTTTGGGTCACCGACTTTCAACTCAATTTCCGACCGGATAGCCTAGTGGTTAGAGACCCTGACTATGAAGCTTGAGGTCCCGGTTTCAAATCCCGGTCGGGGCAGATGTTTGTATGATGAATATGAATGTTTGTTCTCGGGTCTTGGATGTTTAATATGTATATAAGTATGTATTTATCTATACAAGTATGTTTATCCGTTGTCTAGTACCCATAGTACAGGCTTTGCCTAGTTTGGGACTAGGTCAATTGGTGTCAAATTGTCCCATGATATTTATTATTTATTTATTTATTTCACCTCAATCGGTCCAGTAATTTCGGAGTAAATTGATATACACGCGAATCATCTTATAAGGGTTCCTTTTTTTCTTCTTTGAGGTACGGAACCCTAAAACTACTAAGCAGAAAATTTCAATTTCATCCAACTAATAAAGCAAAAGGATCGAGAAGCAAACTCGCGTAACTAACATTGAAATATGCATCTGTCTCACTGTGAATGCGATAGCGGACAGATTGCATGTGACGTTTAGTCACGCTCAGTACAGGCGATGTCCAAACTGGTCGATTGGTACATTTAGTAGGTACAAAGCGCAATGCGTTATGTTTTAGTGTACGGACAAATGAATAGAGTTGACCTTTTTAGGGTTCCGTGCTTAATATCAAATACTCAAGCCTGCGATCCCTGGAAGCTGTAAAAAAAACAACCTTATAAGTAAACGCAATCAAAAGATACAGTCATTAAAAAGGTTGTCTCCATACAAATTGCCATACCCTGAAAACCTAAAGGGTACTTCCAGTTGTCCTAGAAACTTGAAATTTGGTATGAATTCTCAAAATCCTAAATTTTTATGTCTGTCTTAATATTTCACAGACCAATATAAGATGATCCCACACTGCGTACATTTTGCTTAGGAGCAGGGCTCTGCTAACACTGGACAACTTAGAACACTGGAGAACAGCGTTAAAATCTTTGTACGGAACCCTCGTGCGCGAGTCTAACTCGCACTTGTCCGGTTTTTTGTTTACAAGCTTTTACTTAACTTGCACAGTTCGTGTGAAAGTATGACATGTATGTTAGGTGTCCGTTAAATCTTGCAACTGAATTTCAAAGCAGTTATCCTCAACCGATTAAGATGAAATTTGGTATACTTATGTCAATCCGGTGACAACACTGTAATCTGATACCTAGTGAAATTCTGATGGTGCGGCCAGGATCGTCTCCACAGGAGGGAACTCTTCAACGGTTGATGGCATCGACTTGAAATTTTGTATGGATGTGCAAGTTGAATGACAATTAATACTAGTACAAACAAAAAAAGTTTGGTCAAAAAAAATTGCTTGTTTTAAAAATGAAGTTAAGTTTAACAGGTGAAGAGAAGGTTAACAGGTGTCTCGTGAAGCGCATTCGATATTCAGACATTGCAGTTAGCGTTTAGAAGAGACTAGGTTAAGTATCGTGTCGTAGTATGTTTCTACTGTAATGGTTTTATAATGTAAAAGCCTTAAAACATGTACTCAAAAAATTGTGAGAAACTTCTAAGGCTACGTTTTCACTGTCCAGAGAGTCGAGCACGACTTTTTCGAATCCTGCGTCACGTAAAATCGAATAGTAAACGTTGTCGAGTTTGTATGACGTTTGGAACAGCGCCCGCCCGTTATGCAGGATTCGACAAGTCGTGCTTGACCCACAGGAGCTGGGCGGAGCGGAGACGCGCTAATCGTGATTTGACCAATCTCAGTGCTCAAAACCCACTCACACCAGTGGCAACAGTGTAAGCGGAGCTTGGCGGAGTTCAACTGACTATAAATTTCAAAGTATGAGTTCAAATTGCTCGAAATCTCCACTCCACGTTAGAGGAAACACTTGTCGATTCTCGCTGCTCTTCTCAGACGTCCGAGTACGAATATTCGAATCCTACATAACGTGATCGAATAGCAACGTTATCGAGAAATTCGTATGACGTTTGGAACAGCGCCCGCCCGTAAGCGTATTTGGAACTAAAATTTAGTATGAAGTTTCTCGATTTCGGTACGATAACGTTACGTTACGCAGGATTCGAATTCGTACTCGGGCCTCTGCTCCGCTCCGCATAGCTCCGCGTAAATGCAAACGCATTAATATCTGCTGTAACTAATTAAGACTAATCTTTAAGGAGCGAATCTGAAACGATGTATCGTGTCGTCTTGAAACATCTTTTAACCTAACCTAATAATGTGTTAAAAAATAACGCTGCAGTGCTGTATGTACTACTTATATTCTGAACAAACTAACAAACAACAATTCCCGTTTTAGAGAAATAAATTACGCAAACAATTAAATATGAGCAATAATGCGAGCTATGGGGTGCGACAATTTGTCTGGACCGGTCGGTTGGGGTAACTTCTCCCTTTGGTTTCACCGTATACAGCGTGTTCCTCCAGATACGAAAGCAAAAACGTGTACAAATTTATCTGTATCGATTTTTTTCGTCGTGTTTTTTTGTAAATAAATAGCTGAGCATTTCTGTGGAGGCTCAATCAAATCTGAAACTTTACTTTCTAAAAATATAGAAAACCAAGTTCAGCAAAGATTCTGTAAGCGATAAGTTCGTCTTTGAGTATAATGTTGCTGTGTATTTTGTGCTGTATATAGGTACATGCTCTGTGTTGTACAATAAAGAGTCTTACATAGGTACATAATACTTTTTATCTGAATATTAGTGTATTCTAGTAATAAGGTAACCATCAGTAATTAAGTTACAGTGTATTAAAGTAATTGTAAGCATTTAAAGATCGACTTCTTTTTTCAAACACGTGTTTTATTACAAAAACATTGTTTTATGAATTTAGCATTTTAAAAATTCAAAGTGAATCGGAATAAGATCCAAAATCACCATGAAAAATACGCAGTTCTTTAAATCTAAGCGGTTTCAAACTTAGTCATCCTGTACATCAACCGTTCTGTAGCACATGCAATGCGTAGTTAATGTAATTATGAGGCCGTAGCGTAAACGGTTCGGACTTGTTACCATTAAGAATTTGTCTTTTATCCATCTAACGCCAACCTTTTCTGAAATAATAAGAATAGAAAAAAAAATACAAAACACAAGTTCAATTTGCGTTAAAAAAAACGGATGACAGTACTTACTGCACTTTTGTAGTTAGTTAAAAACTTAAACCGTGGTTAATTTACTTATTTTACATTATCAGATTATCACTTAAAAGTAAAAAAAAAAAAAAACATTTTTATACTTACATTGAGATTTAAGCTTAGCCTATGGGAAATAAATCACGATAGTATTCATTTCGTATTTTATAATATTTGTTATTTTTGTGCCAAAGGTTTGCAATCAATGCCGCAAATTGGAGGCAAATGCCTGTATTCATTGGAAAAGTTAATGAAACTCGCCTAGCCCTTCAATTATTCGCCCCTACTTTAGTATTCCCATTTATATACTGTAACAACATTTTATGCTTAAACGTGTAGGTGTATCTAAATTCTCTACAAGCTGAATAAATATTACCAGTGATCGCCCAGAGGTCGAAATTTGACCGTAATTCAATAGGTATATTATCCAGTTTACTTAGTATAAATTTTTGATAACGCTGAACTTTTTTCTCCATGTTAATTTTGGCGCCGTATTTTTAAAAAGGGATCTAAAGTTTTCGCTTAGCGTATTAATAAGATTACGTCCAACTAACTGAAGTGTAAATTTTGTAAACAAAATACACAGAATACCCGAAAGGCCTGGATTGAGGGAGTAGCTTTCCCTCATTTCTTATTTACCTAAAGTATCCTTAGGATATCCTTAAAGGTTGTCGTACACGTAACCGCGCGGCACCGGATCGGTGCCGCCTCGCCGCCGTCAAACAAACAAAAGCAATGTGAGGCGATGCTGTTCCGATGCTGATATGTGTGCGTTACAGTAGGTATGGAGTTCCTTAAAAAGAATACTGAACGGCTCGTGTTGAGGCGGTGCAGATCCGGTGCGGAGCAGTTGCGGTTTTTTTTTATTAAAAGAGAGAGACAAACTAGCAAGCCGGTGACCTGATGATAAGCGATCACCGCCACCCATGAGAACCAGCACTACGAGAGTCACTAGTCCGTTGCCGGCTTTTAAGGAGGAAAAATGGTAGAGGAAAGGGGGAGGGGAATGGGCCGCCCGAAACGCAATAGGGGTGCTGTTGCTTCAGTCCGATTTTCTGCGAATTGGTACTTCCCCGGACGAGCCGGCCCATTCGTACGGCAACAAATAGCTAGAGTATGGCTCTTCCACTACAACTACGCGCGTGTGTGTAGACCTTTAGTAATAGTAAATCTCACCAGGCATTTGACAAATGCAACTACTCGGCTGCCTTGTAGCTGTCAATTCTCATCTACCCGCTCGCCTGTATCCGCTTTACACAGAGCTAACTTAATTTCTTAGTCTTAGACAAATTTCCTAGAACGCTAATAATGCTGTTGACGGAAACTCCAAGGATCAAAGGGATTAGGTCTGCGAGAGACTTACGTCTACGTCTTGTGCCATTAGTCCTAGGCTTAGCTAAATTATAATTTGCGCGGCCATTGGGAAAAGATTCAAGTTGGCCACGGTAGCTATTTTGTACTAAGTACCTACAACATTTTTTTCCCTTATAAGGAAATATACGTCTGTCTGTCAAATACAACTAAATCAACAATTTCTCTTTCACCGGATACTTAGTGAATTTCTGCACGAAGCAATGTCTCAATTCTCAAAGCACAAATTTAATGAAGAAAAATCAGAAAACTGCTGCATTGTAGTATAAATAATATAACACGATAAATAAAAATCCTTTATGGCACAAAATGGGAAGTATACGGATTAGGTTTAGATTTACTTGCAATCTGACAGACGTATAACAAAGTGATCTTTGAAGCTTCCGTTTCCGCTTTAGAGCTACCGATATTATTTTAGTCAACCACGGCTAAGGTCATAGGGGAAACAGATCACATTAGAAGCACCTGCATCACAGGGGACACTGATGCATTTTCGATGTATATTAAAATCATAGAATCTTCGCCTATAAGATAGGCATAAATGACCTGAACTTACTTAGAACTTACCCCCTCATTTTAGAATACGTTATTTTGATGGAATAGGTCAAAATAAAGTCCGCCTTTGTACTTGTGTCTTATTGTTTGTAAGTTGTTTTTATCTCTAAAGATCTCCGCAAAGTAACGCCTGATTCAATAAATTATTTGTCTCTGTATTTTCTGTACAATAAAGCGTTTATTTTTTACCTACTTACTTGTACAAGTTGCTAATTTTTTTAGCTATAACCCAAGGTCTATAATAGCTCTGAGGCCCGAGTACGAATATTGGAATCCTGCGTAACGTGATCGATTAGTAACGTAATCAAGAAATTTGTACAAACTTATGACGTTTGGAACAGCGCTTCACTTTACGCTTTAGTTCCAAATACGCTCACGGCCAGAGCGTATTCGGAACTAAAATTTTGTATGAAATTTCTCGCTTTACGATAACATTATGTTACGCAGGATTGGAATATTCGTATTCGGGCCTCTGAGAGGATGTCTGTGCCCAGTAGGACGTAAATAGGTTGAAGTATTAATGAACAACGAGTGATCTAATTATGTTATTTTTGACTTTCTACTAGTGCTTTATTACCCAATTTTAAGCCATCATTCGCAGATTTGTTTGCTCTATTAGTGTCACTAGCGCTGTTCAGGGCGTTTCCGTCGCATTAGAAACGTCGCAGCAGTCACAAACATTCATCACAATGACATTGACAATTTGAATCTAACTGAATTAACTAATTCGTATTACACAGTACAGTTAACAGTATTACAGAGGT
Source organism: Clepsis dumicolana (assembly GCA_963691665.1). Taxonomy (NCBI): domain Eukaryota; kingdom Metazoa; phylum Arthropoda; class Insecta; order Lepidoptera; family Tortricidae; genus Clepsis; species Clepsis dumicolana. The sequence continues at coordinate 5,861,387 of OY829518.1, forward strand.
CCGACACACAAGCGTTGGAGGGGCTACCATAAGCCCAGTAATCGTGTAAATATACGCATAAATTATGGTGTTCCTAAATTGTGGTAAACTAATTATAGAAGCCTAAAAATATTTCATTTTATTACATTTCAGCACCCTTAAAGTTGGTATGGCCAATTTCTATTGGTTAAGGATAACTAGTTACAGTGCCAAGTGGCAAACTGCATGCTAGTTTTTCAAGTTGACTGAATACTGCGCGGTCGGTTTAGACCACTGCACTTACTGTACCTATCTACTTCGCTAAATACTTGACCAATATAAATTGGACTTAACCGCCGCTCTTGTCGTTGAATCAATACAGGAGATGGAAATATAGAAGGCAAGGCTAACAAATTTTAAGGTAAAGGAATCTTGAATTACATTTGCTTAACTCTTATCCATGAACACATCAAGAACAGGTGAACTTCAGCTACGAAAAAATATATTTATCTTCTATCCCTGCATTTTTAGAACTGTTAGTTAACGTCTAATAGTTAAGCCATGGCCTTTAACACTGTCTTAACATTAGCTTCATGTTTACTAATGTTTTACTAAATCATTATTAAATACTGTACAATTTAACTTCTAATGATTACTATCTGTATACTGTGGCACAGCTTTGGCCTCAGGGCTCAGCACGTGTCAGTTTGAGTGTTGTGAAGCCTTTCCTACCCCCTTTTCGTGCCTTTTTACTTTTTTGACTAGTTTTTTATTAAATCCTCCGTAAAATGGTTTAACTTTCTCTGGCAAACAATTTAAATCGTTGATTTTCAATCATTTTAGATGAGAAGTAATTGCGCATTGTCACAAGTTTTTTTAGTGAGTAGGTGTATTTGATTTATTGGATTAAAAGGGATAAATGCGACTTTGTATTCGAATTTGATTGCCTGTAACATGTGTATTTATCCTCTTCTTTTTTGTACAGTAAAGTGTTTACTTAATAATTAAAATTTATGTTCGTTAATCTGAATTAAGTATATTACTTAATTAAATCCAAAGAGCACCAGTTTAATAATTAGGTAAATTTTATTAAATAGTTTGTTCTAGTATTTTGACCGGTCCGGCGTACAAACATAAACATCACACACATTAATATTTGAAAATCATGGATTTCAAACAATTTATAGCTAACAAGGTGTCAAGAATTAGTTCTTAGTGACCTACTTAGGTAGGTGGTTCTAAACAACTTTTTTCTATGTTGTTTGTTATGTATTGTAAGTTAAGTTTTGTATAGTTATTACACAAAATTATATCTTTATGATCACAAGTATTTACGTTTCAATAACGTCTCAATATGTTAACGTAAATACGTGCTGTGTTAAAAAATCCATCTTATTTTTGACTAGGTGTGATAAAACACAACCTTCATCATCACTAGCCTTTTTTATATCCCACTGCTGGGCACAGGCCTCCTCTCAGATTGAGAGGGCTTGGGCTATAGTTCCCACGCGGTGCCAGTGCGGATTGGGAACTTCACACACATCATTGAATTGCTTCGCAGGTACTGTGTGCAGGTTTCCTCACGATGTTTTCCTTCACCGAAAAGCTCATGATAAGTTACAAATGTATTTCCGCACATAAATTCCGAAAAACTCAGAGGTGCGAGCCGGGGTTTGAACCCACGACACTCTGCTTGAGAGGCCATAGGTCAAACCACTAGGCTATCACGGCTGTATACAACCTTCATACTCAAGAATAATAAGTACCTACTTTTATCGACTAGGTACTGCACCCAATGTCGCATGCAAGTGTCGCTCAATGAGATGCTCGCACCCCGGCCGTCGCTTGTCACATTCGAGAAACTGATGAGAATTTTATGCAATCCCGATCTTAGATAAAGCCGGCAGAGGGTGCTGAGGCCTAGATAACCGTTTTATTTTAATGCAAACCGACAACAAATAACGTATAAATATTCCCTTTTTTATTGTACAGTTGTGACGCGACGAATGCTTTGATTTAGGGACAGATGAGAGGGGTTGCGCGCGACGAATTGTGGTCGAGATTATTCCGGACAGGGATTTATATTGCACCCACTGCTTGGAATTTGAGCAGTATCATGTTTCATCAATATCTGTAGGGTGTTGACCCACGACGTTGGAACTCACAGTTCTGCCATTTATTAGAGCTATCAGAATTGTTGTTGATAGACTAGACGCCCGAGCAGAATATGTAATCGTACTTCTCTCGAATAATTTTCCTTTGTGTATATTTCTATTACAGAAATCTTCATGTGGACATATATCACTGAAGAGAATATTTAAGCAGAAAATATCATATTTCATCAGAAATTAAATGGAATCCGTATATTCAAATCCAGCGCTTTTGTCAAATGGATATGTAAAGACTCCATTGCCTTGTAATATTTCCCCGACCCTATCTTAGAGAAGTCGTCTCCGATCCGCCAATATACTGCACTAGCTAAATCAAGTTATATACCAAGCCTTAACAGACTCGCGAAAGAATGAGCATCAGTTTAAACTGTTCCGAGCAGCTTACAAGTTCAGTTTCCATTTACCAAGATTTGTTTCCCAACAGTCCCTCGCCGCGACACTTTCACTACAATTTCCCCGATATTTCCTACACGTGTTCCAGATAGATTCAAAACTTTAACACTCCCCTGCCGGGCGCCGATAAAAACAATCAGTTCCAATTCTGGCTCGAGTCGGGAAATAAGAAGCAGACGTTCGGTGCACCCCGTAAGGGAAAGTTCACTTTTTATAGGGGACCAGAAATTATGTTCGGATGATATATAGCGACACTTTCCGCAGGATTTAAACGTACCGTTTTCGTAACAGTTACTTACTGCAGGGCGTGAGTATGACCCTTAATAAATTCAGCACGTACGGGAGGATTGGTGGGAAATTATTTCTTTCGGCATTTGGAATTTTTTCAGAATTATGGGCTGAGTTCGGGTTTTATGCTGTTTAGCACTTTCGTTTCGTTTCAGAAATCGTTTTGCCTTTTTAAATTATGACTTAAGTACAATTTTGTCGCCCCTTCTCGTTTTTGAATTATGATCGTGGGATAAATTTTTCCTTATCATTAAGTTACGAACCTTATAAAACGCTTACTGTGACTTGAAATTCTAAAGGCACATCTTTTTTTATTTCCCTTTTGCGGATCTTTACTGATTTCCTTATGATGTAAACAAGCGTGACTATAACTGCCATAGTCACCATAAGACAAATAGCGTGAGGGACATTAGTAGACAAAACGGTTATCGGGATCAAACAGTGCCCCATCTAATTCTAAGTAGCGATGTGGTGATAACGGTTGCACGACTGATTCCACCGCTCATCGAGTTGACCCTAACCTTTGGGATATCGATTTCATATGGAGCATGAGAGAGATTTTTAACATGAAACTACTGTGAGACTCAGTACAATACAATAGAATACAAAAACTCTTTATTTGAACACCACATAATAAAGAAAAAATATTCAAAGAAAACGAATGGTAGCAATGGGAGCCTTATCGCTACAGAGCGATCTCTACCAGACAACCATTATAAGGAATAAAGGTAAGAACAGATTAAAGCAAGTTGTGCAAATCAATAATGTTTCAATAAACGTATCAGTCACGTAGGTATATAAATAGTGTTTACCCCGACTTCATCATCATCATCACCAGCCTTTTTAACTTCCCACTGCTGGGCACAGGCCTCCTCTCAGAGTGAGAGCGCTTGGGCTAATGGTTCCCACGCGGGCCTAGTTTGGATTGGGAACTTCATACACATCATTGAATTGCTTCGCAGAAGAGTACAGGTTTCCTCTGGGAGCGCACGACTACGAATTAGTCCGAAACATGGTCTGGCTAAACATGACTTATAACCGTGAGTGATCCGTTTATTTCATTTTATTCAAGGGAGAGATAAATGATACCTAGGTACTTACTGGTATTAAGGCAAAACAAAAGAAAGCCAAGTAGTCTGCAATAATCTCGTTCAAGTAAAACTTTAAAATAGAAAACCCGATAAAATAATTCAAGCGATTGAAGATTCTGATTCTGACAGCAATTATTTGTGACTCTTAGGTTTTTATGTTTTATCATTCGATTGGGGAGCCTTTTGTACCTTAAAGACCACTAATTACTCCTTTATTTAAAATTGAGTTGATTGGTTCTGAATTTAAACTTTGTACGAGTCTGACAGCAGTTTTTGTGCTGCTATCCCAGAATAAGAAAAACCCTTTCTTTCTTAATTGATTGTCACCACTCACTAAAATCGATTTGCTGTAAACGCCGGCCCAGCACGCGCTTAGCCGCGGGCGACTCTGCCGCCGACGTCTGCTAATGCACTGGGGCGCCATTTGCAAAAACACTAGCATGATGCTGGACCGAATTCTATGCACTTTCTTTTAAGGACCAATTTGAGTGAGCTGAGAGTTGGACGTAGGACTTTGTAATAGTAAGCCGGAGAAACGGTTAACTAAAAGCAAATCAATTTAAAAGCACTGTTTCGTACTTTCATTGTACTTAGATTTTTAGTACAGGTTTTAAAAAGGTAGTTTGTGATATTTTTTTAATCGGACTTGCAATTTTTTCTATGTTTTTCTTTTAATTTTTTATACGCTATACGCGTTTAACCACAATCACACCTGATGATAAGCGAAGTTGTGGTCGACGATGGAGCACGCTTGCCTAGCAAATGCCCATTCACCATAGAATTTAAAACGGCCAGAATATAGTGTTCAGGGAACACAGATGCAGGCAGGGAATTCCACTCCTTAGCCGTACGGATGATGAAGGAAGAGCGAAAAAGCTTTAAATGGTTTAAAAATGGAATCCTTATCCAAACCTGTTCATGACTACCTTACTTATCATAAAATGTGGCAAGAAGTAATGTTTTAATAGCACAAGTACAGGAAAAATCTGAAACCTGTCTTTTTTGCAATTTTAAACTTGTTTACGGTTAGTAAATTTATCACATTTATAAGTTTCTACGGAACCCTCGGTGCACGGGTCCAGCTTGGACTTGGTCGTTTTTTATTGTATACTAAAAAGACAAAAATTTAAACAGACAAGAATCTCTCTAACATAATAAATAAGTAATCATCCATAGCGACTTAGTTTTCACACTCGTAATTAACAAGAAGATAAAGGCAAAAAGAATTTGATATTAGGTAGATTACTGAGATGTACGAAGAATCTTTATCATGTCGTTGAATAGTTTTTAATACACGGAATTAACTTACATAAATAAACCAGGTGATAGAGAAATTGCAAAGTTCCATTTGTAAATTTTTAATACATTGAAATAAAATGCGTTTTTCCAATGGTTTTTCAGTTCAGGAATAAAAACAAAAGCTGATTCAAATTCAAATTTGGCTTTTTATTAATTTAATCCATTCTGTTACTTCACTGACAAATTGCACAAAACAATCGCAGCATGCCTAAAAACTACACAAACAAAATCATACAGTATCATTTACTGTCTCTGTCTATTTAAAGCACAAAGAACTTAATGACAGGATAGCTAACGCTAGCTTTCTTGCTAAAAAAATGACAGGCACTGTCCGTTTTGGTCAGAGGTAATTTAAAGCATGTGTAAGAGTTTCGTTTCGGAGCGAGTTTGTAGGAGCGTAATAAATTTTGACATGGCCGTAGACCAACCTTGAAAAGTGGCAGAAAAAAAAAGTACAAAAAATAAAACATCTTCATTTCAGAACATTAACAATTTCATGAAACATTGTTAGTAGGTTACCCTTCATTTCAGCTACGTGTTAGTATACATTAAAAAAAAATTAAAACATAATAAGACTATTGGCATAATAAGGTTATGGCAACTCCCGTACATAAGTTCTTTGTAATTTTAACAAAGTGCCATATCTACATAACGTGACTCTCGTCCTCGCACCCTCTTAGCGCCGTAACGACATTTAACTCCAGAAACACGTCGCCTCACGGAGTGTATGTAAATTGGTAATTGTAATAAATTGCATGTACATATTTATTTCGTAATGCAGGGGGGTGGTGCCAATCAATATCGGCTTATTTTTGGTTTGAAGGCTGATTTAGGCGGAGGGATTTTTCAAATAACAATTTTTGTGCTGGCGCTTGTGTGCGTCGTAGAATTTGTAGATTAGGTAGGTATCTACTTATTTAAGCGCTCTAATATACCCACAAAGTGCGTTTTAATGAACCGTCAAGAATTTTTTTTTAAATATTTTTTTAAGATTTTTTTAAATCTAAGAAAAAAAAAAACAATCTTCTTTATAATAGGTATTGTCAACCTGTAGGGGCAGTGAATGTGTGAGAGAATGATCTATTTTCTTCTTTTTTTCCTTCAAATAAAAACATTACAGGGGTATTCACTTAGACTTACTCTATACCTACTCTAATTAAGAAAAATCATACCAAAACTGCATCAAAATAAAGCAAATAATCACAATATTTATCTCATAATGCCGTGATAGGACACAAAATGAACCAGTTTTACGACATGCGGGTGCACTCAAACCTATCTGCAGTCATTATCAAACATTCAGTGGGGGGGGCGGTTGGTGTATTACGTGTGCTTATTGGCATCACTATTGCCATAGGCATTCGTTCATAATATAATTTTGTTCATGATTAGATTCTAGTGATAGGTAATTTGTATTGTAGCAAAAAATTACCATAGTGACGTTGGTCTAGAACACAAATGTTACAGTAAGCAATTTTTTTATATGACGGCAAACGAGCAAGTGGGTCGCCTGATGGTAAGTGATCACCACTGCCCATAGCTTATTGTTGTGCTACTTTTCGAGGAGAAACTTCTCATGTCAAAATCTGTTATGTTTCTTCAAACTCGTATTTCTCTTCACAACAGATCTCTCCTTCTCTGTCTTCACTTGCTTGAAAAACTCAAACATTAAATAAATAACCTAACCATCTTACAAAAACCGCATCTAAATCGGTCAATCCGCTTGGGAGCTATGATGCCACAGACAGATACACAGGTCAAACTTATAACATCCCTCTTTTTCGTCGGGGTTTAAAAATACGCAAACTTTTTACATTGCCATAGCTTCACGTGATAAGTCACTTTGTTGGCGCTATCTCAGCCATACATTTTGCAGCATCGGCAATTACGAGGACTACGGTAGGTCCAGTTATGGGTAGTCAGGGGGGAGGGGTGGGGGGGTGTAATAACGTGTTAATTATGATAGGTATTTAGTTGACAGCTGACGCTAATGGCGCTAAGGGCATTTAGAAAAGTTCTTTAGTGCCTATTAGTTATGATTGAACTTATTTTAAATTTAATTTAATTGTACCAAACAAAATTGAAGTTAATTTTGATGTGAGTTGAAGTAAGGAATCGATGGATTCTGCAGCAAAATATTGGATTACAGTTCCACAAAAAAGGAATAAAAATTCGGTTGGTATTTTTTTTGCAAATAAGTTAAATTTTTGATGTAAGTTCCTTGAACATGGCAACTATTACAATACGAATATTTTATTCAGTTCATCCCCCATCCGTTTCTTCTTTTTGTCAGAATACATGTCAGTCAAATCTGTGCAATCGCTTTACCAACCACTGATAAAACTCAAAAATAAACCTCTATTTCACGACACGCTACGAGCGACATACGTCCCCTACTGCCATAAAAGCACCTAAGCTACAAAGAAGTCAGTTTTCCGAGCGAATCGGAAAGTATTATGAAATTTCACCTATCAACCTGTCGCAAAGAATACGATCGGCGCGTGCAAAAAGCGATATCAGTCAAATAAAACTTATTTCTCCCCTATGAGGGTACCAATTTAGTTGCCAGCACTAAATAGGGGAGGGGAGTCGCGATCTTCCCCTTTACAGGGCCTGCCAAAGACGACTCCAACACAAACATGCGAGATACAGCAACTTTTTCTTTGTTCAGTCAAAAGTTATTTTGGAAATGTCTCAATATAGGAGTATTTAACTAGATGTTACGAAACAATTAATGTTATAGTTCTTCGTACTGCATGCTTATCGTCTAACTCGCTCGAAATCGCCATCGTGTTAATTTTGTATGAGCTGACAATTGGAATCGGAAACGGCTAGCTGTCACAGTCGTATAGAAACTGACATTTCAATACGATGACGAGTGAAAATAGTTCCGCGATTACCCTGCCGACTTTCTTTTTCGCGAACTACTTTTTCTTTTTAACCGACTTCAAAAAAAGGAGGAGGTTCCACTGTATGTATTTTTTTTTAATGTATGTACATCGATTACTCCGTCAATTGTAGACCAATTTTCAATTTTTTTTTTATTTGAAAGGGTATACTCCTGAGGTGGTCCGAACATTAACTAACTATAGTGAAAAAATGGATCACTCATGATAAATCTAGTTAAGCCCGACGTTTTATACTAATTCGTAATCTATTCTCTGTGAGCGCATGCAGCAGCGAAACGAACACGAAGGACGAAACATGTCAGGCTAAGGTCAACTTATTTACATGAGTCCGTCCATTTATTTCACTGTGATCGAGTCTCGCAGTAGTTTCACATTGACTACTTATAGTTAAACCTGTACTTTTATTGGCTAATATAAAACATGATGTACCTAGGTCGTAAAGAAAGGCTTTATAATGTGGACTGTAACGTTCAGACTAGCCCCGTACTAAGGAAAACTTATATACGTGTTTAATGTTTATCCTCAAATACCTAACTAAAGCGCCAACAGCGTAAGTACATAGTGATTTTTTAACCGACTTCAAAAAAAGGAGGAGGTTCTACGTTCCACTGTATGTATTTTTATTTTATGTATGTACATCGATTACTCCGTCAATTGTAAACCGCTTTTCGTTTTATTTTTATTTGAAACGGTATACTCCTGAGGTGGTCCCATTGTCACCAAGTCATGATCTGATGATGGGATCCCAGGGAAATGAGGGCAACCCTCAAATTTTACAGGCACGTACTATGTGTTTCATATATTTTCTAAGGTTATTCAAGTATTTGCGTCTGGTAGTCATCATCTCATGATGTAGAGCTGATGATGGAAGGTACAACTCCTTAACGGTTAGGAGTTGGAGGATAATTCTGAAAATGTTAAATCATTATTCGAAAGGGTATACTCCTGAGGTGGTCCCACTGTCACCAAGTCGTGATCTGATGATGGGATCTTAGGGAAATCGAGGGCAACCCTCAAATTTTATAGGCACGTATCATGTGTTTCATATATTTTCTAAGGCTATTCAAGTATTTGCGTCCAGTATGTAGTGTAGTAGTAGTGTCTATGTGTGTAACTAGTATATAAGGAGTGTTTATTATTAATAAAGGGAGTTAACCTACGGCATTCGGACCTATCATTTGCCTCCTCTACACCCAACACCACATGGCGACCCTGCCAGGGCGGTTTTCGCGCCGTGCTGGCGGCGCGCCGCGCCGATCAGTTTATAAATATTAAATTTATGAAGAAAGTGAAAAGTAAATTTTATGACACAATTGGACTAAAAGTGAAGGACAGATTTTACTGAATTACAGTGAATATACAAAAAAAAATGAATTGACTAAACAAGTGAGTGAAATAAAAACTTTTAAAGTGAAAAAAGCATTTAAATAAATAATGTAATAAATAAACATTTTAAAATATAAGTTCCTGTTGCGCGTATGATTAAAAACAAAATATTGACATAAAGAAACACCTGAGAAAACTAGGAGAAGAAACGGAATAAAAAGAAAATTCCATAGAATTAACAAAATATTTGCTAAAACGATTTGAAAAAGACGAAAATTAAAACACAAGAAGAAGATGAAAAGATAGAAAGAAAATATATAGTACAATTTAAACAAGATAAAGAGAAGACAGAAAATCGAAATAAGTAAGAAGAATAATTAATTAATAGTAGAAGAAAGAAGAAATCAAGAAGTTTAAATATAAGAAGATAGAAGAGTAATTGTTTTCTGATGTAAAATGAAAATTATGAGCAGTAATAAAACCCACATGTGAAAAAAATATATTGAACAACGCCATTAAACCAATGAAGAAATTGAAGAGAAGAAAAAATTGTGACAGAAAAATGAAAGTAAGGACGAAGAAAATGGAAAATAAATAAAGTCAAGAATGAACAGTAAGGTATAAAAAGGAATACAAAAGAAGAGTAAAGAATTTTGGTCGCTGCTGGGAGTAGGAAGCTGCTGGGAGTAGTAAGCTGCTGGGAGTTTGTTGTCAATAAGAAGTGGCTGCTGCCGCCGGGAGTCGTTGGAGTCGAGGAAGTGAAGAGTATTGGTAGAAGGAAACCTTGGTATGCAGCCGGGAGTTAGTCCGTGTCGTTAAGGATGGAGATTTGGTATTTTTGAAGATGGAACTATAGGAACAGAAGCCAAGTGACAACGAGAAGTTTTTGAATCCGAATTATGGACTTGAAACAAATGGTATGTTAGTAGTGTGTTTTATTACCTATCGAAATGCATGCATCTATGTTCATTAAATTTATTCATTGATTAAAATCGATTACAACAGTAACATTAAATATTAAGATAAATAGTAAGATTACTTTTTCAAATGTTAAAGAAATAAGCATTAAGAGTTACTAAGTATCATAAAAAGTTAAAATTATTTTCGTCAACATCTTACATTCCACCTAGGTACATAAATTGTACTCAGTATAATTTAAATGCATTTAGTTAAGCATAGTAACAGTTTATAGTGCATGATCTAATACAGATGACTCAAATAGAAACGGTATCCCGCGTCTGTTATTACGGCTCAGGTTACGCGTTAATTCTCAGTATGCAATAGGTAGGTGCCATCATTCTCATGAATAGTGCAAAGTGCAACGTAAGGTTTCGTTGTATCTTCGTAAACATGTTTGGTAGATAGTTTTTAATGTTTAAAATAGATTTAAAACATGGCATGATTTTATAGGTATAATTTTAGGATAAACTGGGAAAGTTTTTTTTTTAATGACTTGATGGACGAAATAGGTAGAGTACATGTTTATTTTAAGCGTTTCGGTTAGAAATGATCGATTGAATATAAATAAACAGAAAGCCAAGAATAGAATTTCAGCTAGAAAGTATGACTTTTAGAGGGAGAAACATATTTTTAGAACTGCATTATTGGTTATACTTACGTAGAATAATCGTCCTTTTTATTCAGCTGTAGACGGATAATAAGGATGATTCAAAAATAATTTGCTATCACAGCTAGCCTGATCATCTGGCTGTTATTTCAAATTATTAGTGGATGGCAATTAAAAAGCTTCGATTAGAATGGTTCGATTACAGTTTCAGAATAATTAATATTTTTTGAATTTTATGGGTTCAATTTATTTTAACATTTGAATTTGTTTGTGATGGAATTTTGAATAGAGTAGAGTCAGGTATAGAGTAAGGATGGTAAAAGTATTTTAGAATATGCTTTGGTGTTGTTTTGATAGGAAATTATTGGAGCTGAAGTTTTCAAATTGTATAAGAAATGTGCTAGAGATTTTGATTTATTTTTTTAGATGATTTTAAGTAAGCAAGTATAATTAGAATGACTTTTGTTATCAACAGTAGCCCGAGTTGCGCTGATGAGCGAAAGAGTTAGTTAAGTTATGTAGCAAGGTACACCAGGATACAAGGCAGGTAGGGAATCCTTGCCCTCTGATCATGATTCGATCGAGCATCAATCGTGAAGAGACTTGGACACAAGGTATGTCAATGAAGTAAGGATGTGTTAAAAGAACTGCCTGAATGAATATGTTAAAAAAAAATCCTTGTATCCTGAATAATAAAATATATGAAGAAGTCAAGGTTGGCCAACCAAAAATGTTAAATAATGTGTACCTTGCAAAAAGTGATGCCGAAGTAGCACACATAAAAAGAAAAGTTGAAGTTAAAGTTGATTTCATTTAAAGTTGAAAGAAGTCATAAATAAATTAGGTAGATACTTGCAAGTTAGATCTAAGAAAAATCATCGCTAGAAAAAAAAGAGTACGTACAATATACTAGGTACCTAGGACATAGCATAAGCGTTATTACTCGCATAAACTGTATGAGCTATTGTGTTATGAAGTAATATTTCATTTTTGTTTAGATAGGTATATTTTAAGTTTGGTGGTTTTGACAGTGATTAGAACTGTATATCCTTAGAAGAGCCATTTTAAAGGGTTTTTTAAAGGTTTCGTATACGTACGAAAAAAAAAAAAAGAAACAATGTCATTACCTTGTTTAAAAAATTGCAGATAGATATTTTTTTATATAGGTATATTAATAAATTTAAAATAAAAATTGGAGGGTAAAGGTTTGACATGCTCCGTTTTGGCACATTTAAAAATGTATAAATTTCATTATGTTTTGGATTTGGAATTCAATTAAATCAAAAAAAATCAAAAAAAAGTGATGCAAAAAAAAACTGTTTTATATCATGTTTTTTTTTTCTCTGTGAATGGGAGGTGTAGTGTAGTAGTAGTGTCTATGTGTGTAACTAGTATATAAGGAGTGTTTATTATTAATAAAGGGAGTTAACCTACGGCATTCGGACCTATCATTTGCCTCCTCTACACCCAACACCACAAGTAGTCATCATCTTATGTTGATGAACTGATGATGGAAGGTACAACTCCTTAACGGTTAGGAGTTGGAGGATAATTCTGTAAATGTTAAATCAACGTAAAATTGTGAAACAAAAAGCTTTTAACAAAAAAGTAAAACCCCCTTAAAAAAAACCTCAGAAAAAAAACGAAAAATAATCCTCTAAAATAATGATAAATAAATAAAATATAAAATAAAATGCGTTTATTTCGGACAACAGAATTTATCATTATTTTAGAGGATTATTTTAGGTTTTTTTTCTAATTTTTTTATTTTGAAGGCTGTTGTATACAGTGCAATAGAAGCTGTTAATTGCGTATACCAGTCAACTAACGCGCTCAATTATTTTATTATAGGCATATCAATATTTACAGAAATTTAAATTTCAAAGGCGTACTAATATTTCAATAGATATTCTAATGGAAAACGCTTATCTTAACACAAATAATGGAAACCATTAAGTGATTTCAGTTAACTGACAAATTATTAGAGGGGTGACGCATTGACAGCTAAATAACAGCTTTTATAAAGCCATCATTCGCCAAAAAAGGAAACGTAACACCGGAAACGCAGACACGCGCCGATCCCCATACATCCCCATACATCGGGTAATAATAACGGGTCTTCCTGTCACCATTTCCACTGTTCTTATCGGAAATGGTTCACCATTGATTTTTCCGCAAACAATACAGGATGAAACGCAACTCTAGCAGGAATCGAAAGCCAATACTGCCGATAAAAATGTGCTGGTATTCTGTTCAGTTTCAATTAATTTTAGAGGAAGTTTCATGTTAAAATATGCCGTTCGTATCACTTTGGCTAAGTGGACGATCCTGAGAAAATAAGTCTTCATTTTAAACATACCTAAAGCTAATTATGTTATGCTAGGTGAATTCACACAAATGTTTGCATAAACTAGGTACTTTCAAACAATGGAAACTTAACCGCGGCACGACACACGATATTGTACCTAGTTTTAGATGTGAAGCCTAAATACCCCGAATACAAAATAATGAAATGAAATGACACAAAACAGTCATGATAAAAGATGCATCTTTAATAAAAGTTAACAGGCATCACAAATCTTTATACCTACAGAATTAACCAAATCTAGGTTTTGACACGGATAGTCCATTCGTTTTTGGCGAACGATACTCTTTCGGCCCGCTTCAACGCACTGTCGGATAGCGCTTGACTAGTTAAATAAAAATCCACCCTAGACTTGCATTTTTGTTTAGTTCTTCATTGTTTCGCTGTTGGCACCCTTCCCTTGATTCTGTCACATGGATTTGAGTGCATTAGATTCGCTTCAATGCTGCATGTCGGTTTCCTGGACGTTGGTCGCCACGTGACTCCAAATAAAGAGTTCACGCCTGATCAACTGGGCAATGTACAATGTGAATAGAATTGGCCGTATTGTATAATATAATTTAGGAGGGATTGCAACAAAGAATTGTAGATATGTATTAAAATCGGGAGCAGCCTATTAATACTCTTCAGAAGAAATCAACTGTCACGTAACGATGTTAAATAATTAAATCTTTTTAATTAAGACAATTTGTAACTTTCCGTATTTCTTTTTTCATCAAATTTTAAGGGAAACTTAATTAACTAATTGACTGGCGTAACATTGTTTCTATACTGTGTTAATTATACATAATCTTATGTACATACCTACTTAGAAATTAGGTTATTAAAGAAGTTGCAAAGTGTTAAATTATCAATTTATAAAATAATTTTGGATACAAATTTGACCGGTTGGCACCACATCGGTAAGCGATTTGAATCGAGAATAGAATACAATTCATTAATGAAATTTTGATTAAATTCAATTTCGAACACGCCTTTTTAAAAATGTCGATAATGATTTATCCGAATCTACATATTTAAGGAGCCCATCCCGACAAGTACCCGTAATCAACTTTGACGTTTCATGCAAATCTGTTTCGAGCCTTTTTTATCTTGAGTTCTTTCATGGTAGTAATGTGATTAGCCGGGGCCCCGATCCGAGTTCCCTCTTCGGGAGGGCGCTAAATAAGATGCGACGTTTTCCGCCTCGGGCACCTTTGATGGTACTTTTAAAGCTGTGTCACGAATTCCGAACCTCTCTTTTATTGGTCACCATTATGATAATTACATTAAGGGCCGTCCGCTTTCGATACTTCGTCTTTCGAATTTGTTCTGTTGTTACGGTAAGGCGTTTGCCGCTTGAATATTGAGAAGCTCATTTGTGAAAATCGCACCTATTGTCTACGTGACACTTTTTTCTTAAGGAATCCTTCAACCTCATTACGCTTTTTACGGTTGGACCAAATTATACAAATTGTCGAAAGTTTTCGTGAGTATTTCTTGGCGTTAGCAATTAAAACTGAAAATTCTTAAGCGTCGTGATGGTTTTTAATTTTAAGTGCTTAATTTTGCTACTTGAAGGATTGTTACCATCCTTCCTTTATGTTACTCGTATTATAATAATTATAGTACTTTAGAAAAGTAAACTCATTTCAGCTTTTCAATAGCGTAAGCTATTTTAAAAATTCTAATCTAATAAATAATAATGTTACGTTGCATTACATGTTATTATTATTGTTATTACTAGCTACGTTTAATTGCACTCACCGGCACAATTAATTATCCTGCTTTTTTTAGTTATTGTGAACCTTTATTTAATAAATGAATGACATTACGATCAATAGTAATCTTTTTATTGAAAACTAATTGTATTAAATAAGTAACAGCAATGAGCAATCGAATAACAGTGAGATATAATTATTGTTTGGGTTTTATACGTTACGGTTAATTTGAAAAAGCGTTCTTCAATAAAAGACACGTCAAGATTGTTCACCTTCTTCCTCGTGCTAAAAAAAAACGAAGTACTTATATAATAATGATACCTAAGTATCTAAGCAGGTATAGGTCCATAATCTACACAATGTATCTAAATATAAGACTGTATTTTTAAAACGTTCCACTGGCAAAACAGCTGCAAAGTATTTGCGATTGCACGAATTTCAATTGAAACCGTTCGATATCTGTTTTTATTTTTAAAAAAGAAATCCAAACAAAGCTCAAATTAAATTCCTTTGTTTGTTTAAAATGCCACAAACTTTTGTATTCGTGCATCACCTATACACATATATGTATACGGAGCTAGATGCGGAGCTCTATTTAGCGTTCCAGTTGCCAGTTCTATTCAAAAATATTTTGACATGCTTGATCAAGTGAATATAAAAGTGGTGTGATTGAGTAAATAGGTGACTTAAAATGTAGACAGGTGTTGGTCGTTCTCAGATTGTCAATTCCCAGTGAGCGAGTCGGGCTTGACGGCGGCCTAGCGCGTTGTACCAGATGCCAAAGGAATTTAGAGCGTATGCACAGTAGTAACATCTTATATTTCAATGGCATTTGTGACTGTATTCGATTGCCGTCGCATCTGACCGGCTCCGTTCGGCCGCTGCCGCGTGCCGCATCATATCATCACGCATTGTAGCAAATTTGAATTTTATATATGAGACATAAGGTTCAATTGTTATCGTCATTAGGTGCGCTAAGGCTCTTTAGTACTCGGACGGACGCGCTCGGCTACCGCCGGGTGCTCGAGAATCCGCTGCCATACGGCGGCATTCGACTCCGCCCGGCTCGTTCAGTGGGAATCGTAACTTAACATTAAGGTGATTTCTGTAGCACAGCCATATTAAACTTACTTTTTTTTGCTTTGAGTAACATTCAGCTATTTTCGAGGTACCAATTCATAAGACGTCGATACAAATTATGTAAATGTTTACCTAATTTGAACGGATTACCAAAACCCAAACAAGAAATTCGAAGATTTAAAAAATTCACCTCAGCGATGAACACCATCAAGAACCACGCCCATTAAAGTGCTAACGTTTTGGATCAATCGCTTAGGGGGACAAGATTGTTCTGTTTTTGCAACTCACGGCTCACTAGGGATACCTTTACAACAACCGTACATTATTATACACTTTGTAGTACAGCGTTAAAGTCCAAAGTCCGCCGATGTTTTGACAGATGACTGGCAATGTAGCCCCGCCCGAACTATCAAATCACAACGTTACAGAAATGATTTGGCACATAAAATCGCGAAGTCACTGTATTGATCGAATTAAGCTTAAAGTATGGTAAATTGGAAGTTTATTTTATTGTCGTCCTTTATACATTGTCGTTTATTTAATCAATCACAAATATCGAAATGTTTGTATTTTTACGGGCAATAATAACGTAATTGAGTCTCATGTTGCTTTTATTCTTGTTACTTACGTGTTTCATTTAAAAACGAAAGTAAATAATTATGCCTTAAGAATATGTTCAGTGTAAATATAAGAACAAATTTCAAATCACGGCAGTCTTAATTGTGAATAGTAAGGTAAGAACAGAGGGTCGAGCACGACTTTTCGAATCCTGCGTACTTAACGTTACGGTTATCGTATCGAGATCGAGAAACCTCATACTAAACTTTTGTTCCAAATACGCTCACGGGCGGGCGCTGTTCCAACCGTCATATAAACTCGATAACGTTTAGGTACTATTCGTTTTTACGTGATGCAGCTTTCGAATTTTCGTACTCGGGCCTCAGAATTACATTGGTTCGTTCCAGTTAAGTACCTACTAATTTGGTAACAAGGAGAGTACGAAAACGCGTTCTTTTAGTTGAATGAAATACCCTTTATAAATAAAAATCTGTATCTATGTAAATGTTCAGTCAATGAGCGACTAGAAGGCCGAGCACGATTTTTCGAATCCTGCGTAACGTTACGTTATCGTATAGACATCGAGAAACCTCATACTAAATTTTACTTCCAAATACGCTCACTGGCGGGCGCTGTTCCATACGTCATACGAATTTCTCGATAACGTTACCTACATTTCGCAGGATTCGAAAAATCGTGCTCGGGCCTCTGACCAAGCTTTGCTCAGCTTATTCAGGTTTCCCTTAAGATGGCGTTAAAATACTTTCTCCACTTTTAATACCCTTCTTTCGCGATAAAATCATAAAACAACATGATCGGCAAAAGTTCAGCCAAGTCGATAGAACCAGAACCGACATATTTAAGTACTTATTTTAGTTTAGCTCGTTTAAAAAAAAAAACATTTAGGTATTAGAGGTCTTATTTTTCTAACAAAGATTAAATTAAAACATAATCTTTTTTACGAATCATTACATAATTATGTGTTTACTAAAACATGCACGGCCGCGGGCGAATATCTCGAAATTGTATAGAAACGTTGAAAAAGGCTCCTCAATCCCTTGAAAGCGCTATTTTCTTTTTATATCCAATGAACCGTGAAAATGCGGGCGAGTATAGGGCCGGATCGAGTTAGCGCCATATCGAAAGTAAACTGTGAAATTTTAAATACAAACAAAGCGTGTAGCTAACAGGAACAAAACTCGATTTTACTGCATTAAAAGTGCTACAAGACGCAATTATTAGTATAGCCGTTAGTACGAGTCTATCGAGTGACATAATATTCGCTGATAATAATAAAAGCAAGCAATATTATAGAAAAACATTTGAAAACTTAGTGCCTAAATAAAAACTTAGCCGATTGCATTATTAGGAATCATTGGGGTGTCGCAATGTTTTTTATGTTTCTGTCATATATGTGACTTTGCGTCATAATGACGGTATATTAACATAATATCTAATATGTCTTTTCAGATATCATCATCATCATCATGTCAGCCGAAAGACGTCTACTGCTGCTGAACATAGGCCTCCCCCAAGGCTCTCCACTCAGACCGGTCTTGTGCTTTCCGCATCCACCGCGGTCCCGCAATCTTTACTAGGTCGTCGTTATCCTCAGAAGTATTTGAAATACAGTCATAATCATCACCAGCCTTGTTTTATGTCTCAATGCATAGGCCTCCTCTCAGAACAAGATGGCTTGGGCTGAGTTCCCATGCGGGCCCAGTGCGTATTGCGAACTTCACACACACCACTGAATTTTTTCGCAGGATTAGAATTACAAACGTAATTTCGCACATGAATTCCGAAAAACTCGGAGGTGCAAGCCGGGACTTGAACCCACGACCCTCTGCTTGAGAGGTCTAACCACTAGGCTATCAGGGCTTTTTTGAAAACATAACGTTGGTACATAACGCAGTAGCAAAAATAGTCCACAAAGAGATGTGCATAAATAAAACACTCCAGATATTCTCGCAACCGTTTCCAAGATTACTTATTTAAAACATTGCCAATTTAATACGCGTCGCGAACTTATTATTCCCTACCTATTCCCCCAACAAGAGAAACTAATTTAAAGAAAATTTTCGAGTCCCCGTGAAGAAAATAAGCTTATAAGGAAGTGCAGTTTGCTCGCATGAATGCCGCCAAGGAATGCCGGTTGGCAACAAACTTTAAATTAAAGTTATTCATGGAAAATAAGTTTTTACGTTTCTTTCTTATGTTGCCTAATACGGAACTGCATACGGCATTACTATTTTGTTAAAGGCAAAATTAAATTGTTGCTGCACTACCTTGTGAGATTCAGATTACGCGTTGGGTTTAGTAGTCAATTCGTTTTTAGATTAAATAATATGAATAAGAGGTAAAAGCAACATCAAGAAAGGAAGTCATCCATTTAGTCATCTTCAATTTTGTTTCTTATTTCAATCTGAAACGCAAATTCTCTATTGCATATTAAATAGCGTAGGTAGGGAAAAGCTTCAACATTTAGGTAGGTACCTTGTAAGGGCATAGCAAAATATGCTTATCTCAAGACAATTCGATTTGATACTGCCTGGAACTAAGTACTGTCTAATATCACATATTTTATTTAGACTCATAATAAATCGCTAGCCAAGTAATATAGCAAAATGCAGGGATGGCAAAAGTGTTCATGCACCAATGAATGCTGGACGGCGATGCATCTCCCTGCACTCTGCGCATTTAAAGCTACACATCGAATTTAATGCATTGTCCATTTGTGTTATTAGAAAATTTGGGTTTGTAATTTAGATGTTTTTAATAGTTCGGAGTCTAGTCAGATAAAAGATTTGTTTTTGGCAGGCATGGATAACATTGCTGAGTATTTATAGCCAGTTTTTAATTTTAATTGTTTTTAGCGTTTTCAAAATAAGCTTACTAATAAAATTTCACACACTAAAAGTAAGTATACAGAAAATAAAGAAATTTGGTTCAGCACCTAATTATAATGTATATCAGAAAGAATATCATTTGGAGTTATCATTCCATTGTACAATATTAATGCCAAACAATAAAATAAATTGATCCGATTGTTTAAACATGTCGTTCAATTTTTCTTATCTCGCGGGAAATTACGAAGGAAACTTGTCTTAGAACCTCTGTATACATATTCCCAAGATATTGATAAAGGCGTATTGAAACAGCAGATAAAAGTACAGATGAACCATATAGAAACAAAATGGCAATGCCAGCCAAGTAACTAAGAATAATTCCTGTTTCTATTTACTTGATTTTAACTTGTATCTTACAGGTACAATAAAAGGTTTTCTAGCTGACTGTGCTATTTAGACCACTCACATTTAAGTCAAATTGTTAATAGGGCAGTAGACGAAATAATTTTCTGACGAGTTGATTCCTAGACGAGTTGCTTTTTAGTCGAGATGATTTTAGGGCGAGTTGATGCCGTAGACCAGTTGCGTTTACGACCATCTGATACTAAACCCCGGGGGGCAGAGCAGTGCTTGGGCCGGTGGTCCCTGGCCAAGAATGAATGGCTGAAGAATAATAATTATGTCATTAGCCGATTGGCTAAGACCCCGACATACCCGTAGGAGAATGGGTTTATACATTTTGACCTATCCGACATGTTTTTTATGTATTTTTTTTATATTACAATATTGCATTATATTAAACTGACGTTGTCACCAGGCTTAGATGCCGCCATCAATGAAAGAAGAAGAAGAACTTGAAGTCGATACAACCATTGAAAGTGGGTCAAATTTAAATTGCAAGATTTGATTACAAACAGACACTACATAAAGAGATGAAACTGAATAACAGTTGTGAAAATTATTTCGGTTCCCGGTAAGTTCTCAATAATAGTTTTATTTATGCAGGGTCAGCGTCAAAAGTTGCTTGTCACTTTTGTACCTTTTCGCTCTACAGCCAGATACAGCGGGTCATACGTGATTGACAAGTGTGTTATTGCGACAAGGTACAAAAGTAATAAGCGACTTTTGACGCTGACTGAACACTACAATACAATACCTCTTTACTCTTTAATAACTCTTTATTGAACATCACATAAAATGCAAAACAGAAAAAAGGCACAAAGAAAATACAAAGTCGCAATGGGCCTTATCGCCCATGTCAATCAACAAACCAAAAATTTACTAAAGCATTATAAACGATTTTTCGATTCTTATAGGTAATTCCATAGAAATAATATTTCTATCACAAGGTTGGATTGGTAACACTTCCATCCCACTCAGTACAAGTGAAAATCGTTTCACTTCAAGAAACCTTCAGAAGCCACTCCTCGAACGATTCTTGGGATTAATATAACTTTCTCGGAAAATTATTATACCTCAAAGAGATGGAGAAAATATAACGAAGGTATTGTATGCTTCTGATATTGAGATATTGAAACATTTAGCAGTAGGTACTCAGTAGAAGAGTAAATAAAACCTTAGTGTTATATTTTTTGTTATTATTATGATTTAATGTATTTAATGCTTAAACTAATAGACTATTTAGTAGGTAAATTGGCTTTTTCCTATAATTTACTCGTCATTCCATTGGAAATAGCCTACGGGTACAATAAACTGCAACCCATTTGCGGCGCCAATATTTTTTTTTTTCATACATTAAGTATTCGTTTTCGTAAAAATTACAATTTACAATTACGTAGTTATCGTCTTTAGCATCGAACACGCATACTTCACTCTGGCCCCTATTTCACCAACTTTACAATTGCCAGTTTTCAATGACAGTTCGGTGTCAACTGCTGACTTGAAGAGCTTTTGTTTTAGTGCGCTTCATATTGCCAAAGAAATGTAGTTCAAATTGTCATATAAAACTGTCAATTGTAAAGATGGTGAAATAGGGGCCTGCAGTGCTTTAAACTTGGCGCTTTAAATAAAGTTCCTGGCACCCAGTATTTTTACTTTTTTGCCTAGATAATAAAATAACACTAGGTAAAAGTAAAACTAATTGTAGTAGGTAGGTAGGGCTCTACAAAGTTCGTCCCGTTCTCATCGCGCCACAGCAACACTTCGTCTGCCGAGCTCCTAGCTGCTTCCCAGGGACCGATTGATCGATTGCCCCAAACTTTCCGAACGTGTCACACACGATCGTATAAACTTTACACATTGCAACACTGCGGTTTCTTTTTATCACATCGTTGGCAAATTGAAGCACGTTTTAACACTAAATTCTTACCGTGGGCCATTTAGCGGGCTCGCGTCGCATTCGCCCTGTACGTTTTACTGCCGAGCTATGCATTATTGAAGTAGGTACTCTCGTGGTTCGTAAGTAGGAAGTGCGGAATTTTAATACATTCACGAAATTATTTATAAAGTGTTTGGATTACAGCGCTAGAGCGGTAGGTTTATTCTTTGCTCAAGTTCTCGAGGAAAATACCAGCGAATCGGACCACACTCTGGAATTCGCGACAGCAAGTTTAAAATTTCAACTGTCATTGCTTTCAACTTATCAATACTGCATCGGTGCCTAGAATAGCTAATGCTGCTGCTTGACTAAACCAAAGTAACTTAATAATAATAAATGCTTAGCCAATATTACTTTCGTGGAATCTCCTATTTAATTTAAGTACAATATTATGTATGTGATTTTCCGTGACTCACGCAAGCTCGTGTGATTTTCATTGCGGCAATATTGCGCTATAATTCGACGAAATTTAGTTTTGTGTTAGCGCAATAAAATGTGAGGAATTTAGCCAAAATCCGATAAGAACTTTTTTGTTCGCACGAACGTGAAAATTCTTTCATTTACGGAATTGATAAGCGAGAAACTTTGGGACCTATACAAAGACTTCGAATGGCCAAGTTTGGGGCAATTTTTCTGTTTTATTTTATTTACCTGAGTGATAACTTGGACGGAGTTTTAGTTAGACCGGAGGGAGATGTGAGAAAAAGTTTGTGAGAACTATTCGGCAAAAATGAAACTAAATCACATTAACGTTGGTCGCTGGCTGCTGGCGCGGTGTTTCTTCAATTTGAATATTGAATTCGCGGCGCTCTTCTCCCGGATTAAAATTGAAAACCAGATGCGAGGAGACTGCATTATTAAATTTACAATTTTAATTGTTTTCGTGTCATCCTTTCCTTATCCACCTCCTGCTATTATTGCAGTATTTTGTAGGAAAACAAGGTATTTAAATATAAATTGGAATTTCCAATTCCGATCAGACTCTGACAAAAAGCGGTTTGGTCCAAATTAAAATTGACGTGTACACAGATTAGAGTTTCGATCGCTTAAAGCTTTGATATACAAGTTGTAAGACATAAGCGTTTCTATTTTGTAACACTTTTAGTGTAAAAAAAAACCTAGCACTAAGCAGCAGAAATATGAAGTCGGTGCGGTGCGAGCGGAATATTCTTTGAATGAAGCGATAAAACTTTAGGCTTTAGTTTCTGTTGTCCGAAATAAACGCATTTTATTTTATTTTATATATTTATCATTACTTTAGAGGATTATTTTACAATTTTTTTCTAAGGTTTTTTTTGAAGGCGGTTTAACTTTTTTGTTAAAAGGTTTTTATTTCACAATTTTACGTTGATTTAACATTTTCAGAATTATCCTCCAACTCCTAACCGTTAAGGAGTTGTACCTTCCATCATCAGCTCATCAACATGAGATGATGACTACCGGACGCAAATACTTGAATAGCCTTAGAAAATATACGAAACACATGATACGTGCCTATAAAATTTGAGGGTTGCCCTCGATTTCCCTGAGATCCCATCATCAGATCATGACTTGGTGACAGTGGGACCACCTCAGGAGTATACCCTTTCGAATAATGATTTAACATTTTCAGAATTATCCTCCAACTCCTAACCGCTAAGGAGTTGTACCTTCCATCATCAGCTCATCATCATGAGATGATGACTATCAGACGCATATACTTGAATAGCCTTAGAAAATATATGAAGTACATAGTACTTGCCTGTAAAATTTGAGGGTTGCCCTCGATTTCCCTGGGATCCCATCATCAGATCATGACTTGGTGACAATGGGACCACCTCAGGAGTATACCGTTTCAAATAAAAATAAAACGAAAAGCGGTTTACAATTGACGGAGTAATCGATGTACATACATAAAATAAAAATACATACAGTGGAACGTAGAACCTCCTCCTTTTTTTGAAGTCGGTTAAAAAATCACTATGTACTTACGCTGTTGGCGCTTTAGTTAGGTATTTGAGGATAAACATTAAACACGTATATAAGTTTTCCTTAGTACGGGGCTAGTCTGAACGTTACAGTCCACATTATAAAGCCTTTCTTTACGACCTAGGTACATCATGTTTTATATTAGCCAATAAAAGTACAGGTTTAACTATAAGTAGTCAATGTGAAACTACTGCGAGACTCGATCACAGTGAAATAAATGGACGGACTCATGTAAATAAGTTGACCTTAGCCTGACATGTTTCGTTCTTCGTGTTCGTTTCGCTGCTGCATGCGCTCACAGAGAATAGATTACGAATTAGTATAAAACGTCGGGCTTAACTAGATTTATCATGAGTGATCCATTTTTTCACTATAGTTAGTTAATGTTCGGAATTCCTAGAAATATTCGTAGTGCTTTCATAATTTGAAATAGTTTAAGACTGTCATCGTAAACGGTGATCGCTTATAGCGAGTAGTCTTCATGTATCGTGAAAATAAACAATAGAAAATCCACAGCTAACAGGCTTCGTCAAACTTAGAGTCTGGCCGACGAAAGCTGAACCAGGGAAAACGCGGCAATTTAAAAAAATCATGTCAGAGTAGCATAGGGAGGTCACTCACACAATCGCAATTTTCTCATGTTATAAATTTCAATTGGACATACGAAATGACACCTCAGATAGACACACAGAGACAAAGTGTTGCCAGTGAAATAACTACGAGGTTCAACTTTCGTTTGCCAGATTTTAACAAAATAAATTTCATTTTGGTATTTTCACATGATATTTTAGATTGCAAACACCATGGCTGCTTCAAGTACTTAATGCAAAATAACATACGCTTACGCTTCTACCAGATCTACGTTCCTTGCCGGAGACAGTTCGACAGGTTTAACACGAAGTTTATTTCTTGCACAACTGACTGGGTCAGTCCAATCCAGCTCCGAGATAATTGCAATATAATGAGAGACTCATCCAGCGTAGTGCTATTTCCAACTAAAATTAATTCAAACTGAAATTGTCGTTTGGATTTGATTCTAGAACAGATTGGTATTTTACGATTGCAAAGCAAATAACATCGTTTTATTATTTGATTTCGGAAAATGAGCTAATAATAAAATTATTCATTGTATAATATAGCTATCTAGTTGAGTACAGGATATTTCATTTTGATGAACTAGGTTTCATTATGGCATTAACCTAATCAAATTAACGAACTAAAAACCTGTCTATGAACGCATTTTTAACGTGTTATTAACATTTGAGTGACCAAAATGTAAGGTTTAGCTGGCTTGTAAATTAAGATTGTTTTTTGCTATAAGGTATAAAAAAGGAAAGCTGCAATCCTACGGGCAACAATTATTTCCCCAGGGCAGTAGCACATATGTGCTGACTCAGTTTCTAGACGCGCCCTATTTGTCCAAAGACGTCGACTTGGCCCGCGAGTGTAACTAGTGGGAAAATTGCAGCCAAAACCGGAAAAATCCAGATTTTTCTTGTTTTGTTTTAGAAAATAAGAGGCTTTGGTTTTTGAAATAAAGTTAACGTTGTATGTGTGTCTAGTACGAACAGAGGACGGGGTTAAGTTGCTGGTTTACTTCAAATGAAACATGTTTTGGGTTTAAAATGTCATTTAAAGGCTTGGTTAGTTAATTGCTCAAATTCTTGTCTTATTCACGTCCAACTTCTGGGCACAGGGCTCCTCTCAGAATGCAAAAGCTTGGGCTATTAGTACCACGCAAGTCTAGTGCTCATTGATCAAAGAGCAAAGACAACCGTTACATAATTACATTTTTTTACCTGTAACATGAAGCCAATATTAAAATATCTCTTTATGTTCAGGTACAGTCGAGGAAATTAATTCCTGACCCACCATAAAACATTTTCATAGTAAACGTCATAACGATTTTCATTGTCAAGCAATGCGATGTCACTATGACGTTTACTGTGTTAAGGTTCCATGGTGTGTCTGGAATTACCTTGACCGTACATTATAATGTACCTCGTAACTTTGAATCAGTTTTAATACAATACAATACGAATATTATTTATTGAACTGAACACCGCAAATAAGTACAATGATATTTCAAGTCATGGTAGACAATTAATTATAAGCGGTGTTATCGCTTAAAAGCGATCTCTGTGAGTCAGTGTGTCAGTCTCCTGTATTCTTTTAAGAGTACAATAAACTGTGAACAGCTACTAAGGCAGAAAACTGTTGGAGCCTTTCCAAGTAGGTTTTTGATGCATTTTATTTTGCGCTCACTTATTTCAGTAAATTTATTTCGTCGGGTGTTTCTGTTTGACCCGATTTTAAGTCTCAGAAGCAGAAATTTTAATTTTAAACACTGGTGGTTTTCCAAAATACTGATGCATCCTGCTTCGTCTCATGAAGTTCCGGTCGAAAAACGAGCATGAGTTAAGCGAGGGTAAGTAATGTACCTATTTCTATTCAGTTCGAGTATTTACGAAGCTAGAAAGGAGGGAAGATTAGTGGTGTACCTACCGGAGCAACTGCATTCAAAATGCAAATAACAAAATCATGATGCTTCGAATAGTTACAGCTTGAATATAATTTGCTATGTACTACTACGACTTAGAAGAGTTCAATACCCCGTTATTTTAAATTCAAAGTTCAGTATTTCGAAAACGGTTTACTTATAATGAAATAAAAATGGATCACTCACGTAGTCGAGCTTAGCCCGAAATGTTTCGGACTAATTCGTAGTCCTTCCTCTGGGAGCGCACGATCCAGCGGCAGCGAGACGCACACTGCGCTCCGCGCATGCTTATATACGTGAGTGATCCGTTTTTATTCCACTATGATTGGGCCTCACGGTAGTTTCATGTTAAAAATGGTTTACTTATCTTATTTTTAAACCCCGACGGAAAAAGAGGGGTGTTTTAAATTTCAACGAAATTCAGGTAAAAACCAATTCTATAAAACCAGCTTTCGATTTATATAAATTGCATCCAATGATTCAGTAAGCTGATATGATGCCACAGACAAACACAAATACATACGTCAAACTTATTATATAACAACTCTCTTTTTGCTTCAACACGTTTTCAGAGCCAAAAGCCTTACGTAGTAAACTTGTTAAGATTCAGTTAGCATACCCTACTCTAAGAAATCCCTTTGGAATTTACATCAACCTTTGTCGACACGAAAATTTGATTCTTCTTAGTTTGCGCAAGAATTAGATTGGACGAGTCTTTGAATCCAAACTGGAAATTGTTATTCCGTTTTTGAGATAACAAAATTCAATGTGTCCGCGTGAAGTAAACGAGAGATAGGTATCTACTGCGAATATTTTCCTCTTTATACAAGTAATATCTAACAAAATGTTAGCTTTATTAACGTATTACGTCCGTTTGACATCAGTCACGTTTGGGATAGGCTAATTCAATTATAATAACCTACCAATATCATCTTTACCGATATTTTGTAGGTACCTAGTAGGCCGCATTTTCTCTTTAGTTTTTCCCTTAACGTATTTTGTTTGTTCTAAAATTGTCTTATGTAGAAACTAGTAGGTAAAATTCATGTTCCAGGCCAGTTTTCAGCCAGTATTCAAGCGAGGTTACGATAAAAGTTAGTTTGATAATTAAACTTAATAAATAAACTTTTTCATCCGTACATCATACTTGGCAACGCAGTGTCGAGTATTAAGTGCAAAGTCTGAAAGATGATTATTATTTAATCTGGCACAAGCCAGTACCTGGGTACCTGTACTTCTAAAAGTTGGTGCAAGACACTTTAATTTCCCTGGAGCCCTGGAGGAGCGGAGCTCATAATTCATGCCAAGTTAACATTTTGTCAGTTCGTATTTTGTTGCAAACGCATGCTCCAGTTTCGTTTTTAATTTGCTGTTGAAAATGTTTGTTACTCTAATTAATCGAAAGTTTACGTGTGAATTCGAACGTGGCTTTTCATTTGAGGAGTGATTTCTTGTTTGTACCACGTAATGTCGGTATTAGCAAAGCGACATGTCTTTCGATTATTTAACTCTATAATGTCATTGTGTGATGTTCCCAATCCGCATTGGGCCCGCGTGACATCTATAGCCCAAGACACACTACTGGTATACTGTTAGTGAGACGAGTGATGATGATGATCGTCATTTATTTTATTTTATGCGATCCAATCATGATGAAGCTTTAAGGTGTGATGTGAATGAAAAAAAGCATTTTACTCAAAGCTTTATAATTATCTCATCCTAGGCTTGGAAATGGCTTAAAAATCTTGTCCTATGCAATTTACCGTGTAAAACTCATCTAAACATTCTAGTGTTGACTATTTACCATCAAAACACATTCTAGCTATAATTAAGCAAAGTAAACGTCAGACGACAGCAAATAGTTACTCTGACTAATTAGTGCGTTCTGATAGTGCAATACAAACAGTATGCTATTAAGTGCACCCTAAAAGTTTAATGAATCAGTGATTTGATTTGACCCTCATGTTGGTTCGTTATTTATTGATATTGCTAATCAGACAAATGGGTAATCCATTAGGTATACAGTCTACGCTGCGATGCGGGAGCATGAACATAGATGTTTGAAAGAAGAGATATTCTAGGCTTAGTTGTAACTGTTAAAATAATATTTTATCGGTCTAGATTGAATAAGTTTTTTTCTGACGACTGCACTTCAATTATTCATTTTCATGCCAAATTTTAAGGAAAAGACCTTGTAAAGAAATAGGTAAAATTTATTTAGCACGATTTAATTACACACAGTTAGATAGACTCCAGGGCAGGTAAAAATAAAAGAGGTTTAAAACGTTAGTACCTACTTATTTACTCTGGGATTTGGGTTACCTCTTGTAATTCTTAGTCATGGTTTATCATCATCTCATCCTATTGTCGATACAGTTCCCTCTAGAGGGTCGAGCACGACTTTTCGAATGCTGCGTAACGTTACGGTTATCGTATCGAGATCGAGAAACCTCATGCTAAATTTTAGTTCCAAATACGCTCTATATAAAGTTTACTATTCGTTTTTACGTGACGCAGCCTTCGAATATTCGTACTCGGGCCTCTGTCCGTTCATTCCAATGCGTATTCTTTCGCCTTCTGATACGACCACGTCTGTCTGTCATGGTTAGTATTTAATAAATATGCAGAATAGTCAGATGTTATTTTCAAATGTAAAATTTTGCACCTAAAATTTTTACTTTATTTTTAATATTATTTTTTAGTACTTACGTACATAACTTAATAAAATTAGTCTATTATGTTGAAGAACAGAGCGATGGACGTATTCGATGTATAAAAACAACAACCTGGTATAATTAGGTACCTAATGTACATAGGCGCTTCACGCACACACGTTTTATATCTACATCAATGTGTTGATAATTCCAAAAAGCTTGCAGATAGAGTGATGTGTTTTAACTGAAACACGGCTTTTCATAGATCGGACCAATATCGATTTACCACGTATGTGTCCATTCAACGCCAACGAGGCACACATTCAATTTATTTGAAGCAATTTTAAACTTGTTTCATGATGTTTTTCTATTGATGATGATCGAATGAAATTTTCTTGGAAAATATAACTTTTACATGGAAGTTGATAAAGCTATGATGTTTATGTAGATGTAATCATACCTACAGACGGTTGATGGAAATTTCAATAATGCTAACATTTCCCACCTCAGAGGATTTCTCTCGCTTAAATATCAACCGCCTGTTACCGTTCTCAATCACAATCAATCTCAAACTGTGAAACATCATACCGTAATTTTAAACGGGTAATAACAATTAAAAACAATAACCCAGACTATCTGTCTGGTTATTGAAAGCGTCGACAAAGGGTGAAATTGCCGAGGGCTAATTAATAAATCAGGGCTCGTCTGGGCAAACAGCGCCGGCGATCATTTCAGCCGACATTGTGACTTACTAGCTGGAAA
Organism: Clepsis dumicolana; assembly: GCA_963691665.1. Classification (NCBI taxonomy): domain Eukaryota; kingdom Metazoa; phylum Arthropoda; class Insecta; order Lepidoptera; family Tortricidae; genus Clepsis; species Clepsis dumicolana. The sequence continues at coordinate 5,891,163 of OY829518.1, forward strand.
ATTATAGACTTTGAATGAACATTTTAAACTTTTAGGATCATTGGCCATCATAGTTCTTAGTCTAAGTCGTGTTGTAAAAAACTAGAGCCTGTGATTATGAATTTATAAACCGCCTGTAATCATATGACTCGACTCATAAAATATGTGACTCCACTGCTCGATGTATTACGCTCCTATCGAGTTTTCGGATTTCTATGCTTGCCGTAATCGATACTTATAAGTAAAAAAAAGTTTGAACGAATAGAAGAGAGAGATATGTGAGAGTTAGGTTTACGTCTACAGTTTTTTTAACCCCCGACGAAAAAGAGGGGTGTTCTAAGTTTGACATGTGTATCTGTGTATCTGTGTATCTGTCTGTGGCATCGTAGCTCGTAAACGGATAGACGGATTTGGAAGCGGCTTTTTTTAATCGAAAGCTAGTTTAATCGAGATGGTTCTTAGCTATGTTTCATAAAAATCGGTTTAGCCGTTTTTGAGATATTAAACTTTTAAATGTCTCAAGTTCAGATCCCACATGTGAGAGCCCGTTGATGTTTTCAGTATGGCTAAGTTCGGAAATTCGTAATCCGTGAGCTCGTTGATATCTTAGATTTTTTGTTGGTTTAAGTGAAATAATGAAATTAATATATATTGTGAAGTGAATTATAATGTGTAAAAAACATGAAATAAAAAAACTTGAATTAAAATTTAAAAAACCCCCGACGAAAAAAAAGCATCCAAAAAAATTAAAACTAAAAAAAGTAAAAAATTATGCCTAATATATTTTACTAGTATGGATTAGTATGGATGGAAGTATGTATTGACCCTTTCAGTTCAAAATACGTAGTAAAATTTTCATCTAAGCGTCGTCGGTGTCGGGGGATCGCTAAAGTCAACAGCAAACTAAAGAATGTTGTTTTATAGAAAGAGTAACTGTGGTTGACTTTACCGACACCGACGACGCTTAGATGAAAATTTTACTAGGTATATTGAACTGAAAGGGCCAATCCATACTTCCATCCATACTAATCCATACTAGTAAAGTATATTAGGCATTATTTTTTACTTTTTTTAGTTTTAATTTTTTTGGATGCTTTTTTTTCGTCGGGGGTTTTTTAATCGAGTGTGTTTTGATCACCAAGCTGTGCAAAATTAAGTCGAGTTTATAATTAATTGCAGTACCTTATACCTGGCAAGAGGCTTCCCGTCAACGGACGACTCGTCATATAAACCAAATCAAATCAATTTATTTGTTTTTTATAACAATAGATTTTATCTGAAATGTTGTATTTATTAAATATTTTTCATTTATTTAATAATAAAAGGAAATCTTTTTTGCAGTTGTTTTTTGTACTAAAAATTCGCCAGTATCAATAATAGCTTACACCTGTTCAAGAAAAAGAAAAGTCTCGTAAATTAGTTATGTTTATTTTAAGAGAGAAAAACCAGTGGAACATGCAATCTAAAGATGCAACCCCGACTCCCAGCCTTTCGGTCGCAATGAACACATTCGTCTGCATCGGGAAAGCACTTCCAACTCATGAAAAATGCATGAAACTGCGGAAAACATTGTCTCTTTCGATTGTTTACGCTTATTCATAGTCCGAACGCAGCTTTATGGTCCATAAACAAAATTCACTTCGCATTGCTTGTTCAAAGGAATGACCGAAAATTATTCATAGGTTTCGTGATAAAGTGATAAGTGGCAAATTGTTTGTATACCTACCTTCTGAAGTCAGGCCTGTCCATCTATTCTACATTGTAACGACTGTACGTAAAATAGCTCAAATATTATTGGATAATGGCTCGGAACCATCTCGGAACCCTTGACTCGCGAGTCCGACTCGCTCTTGACCTTTTATAAAATATGCTATGATATCACTTATGTAACAATGGGACTAATATTAATATAGCTCTCTGGTCAATCCAAGAATATTATAATATTGCCATCGAGAAAGTACCAAATACGCTCACTAAAGGCGCTGCTCCAAACGCCATTCAATTTTTTTTCGGTGGCAATTCGAAAAAAGAAAGAAATGTTTTTTTCTTAGAATACAGTTTGTTGTACATATGTGAGATTTACAGCATTTTGTCCAGTGCATTCAGCCTGCATGCAGACGTGGAAACAATTAAAATAATTTTTCAATTTTTATTATCAAAATACCAATATGTGAAAAACAAAAAAAAAAATCAAATAATTATTCCTAATTCTGTACAATAACAACAATACAATAAAGAATAAAGGAGGTCAAATTTACATTAATGTCAATAGTGTCAATGGTACTCGAGGTACATTTTAACAGCATAGAAACATCTATCTAACAGACAGTCTGCGAGGCAGTGTTACTACTACGATAACGTTACTACTCGGTTCTTGGTGAAAACTTGTGCTGGTACTGTATAATGGTTAATAATTAATTCCCTAGCACTCATTATGTTAATAAAATTTCCAACTGTTTCGCGTTTTAACATTTTTATTTATGCCTCGACTTACCAATCCCGGGACACATTAATCAGAACAATAGCTCGAAAAATGGCAAAATATCAAGCGCTGGAACGTTTTAACATAATTTTTCGTCTCTCGTCTGGCAGTCATCTCTCAAATTAGGGTCGCCTCAGCCGGTCCAGGAGGTCCTTTCAAATATCAATTATGTCGACGCCGGTGCTGTCTGCGCAGACACTGGTGATTAATTAATTAGGGGTTGCCTGCAATTATGTCTCCTGTGAAGCTTCACGATATTGTCACTTGAGCTGTCTCGAGCTCGTTCAGAATTTAGATGGTTGTATCGCTCTGTAATATCTTAATATCGAGTCATTCATAAAAGGTAACCAAAACATGTCGTAATTGAAAGCTCTCGTCTGTAATTTTACGCTTGTCGGTTTACTGGTATGGGTAAATTGTATTTCTGGAACAGATTCATTATAATTTCGTTGACCTTGATCTCAAGCGTGATGACAGTTACCTAAATGTTTAAGAAAACCAAGTTACCTGTCAAATTTATTCATGACCACTCTGAGGCCGGAGTACGAATATTCGAATCCTGCGTAACGTAACGTTATCGTATCGAAATCCTGCATACTAAATTTTAGTTCCAAATACGCTTAAGGGCGGGCGCTGTTCCAAACGTCATACTAATTTCTCGATAACGGTACTACTCGAACACGTTACGCAGGATTCGAATATTCGTACTCGGGGTTCAGGAACCGATCTACGATAAAAGTCACAAAGAAAATCTCGCTCGATGGTTCACTAGGTGAACCATTACTTCTATAGCGGGTCAGAAAACAAAAATGGTTTGACTGTGTTTTACGAACAAAAGTTACGTGTGTTTACCAAACTTTCACCAAATCTTTCAAACGTATATGCATCTATTATTTTTATTTAGTTTTATGCTGCCAATAAAACCGGGTTACCCTCCGGCCTAAACAATGGAATTGTATTCCAGTCCAAAGATAAGAGTATTCAAACTTTATTCGCTACGCATCATTGCAAAGAATAGAGTATCAAACAAAGTCTCGAAAGAAATCAGTTCCTGCAACAAAACGGGAAGTGTATATCCCCCGGGATTTAGAGGCGCGAGATCCATGATATAATATTAAAAACTTTTTGCCTGCGTAGTTGATATGATGAATTGTGTAACCTGAAATGGGAAGTGAATGTTCCGGGATTGAATAAAGAGTGGGGAGCGTTCAACGAGCTGTACCCTAAGCACGACTTGTCGAATCCTGCGTTACGTTACGGTTATCGTATCGAGATCGAGAAATCTCATACTAAATTTTAGTTCCAAATACGCTCACGGGCAGGCGCTGTTCCAAACGTCATACAAACTCGTTATAGTTTACTATTCGATTTTACGTGACGCAGGATTCGACCAGTCGTGCTTAGGGCACTGTAGTTTTTATCACGTGAGATTCAATCATAGTGAAATAAACGCATCACTCACGTATGTCTGTCGAGTATAAGCGAGTATAAGCGAGTGCATGTTTCAGACTAATAATAATGTAGTTATTTTTCTGGAATCATGAGCCTTTATAAAGTGATGTGATTAGTGTAGTGCGCTACCCTACTTTTGACAATAATAAAAATTACGATGAAAATGCGGGTAGCTGTGCACCGATGTCAGCTGCACCGAGTAGCCGAGTCACGCGAGCAGAGCTTTGGCGCTCTGTGTTCGTGTTTTAATTTATCTTGTTTTATCTTATCTATGAGCTGTAGTTTGTCACGGGTGGTTTTGTCATTTTTAGGGTTCCGTACCTCAAAAGGAAAAACCGGAACCCTTATAGAATCACTTTGTTGTCCGTCTGTCTGTCTGTCTGTCTGTCAAGACCCTTTTTCTCTGGAACTCGTAGAGGTAGCATGCTGAAATTAATATCAAATACTCAAGCCTGCGGTCCCTTGAAGCCATGAAAAAATCAACCTTCTAAGTCAACGCAATCAAAAGATACAGTCTTTAAAAAATCTATTTCCATACAAATTGCCGATTTTCAAAAACCTAAAGGCTACTTCCAGATGTCCTAGAAACTTGAAATTTGGTATGATGGTAGCTCATATAGCACAGCCACGTCGAAAAGTCTCAAAATCTTATTTTTTTATGTCTGTCTGTAGATTTCGAAGATTAAGAGCAGGGCTCTGCTAACACTGGACTTCTTAAAACACTGGGGAAAAGCGTTAAAATCTTTCTACGGAACCCTCGTGCGCGAGTACGACTCGCACTTGGCCGGTTTTTTTTTATACGACAAGGAAGGAAAACGAGCAAGTGGGTCACCTGATGGTAAGCGATCACCACTCCCCATAGACACCGTGACGTTAGTATTTGTTTGTGAACTGAATACCGATTTGATCGAGGAATATCTTAACTTGCCAGACTATATTTCTCATTGCCGATGGCACACCGCACGAGAAGTCTAGCTATCCTGTCATCATCATCATCATCATTATCTATGTCAGACCACTGCTGGACGGACATAGGCCTTTCCCATTACTTAACTAATTGTTTTTTTTTTATCGAAATAAATTTAAACTCAGCCTACTTGTTGTTGTTTCGCTTTCCGCTTATATATTGAGCAAACTTTTGAAATATGAAGGCCTGAACGAAATATAACACGTGATCCATCAAACACAGCTTTTAAGAGTCACGAGGATTCCGAATGGGAAGAAAGGTTGTTCAAATCTGAAAATGTCAGCCGATAGGGCCATAGAAAAATCAAGTATTTCGGATGTACACTCATAATTATAATTACTTTATTTTGTCATATTGTCCACCGGTTCGTAGGTACTCTAGATAAAAGAACATACAGTTTTTCAGAGCGATTTGAGGTTTACTACATGAGATCCTTTAGTCCAGCCTGTTAGTGAAATGGATTGACTATCGGTATACTTATAACTATAAACCTAGACCTATTTTCCAACGTAATATGAACAGAACTATATTTGAATAAGAAACCTAGTAAACAGACTGAAAAGCATAGCCAAATGTTTACACGAGTGCCCCGAAATCTACTTACACGAGATAAATGGGCTTTAATTCGACCTTCTTAATCAAATAATCCTTTCCATTATTACAAATACCACGTTGGGGTAACAAAATAAGTTCGTTAGGAGTTGGCGAGAGAGGAAAATACTGCAAAAGTACGCGAAACAGGTTTATTTTGTAATTGAGAAAATGAGTGTTTGTTTGTTCCCCCTTGAGGCCTCAACGCCTCAACCAATCTTGACGAAATCATTATGCAATATTTAAATTTTGCTACAGAATTGTTATGGTAAGTACATAAAATTATCCCAAAAGGAATTATACATGTTAAGCAAAGTGAGTTTAGGGCAATTGCACGACATCGTCTATGGAATTCCGCATACTTAGACGAAGTCGCGGGAAACAACAGCTAGTACCTACTTAACTCACAAATAAAACCATTATACTTTTCAATCAAACAGATTTGCCCCGATCCGAGAATAATAACAGAGTTCCTACAATGGACGTTTTGGTCCGAAATGGTAACAATCCCAAAATTGATCCTAATAATACCAATTTCGATATAGTGAGGGTGTGAGCTTATTACACTGTCATATACACTCGACACGTCTCACACAGACCGCGTAGTAAAATAATAATTCCATCCAAATAGGGCGGGCGGATTACAAGCACAATTGCAATAGTATTTACCAAGTTTTACAAGGACACACACCATTTGAGAACTCGTTACGTATACTCAAGTGAGTAAATCAATCAATCCTTGTCTCAAAGAAATTTGGTTCTGAATGTGCATTTATAGTGACACTGTTACTAAAAATAAATGAACACGTAATTGGTAAATAAATCTAAGCTAAATTACAACTAAAAATTTAAAATTAAAACGTATAGGTAATCTAAATTACCTGTAGATCTTGCACAACGTGTCGATCATTTTAACGTTTACCATAGCTTTGTTCAAGCTAGCCCTGGACAAAGAAAATTTCAGAAAACTGACTGCCGACCTTCAATAATGAGAGAGAGAGGCACTTGAAGAAGAAGAAGAATAGCTAAGTAGGAAAAGGAAAAACATATGAAAGTCATAGAGACCATTTCTGAAATGTCTCTTCCTATAACCCTAGTCTCCCTAATAATACTATCTTACAAGCACACGAGAGCAACACCGTCAAAATAATACGTCAACAGATCAAATCTTCTAAGAGTTTCGTTACACAAATAATTGATTCGCCTCCCCATCGTCAAGGAAGTCTCAGTTCTATTTAAGTTTCCTAAAAGGAAATGAAAGGAAATCAGAACCCGCGCCTTCGGTGCTTTTATCGAAACTTACCGGCATATACCCTAGAAGAGAACCGTCGTAGAGCGCTTTATTAAATCTACTTCTAGATAAAGTCGACTTCCTTGGGACCGTTTTTCTGCACAATGCTAGGTTCATGCCGTAATAAGTTAAAGGGTGACCGTATATTTGTTTATCTACACGCATATTATAAAGTCCTCTATTATGCATTCAGGAACCTAAGGTAACGACCATCATTACGACAGTCAATTTTCGTCTTCAAAAACCAATACAATTTAAAAATAGGCCCCAATTAAAAAAAATTGTCGATACGAAACGTCAGCTCGATATGTTTGTCTTTAATTAAAAAAAACAGCCAAATTCATGACAGGTTTATTATGCCTTCGGCTTCTGAACCTATCAACGTACTTATAATATGAATGTAGATAAAGTAATGTATGCAACTCTACATAGTTAGACCTTAAAACACACATTACGTAACAGTTGCATAAACTACTATTAGACGATTGTGCCCTATTACGCTTCCGTACTTTAAAAGAAAAAATGGAAACCTTATAGGATCACTTCATTGCCCGTCTGCTTGTCCGTTTGTTTGTGTATGTAAGTAAAATGTTATAGCGTAAGTACTCCCAACTCGACACAAGTTTGGGGGTCCCAAGTGACCTCAAATCATGAAACAAGGTCTCTCAACACACGTTAAAGTGTGGGAAACCAAAAGCACGTTAAGTACGGTACTCTCGGTGCCCGAGTTCATCTGTCACTCGCCCGGTTTTTTATTTACTATGCCTTTGGTAATAGGAAGAACCTAATAAGGTGGAGGAAAATTTTAAACTAAAATACCGTATTTTTTATTTTCTAATGATACAGTAAGTTTTCATCAATTCATCTGTGGTTTGTATTGTAAGAGCTAATGTAACTTGTTTTCAGAAAAAAAAACTTTATACCAAGTTTCTTGCGGCGCATTCTTCTTGGCAATCATGGTCTTTCCGAAAGCGCTGGTAGACTAAAAAAAATTACTTATAAAAGAGCATTCAACTGCCTATTTGCTAAATACAATACAATACAAATATTCTTTATTGAAAACTACAAAACAGTACAAGTAAACACGTTCTTTTTAATACGAATTAAATGTGTGAGAAATTTGTATAACGCTTGTATAAGCTTTAACGTAAAGATGAAGTCGAGTTACGTATTTGCTTTAAAGCGAAAAGTTTTCAAGTAAAATGTGACAATTTCAAAAGCGAAAAAGGGGGAAGACTGTCAAAATGGCGTGAGAGAAGTTCGCAAGTGGCTCGTCAGCAAATTACTGTCTAAGTCGTGTCGAGTATCGTGGATACGAGTTTCTTGTATAAAGTTCAACTTTCTCATACAAAATATAAACTTACGACTTTTATTTAACCCTCTCGCAGCAAAATTTAGCTCTTCGCGTTTCTTTGGTAGCTCTTTTTGCCTGATATTTTGGAATAAAGGAAGCCTTTTTTAAGCTACCGAGTTTCTGTCTATGTGATGGCATCTCTTTAACCGACTTCAAAAAATGTAATGTAAGAATTAAAAAGAATGCAGTACCGAATTCTCTTTTATCTTTTTTTTCTTCTTATGTAGTAATACCTCTTATGACCAGACATCGAAATTAGGTAGCTTCCATTTAAATTCAAACGTAATATTTTATTTACAATAATGTTTCATACTGACACACCAGTGCCTTATTTCTTTCTTACACTGCAGCGCGTTACTTTTACATGGCAAGGTCAGCGTCAAAAGTCGCTCATCACTTTTGTACCTTTTCGCTCTACGGCCAGATACAGCGCGTCATACGTGATTGACAAGTGTGTTATTGCGACAAGGTACAAAAATTATGAGCGACTTTTGACGCAGACAATATTTCAGGTGAAAATATCATTAAACTCTTTAAGCAACTTTGCCTAAGTAACACCAATCGGAATGTAGCAGCGACAGCGACGCCGTCAAATAAACTCGAGTACGACGTTACGTACGATCTTAAACAAGGAAGTGCAAAATTCGAACTTCGTGTTGTGCCGTCCCGCTCACGCTAATGTTATTTAATACGAGAGTGAGCGGGAGGATACAATACGAACATCGAGTTTCGTAGTAGTGTCGCCCGACACATGTGAGCCTAACTAACTGAATAATGCGTCTTCCAAAACTCCGTGATACAAACTTTTGACTTGCAAGATTTGCGAAAACGCTCGCGGCTTTTCTAATAAAGCTGGCGATGGATGATAAGACTTTAAGAGTGGGATGGTAAGACACTCTTAATTTAAACCCTGAAAGTGTTTATTGCAAAACGTCGTTCAAGCTGTTAAACTACATTAGGTGCTCGTTTAAATCATGTTAAAAAAATTTTTTACCAATTTAGACACGAAGTACGAAAGACAGTCATTTTTAGGGTTCCGTAGCCAAAATGGCAAAATCGGAACCCTTATAGTTTCGTCGTGCCCGTCCGTCCGTCCGTATGTCACAGGCATTTATTCGAAAACTGTAAGAGGTATTTTAATGAAATTTGGAATAAAGATGTTATGTAGAAGCCGCTACTTAGTTTGATAGATAAATAATAAAAACAAATATTTCTAGGGAGGGCACTCCACACCACACATGTAACAAAAGTTGTAAAAAAAGTCAGCTAACATCAACGTGTACCTACTTCGACAGCTCTTTTATTAAAAACAAATGTTCTTGTTAAGCAATTTATTTATTCGGAAATAACCCCCCTCCCCCCTTATCTTCTAAATCATAATATGTCCCAAAAAATATGAAAAAAATTACGAAGACGACGCTTAATAAAAAAACACTTTCAACGAAAATTGTTGTCAACATGACCGGTATTACCATTTTTGTTTGCGCTTCTCAACAAAAGGACGTAAGTGCCACGAAGATATGCCCCTTTTCATCGGTACTGCATTTCTTTGTAGTTATGGTTACGGAACCCTAAACAGGGCATGGCCCGACATGCTCTTGCCTGGTTTTTTTATCGGTTCCAAAAATGATTACCCCACCAATAATATTACACAACTTTAATTAATATTAAAAACGTAAAGATAATGACGATGGCTAAATGTCATTAAGATTCAGCTGAACAACTAAGCTAAAGTTTGGAACCGTTAAAATTTCACTTAGGTATTTCATTAAAAATTAATTCAACTTTAAACAATTCATGTCTGGCCTTAGTGCGACACCTACGGGCTCTAAGAAAGTGGATTTAGAAACGCGTCGCTTCGTTTTAAGTTGCAATACAGGCTGATTCTGTAATGTAATGCATAAATTTAGGTACCTTTCAGCGCTATGTCGACCCTTGTTTATCGAAAGACGAATAAACTCTAAACGAGCGATATGTTGACTTAGGTGTCTACGAAAACCTATTATGTGCAAAGTGGAAAACAATAGCATCGTTTGCAAATAGACGAGTTTTAAACAACTTCAAATAACCAAATATGCATAGACATTATAGCGTATAAACAGACCCTTCACTACTCCGCCTTCGTCGCCAATTTTGTGGCACTAAAATTAGCTCCTCTCGCAGGCTCGCAACACCGTTCCTATTCTCATAGCGCGAGTACACTTTTTTGGCAAATTTATTTCTGAAATTGCAAATAACTAATATACAATTTCCATTTAAATGCAATATTGGCCGTTTCTGCAGATGACCGAAGTAGGCTAGATGTGAAAAATTGTTACAGGAATACAGTAGTTCTATATGCAATTAAGTGTAACTGATAATTCGATACAAAACTTGGCAAATAATTATGCGATAGTTACGTATGTGTGCAACAAGGCAGCAAAGCTGGTTTTTCACTTCGATTGCTGATTTTAAATCACCAAGTGAACGAATAATTCCATGGTTATTTTAATTAAAATAAATGGCAATGGTAAGGATTTAGTATTGAAAGTGCCCTATTTCATTGTCTCTCTTTCTAGTGAATAACCTAACCTAATTTAACCAACTTTAAAAATTTGTAAAACCCCCGACATTGTCATTTCAAAGTTTAATAATTTCAAAAGTGGGTAAACCGATTTTAATCAAACTTAGCTAAGAACCATCTCGATTAAACTAGCTTTTGAAAAAAACCGCGTCAATATCGGTCCATCCGTTTCGGAGCTATGATGCCACAGACATATACACAGATACACAGATGATATACAAACACACAGATACACAGATACAGAGATACACATGTCAAACTTATAACACCCCTCTTTTTCGTCGGGGTTTAAAAAGGAGAACAGTTCCGTCGAAATGCGTTTTTGTTGGAACATAAATTCTGGACACTGCAGTTGATTTTTGTTATGACAACCTTCTGTAACAGGCGTTCCTGACTAATTTTCTGACTGAATTGACGAACAATTCGCTATCTGTAGATGGCTCACCACCCTCCCGTCGACAGACAGCAAGCTAGACTGGATTGCCTATGGTAAGTATATTGGTAAGGCAAAGTTGAAGATGGATAAACGTTTGTATCATCAGTAGATCAAAACAAAAGATACATTGAATATTGGGAACGGCTTTAAGACGACTACATTTGCTTTGTTTTTAGCATCAGAGGGTCGAGCACGACTTTTCGAATCCTGCGTAACGTTACGGTTATCGTATCGAGATCGAGAAACCTCATACTAAATTTTTGTTCCAAATACGCTCACGGGCGGGCGCTGTTCCAGACATCATACAAACTCGATAACGTTTACTATTCGTTTTTACGTGACGCAGGTTTCGAATATTCGTACTCGGGCCTCTGATCGAAACAACTGAACATGAAATTGCACGCACTGTTCTTTTCTCCATATCAGTACTGGCTGGCACAAGAGTTATGCTCGGCACAGTTGGCAAGAACTGAACATTTAGCTCCTCGCTCCAAAAGAATAATAGCCGTGAATATTGTATAAGAAACTCAACAAGAACTAGGCAAACTACTTAGTTTACTCTTAATATTGCTTCAAACAGAAATAAGTATCAAAAGTTTGGAAGAAAACACGGAGAGCTGCGAAGTTTGGGATACAACGCCGTGCAGACAATAACTTGTCGAATTCGGGAATTATGTATATGTATTCTGGTTTTACTTTATGCAATATTAAGTGAGTACACTATTAACCGTAGCAGATTTAAATTTAAATTTAAAAATCAATAAAAAGCTTCAAAGCTTCAGTTTGTTTAAGCTTTACGAGTATTGCTAAAAAATAAATACAGTAAAAAGAAAAATCAATAAAACATTTCGACATTAGGTTCTGTTGTGTAGGTTGTGTTTTTTGAATAACGAGACAAAATACACCAAGAAAAAATAACTCCACATTCGACGCATTAGTCTTTTCAAATTATGATCACAAAAATTGAAATATAATTGTTTTGGTATTCCCTCAATACTGGCTCTAAATGATTAGGGGTCGATGGATTTTATGATGTGTTTAATTGCTATTTGCTTAATGGCTTTGAAATCTTCGCAGATTTTTCATGGTCACGGACGGGATAGTTACGAGTATAACACTTATAACCTCAGATCAATTAGGTATTATTATTTCATCTTAGCCCTCTATGTTAGCAACTCGTCATCTACAATTCCATTCGGTATCGTTGATAAGGTACTAACTTTCAATCGATCAAGTGACCCACCTACTAGTTTGTCTTTCTAGCTGCATAAAAAAATGTTACACTTCAGTTCCATGTAAAAAGATATCAGCAAAACCATTACGCAAAACGATAATGTCACAACTATAAAGGGCATGTTTTGCGAACCAACAAAGTTCATTACGCGGCGATTAAAACAGATAAAATGGTGGGTTTAGCACGAAATAGGGTGACCCTACTCATAAAGGTCCCGGGATGTGTTGTATGTGGGGAAAGGGACAAATTTATGTTGCTTGGACACAAAAACCACCGGTCGTGTCCAAAGCGGGAGATACTCGTGGAAGCATGGAGTTTGACATCGGCTCGAATAAGGTTTATTTATTAGGAAAGTTTGTACTGGGAGCAACAGTAAATCAGCAACACGTCCAGTAAGGGACTAAATATGAACGCTGGGCTGTGAATGGAATCTATGGTATGGGTAATATTATTTGTGATTTGTTAGTAGAAAAAAAGATCATTCTACTTTTGAACTAAATTTATCTCGTGGAAGGGTTTTAGTCGAATTATTTATAAATTTTATGTATGTATCTGAACTAATGCTAGATTGTTAATCACTGTTATGAAATATTGCATTAGTTAGAATTTAATTTCACTCGTTTTTTAAACAATTTGTTTATTTACATTCTTAGTTTATTATGCAATATCAGTAAATCACTAACGATTGATTTTTATGGCGCAAACCGTTACGTAAGATAAATTTAATTTTTATTTAAAGTGACAAAACTTACAGTTGCTATCTTACATTACTATTCAAAATATATTCCAAGTGTCATTACACAGCAGGGTTCTAAACAGATTCAATAATGTTCACTAGCCAAGAAAGCAGAAAAGTACGATTTTGACTACTCATTGGGTTCCGCAAGAGAAACAACGAGTTATTTTACTAGTTTCTTTAAGTTGTGCCATAAGTATGGACATTGTATTCTTGATATTTAAGTAGGTTCAAAATTTATTTATATTTGCTGCAATTAAAATAGATTTAGTGATTGTTTGCCTGCAGAATGACACGTGCAATTTAGAGGATGTTTTTTCAACAAATACTTTTGAAATTGTACTTTCGTTCGCCTCTGCCGTGGTCTTAGTAAATTTTATGATCAATATTATTTGACTCTATGAACAGCGCGGTACCTTGAAAATGTTCGTAACATTTTACAGCATTCTCTACTAAACAAAACAATGACATTTACGTTAAACGGTCATACCCGTGCGCCGTGAGATTTTATTGGATTTTTATTTCACTATCACAAATACCAATTCGATAGCAATAGAAACGTGTAACGGACGGAAACGAGTGTCATTTATATGCAGATGCTGACTTAATTAACATTGTTGTGGGTTACTGTTCTATTTAATGTATTCTTATAAAGAAAAAACATGAATTTCAATGTTTGGTATTCTATTCACTTCGGAGTTAATTAGATTCTTGCATTTACTTAGGCGACTCTGTGTTATGCGCGCAGTGTATAAGGCAATATCGGTGTAGTATTATGCAACAGATATAGCACCTTTTTATTTAGTATTAGTTCTAAGTATCAACGGTATCCTTTCGTTTGGACAAAAAAGAAATCATTCGGTTCTCAAATGTTTCATAATTGACAAAGGTTTTTTCTGAAACCGTAAATTTAAATTAGTAAGCAAATTACGTAATTGCTCTTAGTTGATGGATATTCCATAAGCTAAATTAAATCGTTGGTTTACACCTGACAGTAAATATGTATGTAAATTATTATAATAATAATATTAGAATAGATGCCACGTTGAAACGTTCAAATAGTTAAATAAAGATCCTTTCGCTATACTAGTGGCTGATCTTGGTCTTCTTCAATTAATATTTAACTGGAAACAACCATTTATATCAATTACAGCCGACGCTTAATTTGGGTAAATACCAATTTTATGGGCACGAACGATTGTGGTTGGCTCCAGCGATAGAGCAAACGGTGTAAAGGGTTTTGAAATTCAATAAGTTGGTTTAAATGGACGTAACAAAGAATTATAATAGCAATTTAATTTTTTTATGTGTTGATTCGTGTAGCAGTGGAGGCGGAGGAGCTGCATGGAAACATACATTTGCCGCACAGATTAACTATTTTTCACTAGTGGTCGCGGGTGAGCAAAGTAATTAATTTTAATTCATAAATTTAATTAGGATTTATTGCTTTTGTCACGTAAAAATGTTTTCAAAATATTTAAGTCGGCTCTTAACTTAGCCAATATATGTTGAGCATTAGCTAAAGGAAAATATTAATCTGCTATCGTCATCGTGAGACGTGACCTCACTTCAACATGGATTAGGCATGACGACTACAAATAAATGACAAGGTATCATACCTCAACATGACATCGAAACGTCAAAAACATCGACAACAAAAAATTACGAAGCATTATCGGATGTCCCTCGAAATAAATTGCCTTTTAAAACGGATCCTCCCCATAACGCTAACAATAAGATCGAATGTATATCAATGGAGTTTCGCCCACCTCATCAACATAAGTACACAAAGGCATGGAATGCACCGACATTACCATATCGATGTGTATAAGAATTTCGATAGTATTGTCGCGAGGAAGCATCGAGTGCGTCCGATACCGATCAAGAAAAAAGGTCGCTCGACCCTCAGGATGATATCTCATTCCATTTGGAATCAAGAAACAAAAGTCCAAACCATATCAAACTTTCACTCAAAGACATAAAGCTTTCTTAGTCTTTTTTCGGACGCAAAACTTATCGTGGCAAGTCGTATAGTCTTATTTCATTTTAAATCACTGGTGACTCATTTCGTCTATACTACTTAGCTTTTATGCAGGCACTCGCATCAAATTGAATCCTGGAAATGAAAACCAATTCTTTTTCCATCTTTGTAATATATCGCTTAAAAGTTCGAGGAGAGAATTTTGATTTAACAGTAACATTTTGACGATCGACTATAAGTTCGAGCTATGAAAGTTTGGTCCTATTAAGATTCTGGAAAAATATTTTTCGACAGTGGTAAGCAACTTAAAATAAACCTTGAGCTCATTTAGAAGAAGAAAGAAGTAAGACTTTTGCATACAGACGACACATTGCTCGACTGATAACTATATTTATAATATTTTTCCAGAATCTTAATAGGACCAAACTTTCGTAGCTCGAACTTATTGTCGATCGTCAAAATATTACTGTTAAATCAAAAATACGAATCTAGTTAGATTCGTTCAGAGGCCAATAACAAATAAATAAGAATGCGTGACAAAAGCTCAGCCACGTGGGCCAGTTCTTACAAAAGGCCCCCACGCATGGCACATGTCAAGATTTTCTTTTAACAAGCGCGGTGGACCAAGAAAACAAATGACTGTTGCTGCATCAATGGTAGTGTTCGGTTATAATAATCATAAATTATTCCGGTAACCAAACCACAACGTTAAGCATTTCAAGCAAACAAGTTTAAACTCTATTTCGAAGGTGACATGTCTCTGACTTTACATATCAGCTGCAAATATTGTGTTTGTCTTCATATGTCACATGAGCATGATCCAAAGGAGGTGCACGTAATGAGACACGATCCTAGAGGAGATCACCTTGTGTAACTGTAATGTACTCAGAGAAATAACTATTCTGATATTCACTATTAAATTTTAAAGGATTATAACCGACAGGCTATAGTTGGAAGTATAAAACTGACTGTTGTATGTTTAAGTATTTGCTCATAATTAAATAGTTTTTTTTTCTTATCAGTTTCTTGTAAAAATACTTTAATTATTGGGCCACAAGCGCGACTTTGAATGAACTAATTACATTACTTAGCTACTAGGAGGCCAGAACAGCGCAGAAGCTTCTCAGATCAACCGGTATCAGTCCGAGAAAGTGTGGTGTGACTCGATCACTTATAACTGTCACTGTACATTTATTTGTAACTCCGGAAGCCGAAACACGTTGAGATCTTAATATGATATACTTGGTGGTAGGCGGCTTTAAATACTTTCCCGTGGCATTTTACTAATGGACAAATACATAGGCTGCTAAAGTGACAGCATTTTTAATTTATCACGGTCTTGTTTAATACAAAATGAATAGATGCAATTTGACTAAGAGTTAAGTAGCTGATTGGTCTTAAAATAAATCAGTTTTAGCAAGACTAATTTATTAGAATAAAGAGAAGAAATTATTTTTTTCTGAAGACCATTCCTAGAGCTTATTGAAGAAGTTTACCCTGTCCTTAAGACTCCGGCGCACTGGGTAAGATAAAACGTCGAATATCTCAAATGGTAGGTAGATACCTAGAGCTTGCTAAGCGTTTAGACTTCCTCCGCCATACTTTTAATAAAATCCCAAACAATGTAAGTAGGAAAGCACTTAGAAGTTAACTTCCTACCTGCTGAGAAGGAGAAACTCAACAGTTAGCTAATGTCTGCTAATAACCGTTATTGTGTACGTAACTACCGTCTTGCTGATTGCCTTAAGGTTCTAAGGCAATTTTTGCTTCTGCCTTACTCCTAGGTGTAATTGTTCGTTAACTGCTTTATTCCCGCAACGCACAACAGCTTTGCCAGTTGGGACTATTTCAGTATTAGTAAAATTCGAAACAGAAGCTGACCATCTGCTTAATGTCGACAAATTAAAAACCAAACAGTTACACAAATACCACAAAACTATACGAACTTTGTCTCCGCGTTTAACATAAAACTTTTATGCTTCCTTTGAAAAAAAAAAATAGAACGCATAAAATTTAAATTATTTCGTATCGCGCTTCCCATCGCATTGCGTTCCGGTGCTGAATTATTTATGTAATAGTATAAATATAAAAGGTGTGGTTGTGTGGACTCCACCTTAAATTACATATGGGACAGTAACGCCCATTACAGGTAGTCAACGAGGTTATTATTTATTAAAAAGACAAACTTTATTAAGTAAAGTGTTTGTTTAAATCGTGGATTTATTTATGTTCGTCACAATGTTTACCTTTTTGGGCAGGGTTCCAACATACAATTCAGAATGTACCTACAGGCATATAGACGTTAGTCAAAATTTTAATTTCGTTAAAATGAATCTTGGTCCTTGTAACTTGCGTTCTTTTAAATGTAATAATTATTTTGATGATGCTTGATGATCCTGTTGTGACAAATAAGGCTGTTATAATTTCAGTAAGAACTTATTGACTGGGAGTATTGTTTCAATGATTCTCTTTCACTCATTTTCTTACAAATACCTCTAAATACTAGTTTAATCAAACTGACTCGCCGTTTATCATCCAGAACCCTTTTACAAGCGCACCTAATTTCCCACAGCGTTCATAAAATAATAAATGTATTCTCAATAGAGTAACAGTACACCCTAACGCATTTTATTGGTAAATAAGCGTCTAACCCACATAAGGTTTCGTATAAACGACCAAATGACAGGCCGACACCGACGGGCTCGAATATCACAGAGTGACACTCTCGATTTTAGGTGTAAAAATGGCTAAGTGAGAATTGAAGCTCAAAAAGAGGTTCGTTGTGGAAGTATGGATGTACAATACAATACATTAACCTTTATTGAACACTACGTTTTATGATAAACAAAACAGAAAAAGGTAAAAAGAAAATGCAAAGTAGCAAAGTGCGGTCTTATCGCTACAGAGTGATCCCTACCAGGCAACCATAATAAAGATAAAGGTAGATACATAATTAAAAAACAAGTGCTTCATATAAATATAGGACTTATAGTCGCCATAGTCCAGTAGCTTCTGTCGTATTATATAAATTAATTAACAAAAAAGTAAAACCACCTTCAAAAAAAACCTTAGAAAAAAAACGTAAAATAAAATGCATTTATTTCGGACAGCAGAAACCAAAGCCTAAAGTTTTATGGCCTAGCACTAAGTAGCAGTAATATGAAGTCGGTGCTTCATTCAAAGAATATTCCGCTCCCACCGCACCGACTTCATATTTACTACTTAGTGCTAGGCCATAAAACTTTAGGCTTTGGTTTCTGTTGTCCGAAATAAATGCATTTTATTTTTCGTTTTTTTTTTCTAAGGTTTTTTTTGAAGGCGGTTTTACTTTTTTGTTAAAAGATTTTTATTTCACAATTTTACGTTGATTTAACATTTTCAGAAATATCATCCAACTCCTAACCGTTAAGGAGTTGTACCTTCCATCATCAGCTCATCAACATGAGATGATGACTACCAGACTAAATACTTGAATAGACTTAGAGAGTATATGAAACACATAGTAAAGGCCTATAAAATTTGAGGGTTGCCCTCATTTCCCTGGGATCCCATCATCAGATCACGACTTGGTGACAATGGCACCACCCCAAAAGTATACCCTTTCGAATAAAAAAAGAATTTTGAAAATCGGTACATACATAAAAAAAAATAAAAAAAAAATAATAATAATAAAAAAATACATACAGTGGAACGTAGAACCTCCTCCTTTTTTTGAAGTCGGTTAAAAAATAGATTGACTTAGAAATTAGAGACCATACATGAAGACGGTCCCAAGACTGGTTGAATCCATTGTTAGAGGTGAATTTTCTTGCGAAAGTTAGGAAAAATTCACTAGTTTATGCTTAATGAAATTAGAACATAATTTTGCATAGGTAAGAATAGATTAAAGTGAAAGCAAACCAAGTGGTAAAGTCTAATTCTTTTACCTAGTGCCGTATGAAAATGTGGAATAAGACGTCCCAATCTCTGTCTCTATATCTATAGGTAGTTATATCTCTAAGTCGTCGTTCAAAAAGTCCTGATGACGAACACAGTCGTCATCAGCATAAAAAATATATATTAAGGAACCCTAATAAATATCGATAACGACGGAAGTTAAGTTAAGTGGCGCGGAAACTTGTCTTTTGGCGAGGAATCGAAATCCATTAAGGTGTAAGGTGAGTTGGTTTGACGCGAGACATCCTCGCCTCACAATAATGTCAATCTAATGGATCACTTTATTAGGGGCTACGGATCTTCCGTTACAGTAAAAAATAATCAATTTCCAATCAATAGTATGTGTATTTTTAACTGCCTTACGTCCGCAGCTTTGCTTCTGTGCGTTCACTTACCAACACCATGGTAATCTGGTTAGCGCTTTTTTAACCGACTTCAAAAAAAAGGAGGGGGGTTCTCAATTCACCGGAATGCTTTTTTTTCTTTACGACAAAGAAAGCAAACGAGCAAGTGGCTCACTTGATAGCAAGTGATCACCACTGCCCTTCATAGACACCGGTAACCCCGAGAGGATTGCAGATGCGTTGCCAATCTTGCTTAATAACGTCCGAACCAAAAGACCACTAATTTGCAAAAAAGACCACTAATCGGGTGTCAGTCAGTCTTAGTTTGGTCGAACGACAGCGCTATGACGTATGGCTGTCATCGAAAAACGCCGTGTTGTACTGGGACACACTTTTCGTGAATTTTGTGCTAGACCCAAAGTGTGTGTTTAGTAGTCGATGCTTCTGTGGTAAACAAGTATAATCCGGATAATTTAAATGGCACTCCACTGATAAGCGATTATATTACCAAAGTAAGTTTTATGCAGTAAGCAGTAGTATGAATGAATACAGTATGAATACAAATAACTGGCTCTTATCATAGTTTCCTATCTCGAGAACCCGGCATTATTTCTGTTCTATATGATGAAGGAAACCTCTGTACAAAATTTCAGCTTTGTCAGTTAGTCAAGTTTTTTTTATTAATAAAATATTTTGTACACACAGGGTGCTTTAATTTACAATTTTAAACCGGGTATTGGAGAAAAAATATGAAAATCAACATTAGAAAAATAATTAAATAAAAATTCAATTAACCGTCCGATCAGGAATAAAGCACGTACCTACTTGAAATTAATGTGCATACTTCTTAACAACACCCATTTTTACTCTTTTAGTATTAATGTTTTAATTTGTATAAAATTTTACAACAAGGGTGAATATTTTATCATTTCACATAAAATATAGGTTATAAAAATGAATTTAACGACACTGGGCGTGGTTAATCGCTATCTTTATGAATATTACGTTTACGAGTAAGCTGAGCAGGTAAATGTTATGTTATTATTATTTGAAAAATAATTTGGATTTGGAATGCACAAAAACCATGATTACGACACTATAGATTTTGTTACAGTTCTAAAGTAGATTTATCTGTATATCGCTTGACCGTCGCTAATCTATTATTAATTATTATTATTCCGCAAAATAACAGTATCATCATCGTCATCATTAATTATAAGGCTATTCATGTATCTCACTCCTGGGCACTGGAGTTGGTTAGCAGGAATGTACAGGTTTCCTAACATTATCCTGCACCAAAAGCTCATGATAAATTACAAATTTAATTTCGCCGTCACCAATATATAAATTATTAAGGTTCCTGAAATGTTTCATAAGCTTAAGCAATTTATTCTGACAATTTCATAAAGCAGTAGAAATTAAGCTTACTACCAGATTGATCCAGAGATTTTCACTCGTGATATTTAAAAAACACATATCGTTCCTAATATGCAGAAGGCCTTTTTTATTCAAATTAGATTTTTATTAAGCCTACGACACTGTGTTATTATGATACATGAGCATCCGCAACTAGCGAGTGCCGGATAAACTGTCAAATGGGCCGTGTTATTGCTATTTTATTTTATAGCCGTTGTAAAACATGCTGTATATTTATTTTATTAATATATGCGTTTTACTTACGCATTTATTCTACCATGGATTTTATATCAGTTCTTATGAACTGACTTATTTGTGCTTTCAGAATTTTTAAAGACTGTAAAGTATGATGACTCAATATAATATTACGATCGTACTTTAAAGGTTTGCGTTGACTTCATTTCGAGATCGTAAAGCAGTCGCGCAATCGATATCGCCAAGCATTGACGGGCATCGAATGGATTTAATTAAAAAATTACGACTTTGGCAATGAATGGAATTGTTCGTAAAAACTAATATCCCACATGCAATAAAGAATAAAAGCAACATAAACAGTTTGACAGGCATTTTTGGCCGCACGCGGCACCGTACTATCTAGGACTATTTTTACGATGTTTGTTTCAAGTTTTCCGAGTTAAGCTCCGACTGCTTGATTAAAACAAGGAAAATAATATTTGTTTATGACTTTCTTTCCTTATACGGGAAGGAAAACAACGTCGGTGATATGAAAAATGTTTTAGTAGAGATGAGTCGCGATTGTTGGTTTAGTAGGTATCGTATTTTTAAACGGGATATTTGATACTAATTGAAGTGTATATCAGAATTGGTCGTTAATAATTATAATCCGTTACATCGCTTCCTCCTGGATTAATAAAACCGAAGTATCTACTAAAGTGAGTTAGGTCAAGTATCTACGTGTAAATATCACCCATTCTACAACGGGTGGTTTGGTCATGTTCTATCAAAGCAAATTATCCATGCATGTGTTGCAAGAAAACATACATTTGTAGCATTGATGTTGCTGTCTTACTTGTATGGTCGCGGGTGAGTAAAATAATTGTTCTTAGTAGTTACATAAAATATGAACCTTCACAAAGTAGCTCCTGATTCAAACAATTACAATGAAATAACTATTTATTGAACACCACAGTATAACAAGCAAAACAGAATAAAAGCACAAAGGAAATACAAGTTAGCAATGGGCGGCCTTATCGCTACACAGCGATACCCAACAATAAAATTACCCCAGATTAAGATGATTACATAAACAATACCTTTCATAGTTGGTTGGTTGGTATAACAATTTGCTTTAAGTTCCTGTCCCAGCAGTGAGACGTAGAAAGGGCTGGTGATGTGTGTGATAATATTTTTAATCATTTTCCTACATTCACTCGTTTAAAATCCTTGCAAAAATGACCTATCTACACACTGTGCTACCGGCTGGGATAACATACCAGCCAAAGTAATTAAACAGTCAAAACATGCTCTAAAACCTTCTATTGCACATATCTGTAACTTAGCTATAGCTTCGGCGACCTTCCCTGATGCTTTTAAAAAAGCTGTAGTGCATCCCATATACAAGAGTGGGGACAGAGCCAGTGTCACAAATTACAGGCCTATATCAATCTTGAGTTCATTATCAAAAATCTTAGTAAAGGTTCTCAATTCAAGTCTAATTTCATACTTAACTAAATTCAAAATTATCGCCCCCAACCAGTATGGTTTTCGAACCGGCATCTCAACAGAAGATGCAGTCTCAGCCTTTATAAATTTATTTATTTATTTATTCATACAATTTGCATTCACAGTCTTACAGTAAAAACCAAAGCGCCTGTAATGCTAAAAAGAACATACGGACAGACAGTCTTTGAGCAGAAACGCTGGTATGCCATCTGGGCCAGGTGGAGAGTTAACTTTTAGCCTACGCACGACACGACGCAACTCATTACAAGAAATTTGGGTCAGACTAATAGAAGTGGCCTCCACCCCTCCGCTAGCAGTCCTTTCGGGAACTTTTGCATCCAGTAAAGGTGCAGTTGCATGGAAGACTGAACTGAAGTGCGCAGCAAACGCGTCGACTGCGTCTTGGTTGGCAACACTTACGTTGCCATGCATAAAATAATTTTTTGCTCGCCGACTGCACCACCTATCTTTGACATGTCTCCGAAATTGCTTAGGATCTAGATAAATATTCCGCTCAATAGATTTCATGTGTTCCTTAGCCGCAGAGTCTATTAATTCTTTAACTCGAGTACGGTAATACCTAAATAACTCCTTATTGAATTCCAGCCCGTATCGTTTGAACTTAACCAAGTGAAAATACTTTAGCCTAATGTTTTCAATTACTTCCGTCGTATACAAAGAAGGATAACTATAGCGACTTGACCCATCAGTAGAGCACTTTCGAAAAGGAAAATTGCGGTCTAATAAGCTATTGATGACCTCATAAAAGACATCAACTGCGCCGTTGACTTCTTTTTGTTTTGGTTATATAAACAAGAAAGACCAGTCTGTATTGGATAAATCACTATACAGCGCGGATAAATCAGCCTTCCTGAAGTTCCAACGGAAACTTTGTGGGATGGACTGACATTGTGATTGATTAGATTGATCAGTTACCTGTCCACTAATGGGAAAATCGAAGGTGATCTCAAGTGGCGGATGATAAGCATCCATAGGTACCAACGAATCCTCGCAACTCCGGATACGCGTACCATCAGCACTCACATTTGTCAGCACAAGATTCAAGATGCCACCATGTGCATTATTAATATAATTACATTAGCGAAGCTTGCAAGCTTGAGTAAAACATTCGAATTGGTTAACAACGTCAGAATTAAAGGAATTAAGATTAAAACCTCCTACGATTACAACATTCCAAGTATAGTACTTACATACAGCATTCTCAATACAATCCAAAACATTAAGTATTGTCCTTCACTATAGCTTGGTGGCAAATAGACTACGGCATCTTCTTCGACCTTTCAAAGGCTTTCGACACCATCTCTGTCCCCATCCTTCTAGCACAAATGGAAAAAGTTGGCATACGAGGTCATTCCCTTGAAATTTTTAAAAGCTATCTCACTGGCCGCACCCAATGCGTAAAGATTGGTTCCCAACTCAGCATCGAAGAGATTCTAACTTACGGCGTTCCCCAGGGCAGCATTTTGGGTCCAACCCTTTTTCTCATTTGTATCAATGAGCTGTGTCAAATTGTAATACCAAACTGTGACATATTCACGTATGCTGATGATACAGCTCTCTTAGTGTACGATGAAACGTGGGAAGGGGCAAAGCTTAGCGCTGAATATGCTCTTGTTAGAGTCATGGGGTGGTTGTCGTCCAAATTGCTGACCCTGAATATTGAAAAGTCCAAGGTCATTCGATTTTCTCTTCCAAATTGTGTTGTCCCCCCGGCAGAATCGGAAATTGTTAAAGTACACTCATGTACGGGTGACATAGTTGATTGTAATTGTATTCCTTTATCCATTACTACCAGCATTAGATACCTTGGAGTCCACATTGACCAACGGTTGGACTGGCGCGCCCACATAGAGACCTTCTGCACCCGAGTTAGAAGGCTTCTTTATCTTTTCAAGCAGCTTCGTCACTCGGCCAACCCTGACCTACCTCAGCCTCTGTCACTCAATTATCTCTTACTGCATTCCGGTATGGGGTGGCACTTTTAAAACAGTGTTATTGAAAATGGAACGAGCTCAGAGAGCTGTTCTGAAGGTTTCCAACAGCCCAACTTTACTCCGAATCTCAAATACTCACAGTAAGGCAAGCATTTATCCTTCAAGCTATTCTGCGTCACCATTCCACCTTACCATTAGATGAGTCACTGCTTGTGCGTCGCCATGGCCACATAGTATCTAGAACTCCAGCTTGCCATTCAGCATTTGGCCGTCGTCAGACTGTTGCCCTCAGCTCTAAACTTTATAATAAAATCAATAAATTAATCCCTATCTATAAATTAAACAAATACGAAGTTAAAGTTAAGGTTAAGAAATGGTTGCAAAGTCTTACCTATTTTAACACAAAAATCACCTACTAACAGTGTCCTAAACCTATCCCCAATTTTTAATTGTTTTTCCGATACATACCCATCGATGTTGCAGAAAAACCCTCTTCTATTATACCTACTGACGTCTCTTTTGCCATGGATACTATTGACTTTGTTGCTTTGTTGTTGCTTAGGTAACTTATCCTTTTTGTTATTTTTTTTTTTTTGTATAATCTGTTAGTATTATTACTAAGCAATTTTTATCACTGTGCTTGTTGTATTTAGATCGCCGAAGTCGGAGAATCAATCTCAGTCCCCCAAGACACAGGTCTTTACCTAGTTTGGGGCTCAGAACCACGACTTTTTATGTGATCTCTCGGTACATCCCTGGTACTTTCCAAGTACTGTAACCTGCTTAATTTTGATTGTACAATAAACCATTTTTATTTTATTTTTATTATTATTAATGTAGATTCCGGTTTCCTGTAACGTTCGTCACAACACTATATTTTATGTTCCTAAATAAACAGAAATATATTGTCGTCCCGTCAGCGTAAAATATAGGATCATTCAATCAAAGTTTATCAAATCTAGCTGATTCATTAGAACACGATACCAATTCGTTAGATGTCCAATATTCATTGGGTAACAGATGGATATTCGATAAATAGGGATCATAAAAAGTTATCACCTGTCCGCTTTCCTTATGAGGCCGACGCATTCTCTAGCTCGTAATTAATAAAAAATTAAAACTGTCGAGTGAAGGCCTTAAAACGCATTTAATTCTTGATAAGGGTAACAAATTGGATAAAGATAGCACGACTGTCTGAGACAGCGAGATCGTAAGTGCATTGCCATGATAAGTCATGTGGATGGTCGTGAGCGTTCTGTGGATATGATACTCTACTCTGCTACCGAGCAATTTTTTTTCTGCAGCTGGTACACGCTCCTTGCTCTAGAGTTCGTAAGTGCAAGGAACTATGTTTTATGAACTAAAAACAATTATTTTGCTTACCCGCGACCAAATTCGTCGCGGGTCAATTGTTTTTAAATCATGAATATGGACCTCCGTAAAGTAATGCCTGATTCAATCAACTATGTTTTAAGTACCTAACAGCCTACCTTAAAAATTAATGTGATTCTTAGTCTTAAAATGTGTTTGATATTTTGACGACTACTGATATTAAAAAGAGATTTCGTTCGAGATCTTAATATTTTCTCAGTAAAAATAAAACCTCGCACCTTTTTCTCTAATATTGATGAACTATGACAAAATTACGTGTAAGTAGAGATATTTTTTATAGCCTGATCCATAGTATTCTTCCTCTCGACTTCAATCGGCACATCCACTTTTCAGTCCTATATCGTCGATTGTTTGTAATCTTAAAATGTCAAAGGTATTTAATTTGAATATCATGCCTTATCGCATACTCGTATTTAAAATTTATCGATGACTTATCTATTGAAAGGATAAAAGCGGGAGAGATACAAAGTATAAGGACCAGCCGTAAGAAGGACTCTGCTTTAAACTGATATTACTATTTTATTATAACGTGACACGATAACTTTATGTTAAGGTTGTAAGATGATAATTTAGTTAAGCAAGCTTATTACAACTCGTTATGAATAACCTAGAAAAATTACACCTAACTAATAAAAAGCACTTTATTCTTACGACACATTTATGCCAATATACAGCTTTAAATAATCATCTCCCGTTGAATTTTCCGTAAATAGAACTGCAAACCGCATACATTGAAATGCCTGGCATTGCTGCAGTATTTAACAGGCGATCTCGTTTGATTTTGTTCATTTTGTGCCTCACAGGCTCAGTTACTTATAAGTCCAGACAAAACGTTCCGTCATGTGATCCGATACCAGCCCTATGACTAGCGACACCGATATCTACTCCTACGAATGTCCCTTTGTGTTGTCAAATTGATCGTATCGCTACGAAAGCACCGTTTTATCACTAAACACCCGTAATTTATTAAATCTATACAAAATTAATAAGCCACACAGAATTTCCAACCTGCCAAATTTAAAGTCCAACTAAAATTACTTTTCATAAATGCGACTTTTATCAATGTTAAAACGAGTTATGGAGCTCATAAA
Source organism: Clepsis dumicolana (assembly GCA_963691665.1). Taxonomy (NCBI): domain Eukaryota; kingdom Metazoa; phylum Arthropoda; class Insecta; order Lepidoptera; family Tortricidae; genus Clepsis; species Clepsis dumicolana. Next base: position 5,918,046 of record OY829518.1, read on the forward strand.
TACCCCTATAATGGACCAAATATGTACAGCTCATAAATTTCAACACTAAATTTGTTTCCGATACTTAAACAAGTTCGTACAAAATAAAAATCGATTGATAATGATAAACGCTCGTAAGTCACAGAGTTTTGGTGATTTAAAATAAGCATACAGATTCCGAGATAGTGATACTATTCCATAAACACGTTGTTCCTAATGGCGTCTGCTTTATTGTCATATGTCACGACATGGAATCGTAAAAGCTGTTAATGTTATAAATTCTGGAGTATGTTGAGGCGTGTACATATTTTGACCTGGTACATTACTGTCCCAGTACACACTCGGAGACTGTCTGACAGTCAGTGTCATTGCTGTGTCATTTAAGACGATGGATTGATGTAGAGGCCCGCCTCATAATGATGAATATAACCCCTATCCTATATGTCACTTTCTTTATGAAGGTAAGATAACACATTTTTTACATTATGATATTTATGAACAATTAAGCTTTAACTTAGAACGAGTGCAGCTAGAACTACAACGATAAAGATAAAGTCTAACCCTGTTATTCATAAACCTATTTTAACTAAAATGCCTTTAAAGTTCGTTTGTCCTTTTTTGTCACATTGACATTTCCGTTAGTAAGAAGAAGACAAAATCTATTTTAGCTAATGGAGGATTGAGTGACGTTTATGAATAAGGCCATAATAGTTTTTATTATTATTTCAATGGCTGTAAGTTTTTCTACTAGTAATGAAATTATTTTTGTTGGAAATGGTCGTGACGGAAGCCACAGTCTATTGACAACGCCTGATGAAAAACTCGAACTAATTATTCGTAATTTTAGCATTAGTCTCAAATCGATAATTCCGTAACGAAATCTTCCAAAATAACCTAACCAAGTTAAATTTAAAAACAGGAAACCCGACTTCAATTCTGGTAAACAATATACCCTTACCCTACGTGCCAAAAAATTAAACATACATACAAAACGCTCGAAAAACACAACCGTAAAAAAGTCGGGTAAAAAAGACTCCTCGAAATATGTACGCGGCTTAGTTTAAAATGATTAGCATATCAGCGCAATTGTCGCGTTTAACTCAAAAGTCGCGTGCGCCGAGCCATCGTCCTGCTGTTCCCTTATTAAAATTTATTGATGGTGCCGTTAACTTGTTACTGGGTTATTTATTACCAAAGAGGACAAACATTTTGTACGGGAAAGGTTAATTATTATCACGGTACACTTGTGGTAAAGACCGCGGCGGGATTGTCGTCAAAAGACCGTACAGTCCTTAAAGTAATGGCTGCTTAGAAAGAATTAACTGGTCCATAGTATGTAAATGATACGATTGGTTTTTGGAAACTAAAGAAGAAAACATTGGTAATAACTGGCTGGTAAAAGTTTTTTGACAACCGTTTATTATTTCGCGTCTATGGCTACTTACTTGCTATTCATGATGTTTCGGATTGTCAAGGTTGTTACTGGGTTGTTGTTGGTAACGGAGAGCATAATTGATGACAAAGAAAAGAGAAGGTATTTTTTGTCGTCTTAATATCACATTATATGGACACATAATATTATTCATTCCCCTTTACAACTTAGAATATTTTGTCATAGGGAAAATTATAATAGGTAGAGTTACCACGAAGTCACCCCAACTTAATGTAAAATGTAATGCGTAAATGAAAGCTGACGATGGAGTTGACTTTCATAATTTGTGTGGCCAAACGACACGTGGTATTGAAACACGCGAAGAAGCCTCTAGGGGATGGATGGGACGGCAAACAGGAGTTTCAGTTAGGTACTGCGACTGTTTATATTCTAGATACCTACTGTTTTACCTCGCGTAGCAATAGCGAGTAAAAAAAAAAAAGTTTCTGTTAATTTTTTTTTTTCGAGTGTACTTTTTGTTGTCTGTACTTGTATTGTCATCTGAATTACATTTCCGTATCAAACATCAAGTCGATCCGATCACTGGAAGTGGGTCAAATTTAACTTGCTAGATTTGACCCGAACATTTACGTAGGTACAAAGCAAGTTAATTAAAAGCTTGAAATAATTATTTATTCACGTAGTTTGTTTTAGGTAAAAACTAAACCGATTAATGTCCTCAATTCATCGCCAAGTCAAGCTTTTCTATTCATCACGAAACTGATGGGTATACCTATCATAATTTAGGCATATTAGAGCAGACAACATACTGAAGAATGTATCCTAATCTGTTAAATTTAACATGTATTTATTTTTAAACGTTATCCTGCGGTGCGGCTGAGATTCATTAAAGAAAAAACATTTTTTGTTATCTCCAGTCTTTGCTCTACTTCTATCCTGGACCCCATATGAGACTTAATGAGCGTTACCTGTCCACAGCTTTAACATACGCTTGAAAATGTGATTTTTGAGTAATTAGTCCGTTTGCCCGCGTCTCGTACATTATGTGGCTAAAACGTTTGCTGTTTAATTTGTAAAGGGCCCTGCGTTACGCGAGCATTTTTAATTCTGCACCGACTTTTAGACACTTTTGATAAATGGCCGTTAAAACATGTGAAAAGTCGTCGCATAGGGAATTGACAGTCAAAAGGGACTTTTACATGCGACATATTTGGTGTGTTTTGCTGTAATTGGAAAAGTTTACACTTTTACGAACATAAATAATCGAATCAGAGAATTCTAAGTTGTTTGATGTAATTTGTTTTATTAATAACCAATATTTACATTACGATCGGAGAGGCAACACTGCCGGTTTTATCAAAGCTAAAGCTATTGAAATGATGCAAAGCTCTCTATTTAAAAGGGTTTGCGTAGTAAAAATGACAACTTCGCCTAACCATATTGTTGTTAGTTTATGGAATCAGATACGATAGCCACAGACGATGGCGTTAAATGCAAAATGACGATCATTTCTGCACTTCAAAGTTCTTACATTGCGAATTGATTGCACAGCACACAGCACCTATTGCAGTTTAAGCCACCCACACACTACTATTGATTCGCGACGCGTCCCACACAGAAAACATAAATCACAAATCAAACATGGACACTCGCTAACGAACGTAGTTCAAATAGTGAAATCGAGTTATATGAATAAAAATGAATGAAACAATGGTCGAGGCTCCATCGTACTTCAATTTGTCAAAATGTGTCAGGATGACACTGTTTGCGCTGCCTCGTTTCGCTGCGGGACCGAACGTTCTCCTGCGTTCGGAATCCACACCCGACGCGCTTTCAATGAATATTGTATTAAGAGCAGAAATGAAATGAAAAAAAGTGAAATTGGAGGGGGAAATTTTGAAAAGAGAGTCGTACCCGCAGGCTATCGCTGACGACAACCGGGGACATTTTTGTTGAACGGTGACGTTTTTACTTTTAGTTGGCGCTCGTTCGTCCTTTGTTCTGTCTGTTCGTTGTGTTTATTCTCGTGGAATATCGGGGCAAGATAAACACTAGCTTAGCATTGGTTTGTTTAAAAATATCTGTCACTTGTTTTGACAACTAGAGCTTTAGGATTAAATGCACTTTTGTTTTTGTCGAATAAAAAATGCAATAAGTTTTTTTAGATATTTTGATTAAACCAAACGGGCTTATACAAGCACGTTGCAAAATAGCTTGGGAAGTGGATAATTAATTGCTAAGAAAAGAAGTAGTGTTGTCTGAAAAGGGCTCTTTTGCATTAGGTACTTAATCTTCACTACACTCGCTCATCTGCAAAAAGTGCGATAGTAATACCGAGAAAACTTTTTGCCTTACATGTTTTAATTTTTGCTTTTATCAAGTGTACACAAGTTTTTACAGTTTAACATTGGCTAAACTAGTGTATATTGCATTCTGTCATTGTTTTCTAAGGCGTTTCATAAAGTTGTCATTTTTAAGATTAAAAAAAATCTGTTGACGTTTCTGCTGCTTTAAACTCATCATCATGAAGTTTGTGGTGTCAATAAAATTTTAACAGAGTTGAATTTGTTTGACGTTGAATCGCGTTATTTATTTTCGTGCTTGCGACGTCGTCTACTGGCTTAAACTATAACAATAGGTTTGGCAATTAGTTCACACAATGTTTCAGGCTTATATTTGCATTTTTATCGAAAACCTGCTCGCACAGAGCGCAATCACAAACAATCGAGGAGTATGGAAAATTTCATTCAACATTCGGATGCAATTATAGTTTCACGTTGCTACCAGAAACCACTACATTGTCATAGTCGTTTGATAAATACACATCAAAAATACAAGTAGTAGCTGGCAATTTAAAAATGCACCCCACGTTTTCATTCATTATGAAATCAGAACAATTAAAGCGTGCAAAATGGGGGTTAGGTTCAATCCGAAGGGTGCATGCTTAGCGTAAAGTGTGAAAAATAAATGTAACTTCATAACAAATTGTATAAAATGATGTCTAAGCTAAACTAGTTAAAGCTGACTTTAGCGTGCAGCAAGACCACAGTGTTGCCGGAACGAGCGATCACTTTTCCGCAATTCTCGTAAGTTATGATCTGACGAATTTTTCATGAGAAAACGCTTGCAGTTGGTTATTGCACAAGCGAAACTGGAGCTTACGTTCCCCGCAAGACTGTTATGATTCACTAAGGTTTACGTTCAATATTTAATGGTTATTTTCGCTTGCATAGCTTGCTTATGGATGGAGCGTGTTGACAATTTGGTGTTTAATGAAGCAAACCCGCTGCGTTTCTCTGCCGAAAGATGGTAGAAAAATGGTTGTGGAGAATGCAAATTTTCTCCCTTATTGTTTGGTTTATTGTCTCCTTTATGAAGCGGAAAATATGAATACATTTGTCTGCCCTTAGATTTGTTTTCCGTACATTGAATAAAGTTTGCAATGTTTGAAACGCTTTACCAAAATACAGAGTGTCATAACAATGACAGTATGAATGTACCTATTATTTTACAAGTGTCAGTTTGAAGCTTTGATACAAACCACTAATTATGTTATCAGATGAACCGCGAAGTATTTTTTCTCGTACACTTAACATCAAAGCTTAAGACGTTACATTTTGCCGACTCACTCCGACCGAATCCCAATAACCCGGTGCTGTTGAACCCGAAACTTTTTAATTGTAATGGAGATTAGCGGTTATCTGATTCAGCTTAGTGTGCGCATTTGTAATAACATTGTTATTTTTGTTCGTTTGACAGCTGTGGGCGGCGAGATCCGCAGATAAGGTAAGAGCGACGGGGCGACTAATGCGAACTAGAATGCACGAGAATTTACAGCCACTGGTCTTCGCGGTAGCCTTTTGTTTTTATAATTGCGCTTCGCTGGGCTAAATTAAAAAAAAACTTCCACTTTTAAAAGCTTGTTTTAATTGTATTTAATAGCTACGTTAAATTATTTACACTATGCGTATTCAGTATGCACAATGACTGTTTCTAAATTACTCTTCGGATAGTCTCCGTCAGATGTAAGGACACACGTTCACACACGTTTCACACGTTTTTTTGTGTATTTACGTAATTAAGTACCTACATAATTTGGCTGCCCCAATATATTTGTTGGCGTTTGTAGAAATAATTATAAATGGGAAACGTATTAAATAGACTAGTGCCTCTTGATATAGTTGATATTAATGGCGCTTTTTTATACATATTTTTATTTTGTAGAAATTATAATGTACCTAGTAATTCCTAGCATGCTTAATTGCTTGAGGGTAATGCACATAACAGTATTAAAGTACCACTTAATTATCATTATGACTAAGCAAGAAGTGTTTCCGTAGTAAATTTCACCGCCACGCGTGGCACCGCCATCAGCAACGGTTCTTATCAATTGTGTCAAAGTAATCAATATTTCGCACACCCTTAGAATGAAACCCCATCATTAGAAAACAGCAAGTCACGTAGCAATTCATGTATTTAATAACGTCGTCAACGTACCCCATGAAGAAACCTATTAACGTCAAAACGTTTTAATAATCGATCCACGGAACCCCTTTGAAGTGAAAACCGAGTGAAACGTCAACAGACGTCATCACATGTTTTTATATAAACGTTGTTTGCAGTTTAATTCATTTAATGATGAAAGGATGGATTATTGTATGATTTCGCTTAAAATATTAAAAAAGTCTAATTTCATGAAGTGTTGTTTTTGAGAAGGTATTAAAGAATCACACAATTTCACGAAAGCAATAATTTGATGATACCACATTTATTTTAGTTTAAAAGGTATAAAAATATTTAAACTAAGCTGTATTCACTTCTCTTGCTTTAATTCCCTTAATTACTCACTGGCACATTTTTTTATTTATTTAAAAACTGAGCAGAGGTCGAACTCTGTCGCACCATGGTAAATGCAGATGAGGCTGAAGATGTAGCTCACCTTTTCAGTAACAGCTTGTTCAATCTGGTCTTGAAAAGATCCAAAATGTATTGTTTACCGTATTTTTATTACTCATTGTAAAAATATCCATTAATTAAGTAACAGTTATATCGGTGAGGGAAGGTCGACTTTTCGGTCAAACGTACATGAAAAGTTTCACCATACAGCAGACTTCAGAAGTAAACTAAAGAAGCAACATTCCATCTCTCATCTAGTTCAAGTTTGAATAACGTTTAGCTTCTCAAACTTCAGAAAATAATCTGATAAGGAAAGAAGAATGATTTGCAGGTCATTTCTCCAGACAGATTCAAATCGAAAGCAATATACGAAAATTGAACGATCTACGAAATTGTTCCACTATTTAAACTGGATGCAGCTAGAGTTCGGCCAAGTAAAATTTCAGGTTTCAGTCGAGTATCAACGAAACCAATTCACTTACTGTTCAGAGAAGAATTGACGATCAGGTTTCAGGGAAATTTACTAGTTCATGCTACCAATTATTCAGTTAGTTAGTTGTAGAATAACTGGCAACACGTTGATCGGTGGTTTGAAAATGGGCTCGCACAGACTTCTGATACGCGTCAGCGTGTAGTGTATAGTGGTGGTGATAGTTGGATCTGTGTGACATGTGTTGATTCGTGTAGCAGTGGAGGCGTTGCATGCAAACATACATTTGTCGCATAGTCGTAGCTATCTTACACGTGTGGTGAGCAAATGATTTGTTTTTAGTTCATGAATATGGAACTCAGCAAAGTAACGCCTGATTTAATCATTTCTTGTAAAATATTGTTCAACATGATTTTTTTATTTATTATTATTTCCGTATATTTATTACAATCTTAGGCTAGGTTTTCACAATATTCATATAAAAAGTAATAAAACAATATTAATACAAAATATAAAAACATTATAAAAACCTAACCTAGGGTGCCACCGGCAGCGAGGCGGGGCCTAAGCTACCGGTGGTCAGGGCGACAGAGAGAGGAACCTCCTGACTATCCGAGCCGTGTCCAGGAGTACCGCCTTCTGTATCTGACCCTTGACCCAACCATCTAGCGAGAGCCTTTTAAGGTGATGGTCAAGGCTCTTCGCTATTAGACCGTTCGCCGAAACGACTATCGGGACAGTGATCGTCGAATCAACAGGCCACATGGCGGTAACCTCGTGAGCCAAGTCAAGGTACTTGCTGACTTTGTCCTTCTCGGCTTTCACGAGGTTCACGTCATGGGGGATCGTGATGTCGACGAGCACTGCCTGGCGCTTCGATCGATCTATCAGCACGATATCAGGTTTATTGGCGACAATAGTCCTGTCCGTGATGATAGATCGATCCCAGTAGAGCGTGACACGACCATTTTCAAGAACTGGTGCAGGTGTGTACTTATAGTACGGCACTTCGAAGTCCACAAGACCGAATAAAAGAGCAAGTTGCTGGTGAATAATCCTGGCTACAAGGTTATGTCTGTGCAAGTACTCGCCGTTAGCAAGACTAGAACAACCAGAGATAATATGCCTGAGTGACTCCCCGGGACGGCGGCATGCCCGACAGATGTCGACCGTACCGTCCTTCAGGATATACCTGCGGTAGTTATTAGTCATGATAACTTCGTCCGCAATTGCACAGGCAAAACCTTCGGTTTCCCCGAAGAGGTCCCCGAAGCGTAGCCAGTTCACCGACGCGAGGAGGTCTACATCGGGCCCCATGAGGGCCTTATAGAACCGCCCGTGTAGCTCCTTACTCTCCCATTCAGTCTTGCGGTCCTCGGTGCTCCATACCTTAGGTCTGCGCCAGTTCTCTTTTGCCAAGGCGAGAGGAGTGAAGGATTTGTCCACCGCCACTACATCGCGATGCATCCCACACTCGTTGTTCAGGAAAAATTCCCTAAGACTGCACACCTCACGGTTGTGGAGGTCCTGGGCATTTAAAAAACCACGACCTCCACATTTCCGTGGAATGTACAGTCTCATAACAGACGAGCGCGGGTGTAGCATGCGATGCGCAGTGAGCAATGAACGAACCCTTCGATCCAGGGCATTCAGCTCAGTCTGATTCCATCTTAGTATGCCAAAGGAGTATATGAGCAGGGGCATCACCCAGGCGTTGAAGGCGCGCACCTTGTTGCCACCCGACAAAAGACTATTGAGTACTTTTGCCAGGCGGCCAAAGAATCGCTCCCTCACCGTCTGTTTGATATCCCTACCTTCAATACCCAAGGACTGTGACATACCAAGATATTTATAGGTTTCAGTTTCGGAGATAGATTTGAGGGACATTGTCTCAGAAAGTTGTAAATTCGGTGAATTTACAACTTTTCCCCGCTGTACATGTATGACTGCACACTTGTCTACACCAAATTCCATTTTGATGGCATTACTGAAGACTTCTGTTGTTTTCAGTAACTCCATCAAGTTCTGGTTGTTTGGTGCAAATAGCTTGAGGTCATCCATATAAAGCAGATGAGAGATGACCTCACCCCCTCTCCGGAGCCGGCAACCTAGTCCTGAATCCGTCAGCAGAGTACTGAGCGGATTCAGTGCTAGGCAGAACCATAATGGACTTAGACTGTCACCCTGGAAGATCCCTCGTTCAATCCTTATGGAGTCCTGCGGACCAGAGGGGCCATCGCTACCTCCCGGTTGACGAAGGACTGTGGTCCACTGCCCCATGCACGTGCTTAAGAAGGATCTTAAAGTTGCATCAACTTTATACAGCTCTAAGATCCTCCTCAGCCATGAATGAGGCACCGAATCATAGGCCTTCTTGTAGTCAATTATTAATAATTAATAATCTGTGCAAGATCACGCGGTATTATCTTCTTCCGTCGTGGCATACTTTTCTGGCTTCTGGAATGATCCTCTTTTCCTACATGCTCTGCAGTTTACGCAATAGGTACTTAACAGCATTTATTCTTCACTTTTTCTTGGCTGATGGTTTACTGCAGATAATAGCGATGAACTTTCTAGATACTAATTTTTTTACAAAAAAAAAAAACTGAATCGGTTTTGCTGTTCTAGTAATAATGTTTTACACTTGTTTCTAAAATACTGTAATTTTTCTTCTTCTTTATTTTCTAATGATACAGTGAGGTTTTTATTGCGTAATTTATGTGTGGTTACGTACTATAAGAGCTAATGTAAATTGTTTTTAGAAAAAAAACTTTGTGCCAAGTTTCTTGCGGCACATTCTTCTTGTTAATCATGGTCTTTCCAAAAGCGCTGGTAGACTCAAAAAAATTACGTGTAAAAGAGTATTCAACTGCCTATTTGCTGAATACAATTTTGAATTTTTGAATTTTGAATTCGGTTTTAGTATGACGATATTCAAACTCTACTTACTAACTCGCTGGCTATCTTGATCTTGGACGAATGGAGCGTGATCGTCGCCCAATGAATTGCGAATGGCTCAGAAATCTAAGAATTTGTCTAGACATGGGGTTTGACGGCTGCAAAGTATTATACTAGGGTAGGTTGAAAGTTAAAGTAGAATTTTATTGCAGTAGAGGAAGAGACTTTTTGTGGAGATCACTACTAAGGCTTGTGAGCAAGGTTTTAATCAATTTGTTCATCGGCAACAGAAGTAGCTAAGCAACCGAAGCGGTCACAATGATCTAAGCACGGCTCTATTGTTGTTATATACATAAGAGCTTGTGTAGATCATTGTGACCGCTTCAGTTGCTTAGCCACTAAACCTCTGCTGCTGACTGTACAGATATTTCAATAAATCTCTGGCAATCTTTCGAGTTTGGCATAATTTGACTGTGGGTTTGATCACTAATTAATGTAAAGCCACAATAAAAAAATAGGCTTGATAGAAAGAAAATGGTGGACTGTAATGAATTAAGTAGTATTAATTTGGTAGTATGTAGGTAGATTATTTGAAACAAACTCCGTCACTGGAGCTTGTTAGCAAATAGATTCAAAATCAATTTCTATATAAAAATTAAGTGTTTTTAATATTCACATGATTTACAAGGCAATGAAAAATAAACAATAAGAAACACAGATGGAACTGAAATAATATTTTCAACTCAGTTTCCTTCAAACGTTTATTTATATCCCTAGCCAAAAACTTCTTAAAAAGTTTTGGCGACAGTCCGATATTTTAATCAAAAGCTTTTTTATAAAAACAAAATTACAATCTTAGGGCTCTACACTCTACAATAACTACGGGCGAATCTCAAGATAGGAGAATCTCATACACAGACCAACGGAAGTGAAATACTAATTGACAATAATTGTGTTATGGCGTCATACCTACCTACCTTAGTCCGTATTATGTCCGTAAGGTTTTTTTTATACGACAAGGAAGGCAAACGAGCAAGTGGGTCACCTGATGATAAGTGATCACCACTGCCCATAGACACCCGCAAGGGTTTGCAGATACGTTGCCAACCTAGAGAGTTGAGATGAAATGCCTTTTGTGCCAGTAATTACACCGGCTGTCTTACTCTCCACATCGGAACACAACAATGCAAGCACTGCTGCTTAGAGGCAGGATTATTTTTAGTATCTGGCATGGCAGGAATGGGTTTTATTAAATAGAAAGAATATGGGTTTCTTGTTTGTTTGCTTCACGTAAAGCATTTTTTTTTACAGTTACGTGTAAAAAATCTGTCAGAATAAGCGATTTAAAACGTCAGTTGTTTTACAAAGTCATTTAAAATGAACACTTCTTACAGTTTTCGGGATTTTTTTGTGTATTTGACCTCATCATCAAAATTCCGTTTTTATTAAAAATCAAACAGAATACAAAAGTGTACAGTAAGTTTTTATTATTAGTTTACAATTCTCTTAGTCGTATGTTATTCGAAAGAAACTTTTATGACTGTCATTCTCTAAGAGAATAATTGTGATCAGGTAAAAACGGTTCCAAGTTTTATTGTTCTAGTCTAGAAAAATAATAATTTTAACGGCAGATTCAAATGATTCAATTACCCGCTTCTTATGTTTGATCGACAGTCGGTCACAAAATTAATTATAAGTTCATAATAATTCGCTTGACTGTAATTAGTTAATCGTATTTCCTATTAAGACTTGCTATTATTATACCTCGACAATAAATGAAACGTTGAATTACGATTTGTTACTAGATAGTTTGGCCATTGAAATCCAAAAATCGTTCTTCTAAATTGTACCTATTCAATTCCGTCGCGTATTTTATCAACACAAGCATTTTTAAAATAACTCCATTTTCAATTAATCAAATGGATATTTACTTTAATTCATGACCACGAGAGCAGTAGGGTGCCTCGCTCTCGACGCTCTCATACGAGCCAAACGCCACCTCGGGATATTATTTTATAAAAATAAGTGGCAATCAAAAACCAAAGGTTATTTTAATATGCAGTAAAATTCGAAATCAATTTCTTTCCGACCCATAAAGAGACGATTTTCCATGAACCACTGGAAGCCGTACCTTATTCCTATCCAATGTATGATTTGTTAGTAAGAAGTAGTTAAGGTCTTTGCGAGAAACGCAGTAAATCACGGCATGTGACACTTACCACTCCCGCAGCTGCATATTCTCAAAAAACAGTATCCCAGTGCGCCACCACAATGAAACTGCCTTTTTAAAATATTTATAAGCCTTTTGAGACTTGACGTCTTGTTGTGAATTATTTTTAAGCGCCGTAAAACGTTGGACTTGCTTCTATAAATTCGTTTACATTGCCCCGTGAAATATTGTTTGTGCGTAAGAAAATTTATGCGACAAATTGTTTTTGAGATTAAGTAGAATTTACGTTTTTATTTATGGCTCAATTTACACTATCTTTCGAGACATTAACGTGGTATTTATTATGTTACTAGCTGTTGCCCGCGACTTCGTCCGCGTAGATTTCGGTTATCGCTATCCAGCGGGAACTGTATAATTTTCCCGAATAAAAAGTAGCCTATGGCATTCCTCAATATTCAAACTATCTTCTTACCAAATTTCATCTAGATTGTTGCAGCGGTTTTCCCGTGAAGCGGTAACAAACAGACAGACAGAGAGACAGAGTTACTTTCACATTTATAATATTAGTTAGGATTTGCTTACTTCTGTGTAACTATCGCCAATAGCATAATATAATTTCGAACAAGAGTGAAATTTATTCAGTAGGTACCCAGTTTAAAATAATTAATTATTATAGCTTTGGATGCCGAGGATACGTGACACCGTTAGATCGAAAATACCACACAGCAACAGACCAAAATGCACACGCGTTTTCTCCGATAATTTGTCTGAAAGCGATACTCTGCTATACGCAACCCAGATCTATATATGTAAGTAAATATGCCACCGGTAATTTGTGTTTGCCCCCAAATTCTCTTCTCCGTCAATCGAACAAAGATCTATTGATTGAATAGTAACACAATACCTAAGGAAGTGAACCCGAATACTTCCGTCATGCCACGTATTTTGTTTAGCCTTTCTTTTGTTTTGTGGGCGAGTAGGAGTTAAAATGTTTGCGGCTTGAAACAGTGACCAAAATATTCTCTCCAGTAGTCAAATGGATTCAAAATATAATGGTTTCATGTTATGTATTTAGATACCAAAATATGTGTAGACCAACATGGTACCTACATAAAAAATTTGACACTACATCTATTTTGCGATTTTTTTTCCCGACGGGACTAAGTATAATAATAAACCTTGCTCTGAGCTTACGACCTAAAGCTTAGTATTCCAGTTAATGTGACAGGACTCCTGAATACCGAACCACTATTATTCACTGCAGATTATAAAATTTAAGACCGCAATGAATTTAATGGTACCGACCAACCTCTCAAGGCGGTAAGAGCGTGCAATTTACTAAAAACAAACGCCCTCGCTGTCTCACAATTTGAACGAATCGCTTAGCGAAAACATTAGCTACGGCTCAAAGGCTTTTCAGCGCAAATTGTACGTGAAATTCAACTGGCAACGCTTTCGGGTCGCGCAGATTAGGGGTCGATATCGTGCCTAGTTTCAACTTAGACGATACCGTCGTATCAGACTTAAAGTTGTTTGTACTTACCCTATTTAACAATGTACATTTAATATCGTAGGGATTATGAACAAGATCCAGCCTTGTTATACTTCAAAGTAATTATAAGGCATTTACAAGAGAAGTCTAATTATTTTGTATTTATCTATATAAGTATGTTCATCCGTTGTCTAGTACCCATAGTACAGGCTTTGCCTAGTTTGGGACTAGGTCAATTGGTGTAAATTGTCCCATGATATTTATTTATTTATTCAGCTTTTGTAAATTTCCTACAAACCTAACTTTGATCTAATACTATAAATAAAGTAGCGCTGAGAGAAAGTTCAAGTTCAACTGACGAACAAAAATATTGGATCCGCCTACTTTTTTGATAAAGAATCTTATGTCGAAATCAGAACTACATAAATTCGTAGTCGTATCAAGGAGTTGGTTCACAGCGTCGTGGTGGGCGTGCCTAAGTGTTTACTTAGATCTTTGTACGTCTCGTCTGAGCAAATACTTTTATCGCTATTGACACAGTGTTGAGTTGCCGTCTACTGAATGCCTACGAGGTTTTTTATATTTCGGTTGCCCTTCTACAATAAAATAATATTGATTGTTGTCTTTATCTAGTGGTTTCAGGGAATGCTGAGAATGCCCGATAAGAATAGTAATCAATCGCTGCTACCTATGAGTATTGGGTTATAAGAAAATCTTATTATTTTCGTTTCTTCCACTCACTGGAGTTAATTGCCTGGCCTAATCTGATTAAAGGACCGACTTAATAACACTTAAAATACCCACCGATCTTTTGTAATGTACGTTACCTAGCAATTACACTGTTCGGCGTATTTTCTGAGCGATTATTGGAACAGCTAAAGTCATGATTATCGTATTTCGAATTTGTATTGGAGTTGACATCACACGCGTCATTAATATTTAATTCCATAAAAATTAAGAGCTGTAAGGTTTTTTCTGGGTAGCGACAACAAATTGAGACGTCTTTAGAATTCACACGGCGGAAACGAATTTAATTTATCGACGTCTCATTCAAACTGCGGACGACTTCGTTGCGTCGTACGACAATTACACGGGAACAACTTTACTTTCAAAACTCGCTAAGACTGTATCACTGGAGCACAAAGTTGCCTTTTAAATGTAAGAAGTACCGGTGAAGTTTGCACAATCGGTATTGAAGTGACAGAACTTTAATGGGAATTTAACAAATAGCTAAACATTTTGTAATTCGAGGAACATCTTGAATGCTTTTGCTTAACAAAAGGATGGGCCGCATTCATTTGTTAGAACGCTCGTGCAACGCCAACATCTGCAGTTATTTCTATTGCACTACTTGACCAAGGTGAAATAGATATTTTGTTCAACTAGCCAGAAAATCAACAGTCATTGTGTTTTTATGCAAAGGTGGTAATAAGTTTGTTTTGACAATGGTTCGGCACGGTCAGGATGCACATTGCACATTTGATTAAATAATTTGGTTTTGAATGCTTTTGAATTTGAGATTTACGCGTTTACTGGTTTAATTTAGAAAGGATGCGAGTTCATAATCATTTTAATCCTTACTGGTGTTGAGTATGCTGTGTTGAGAATGCTTACAATACTCAAACAGTTACGATTATCATGGGCAATAAACGACATATTATGTGGTTCATTTTTTCACTCGGTAACCACTGAGTAACTTTATAATTTTAGTGTAAAAAAAGTTACAAAAACGGATTAAAATTTTCGTCTTGCATTTCCCCACACGTCACAATCTCTCAAGGCAAAAATATCAACACTGAGCTCGTCCCAGCAATAAATACGAAGATAACGCAATATCTGTCTGGTGCACAGTAAGTGCAGCCCATTTGAATTGAAAGTAAATGCACTGAAACTGCCTCCGTTGGAATTTAATAAAAACGTTTATTAGAACTGGGCTTTATTTATCTTCACATTTATTTCGAGCTTGGAAAGAATCCACCTGACGGGTACTTACGCTGCGTAATTTTCTGCAGTGTGATATTTCGATTTGTGAAATTTGGTGCGTACTAAAATATTTTCGGGGTCCGTATATTACGTACCAAAATTAAGCTTTACTGTTGTGAAATATGGCAAGCATAGTACTTGAACTGAATATGTCGGGCTACTAGATTGACATACGTGAATGATTCTATTATTTCACTATCATAGTATTTGAACTTAAAAAAAACTCAATTCTTTAAATATTAAATAAACGGGTCCTCTAACTGATTGCCTCATCGTAAAGTAATTACGCTGAAATAATAACGTCCTATAGTTTCTATGTCAGAAAAGATGAATAAAACACGGAACTTTACAGAGGATTCCGAGCTTTAATGATAGCTTTAACTATGCATTAATAATTTCAGATTTCATAATATTCTTTGCCCTAAAATCAAAAGTGCTAATTAAGCTACTCTACGCCTTAGTAAAATAAAATTAATTATAATTTACTTAATTAAAACTCAGACTTTGACCGATGCCGGCAAAGGAAAGATATCTAGCACAGAAATTAGTATTCATAAAACAACGTAGACGACATAACTAACATCAAATAATTCGTTCTATTACGTATCGTGATAGCGATCAGAAAAAATACACAATACAGCTTTACTTATAGTTTCAGCTCTCTACATAATTATAATGTAAAAATTTATACTTACACACTATAAGTAAGTAAGTAAGTAAGTAAACGCTTTATTGTACAGAAAATACAGAAATAAATACAGGTTACCAACAGTGAGATACGCTATAACTTGTAAGTTTAGTAATCAAAGCGGGTAGGTAAAACTCTGAAGTGACATAATATTAGGGTAGCGCAACAAATAACTTCATTTTGTGGTAATTCCAAAAATTGAGGAATTACAATGACGCTTCTATTTAATTATCAAGTTTTAGCGAAGAACTTGAGCAGAAATGACCAAACTGGTATCTTATGCGCCGATTTTAATCTGTGTAACATCCGACACAGAAAACATAATTGAGTTTGTTTATGTGACCTAATTATAAATATTAAAAAGTAAATTATATGTCTACTCAAGTCTTTAGTTCTAGTGCGTTGCCGGTCAGTCAATAAATCAGTACCTAACGGTAGGTAGTGCCTATAACCCTCGACGCAAAAAAAGGGGTGTTATAAGTTTGACCCCTATGTGTGTGTGTGTCTGTCTGTCTGTGGCACTGTATCTCTTAAATGGGTGAACCTATTTGTATACTTAAGCTTTTTTTATTATTTGAATGCAGCTTGGGGTCTTAGCTAAGTTGCATAAAAACAGGTTCGGCAATTTTTGAGATAATGAACTTTGGAATGGAAACTTTTCTTAACTCTGTAATCAGAACGGCAGTCAGAAATCCAAAGACTTTCCAGCCCAATGTCTATCAGAATGCCTAATAAGAGCCATCAACTGCTCAGTATTCTTGTCGACCAGTTGTCTAGTTACTTTGAGAATATTGGTTCAGCTCTTGGCCTCAAATATGACATTGTCCGGTAAAGAGCTCGATACGTATCTGATATTTTCTTCAAAAGAAACATGGAAGTTGGCAGCGTTCCCCGAAGAAAATATTACATAAATATTGCGCTATCTCATGACAGTTAGGTTAAATGTTATTTAATAAGATCGACTCGGTGTTTTTAACCGACTTCAAAAAAGGAGGAGGTTCTACGTTCCACTGTATGTATTTTTTTTTAAAGTATGTACATCGATTACTCCGCCAATTGTAGACCGATTTTCAAAATTCTTTTTTTGTTCGAAAGGGTATACTCCTGAGGTGATATTTACAGATTCGGGAAAAAATGCATTTTGCCAAACTGCTTCGTTAGTTTGGCAAAAGTTTTTTGGCAAGCATTAGTGAACCACCGCGAACATTAAATCGACTGTAATTAATAATGAGATTAAGAGCTGGCATTGACATCTTCATCAGTTTTAGTAAACAACACATCAATCATTTCAACTTCAAGTTTAAAAACACTCACACTCCAATTTTCAGTTGGATCGGAATTTGCTTTTAAAATTAACAAAGGCTACGCGCAGAGTGAATTTAAAAGTTGCTAGCCAAACTACTGCGTTAGTATTTATTTCCACGCAATTTCCACGGCAAGTTTCATTAAAAACAGTGTTGGCGAAAGTTTGATAGCGTTCGTAGTGCTCCGTTGTGGAGCGGACGCGATCAGCCTGCCTCCGTTCAATAGACATTCATTTTATGCCTTTTTTGCTAAATAAAACTTACCCCACATTCCTATATACAACGCAAACTTTACTCGCAGCTTTCACTAGCAAAACGCCAGGTTCAACCTATGTCAAAACTGCAAAACGCAACCCTACCGCGAGAGCAAAGAGCGAAATTTTAAATGGGCATTCTGTCTTAGTTAATACTTTGTTGAAATTTAAACACGATACGAGTTTTTCACAAGTAGCAGTGAAGTGTGTAGCAGCGTGAATGTGCTTATGTTATGTTTATGCATTTAAAGTAGTGCCCGTGCTGTACTTTTATAACATGGTTCAATTTTAACCTCATCTTCTCGAGCACTACCACTCGTAAAAACAGTTCGGGTGTTCTTAAAAATTCGTTTTTATTTCCATTTGTTAGAGCTTATTTAATTACTATTCAGCAATAATTTTCTAGCAACTGTAAAAATGTTGTATCGAATTCATCCCCCACATCAACAATTAGGTACCACAACTTTACTTCGCCGACATAAGAGCCATGGGACATTATTTTTGAGTAAGTTTTATGCAATCATATATTTGCACTTACATTGGCTTTTGGAAAATGAAAGCGATTCCAATTCCGAATTCAAAATTTTGAAAACAATTGTTGAACGTAATCAAATGCAGACTTTTCCGAAAAGTTACCTTTTCCTATGATCCTTATCGCGACCACGGAACGGTCATGTAACCTTACAAGACTGTGACATTGTACGGTAAAAGAGTCTTTATTCTCATAGAGATACGACGGTCAGAGTAAAAGGTCTCGAAATCCCGCTGCGAACGACGTAGGCGGTTATCTCGCCATCGGATTGAGATAGCACGAAGGTCAAGTTTGGCACGCGAGTCAACACGGGATATACAAGTTGACGAATATGGTTCGGAATTCCTAGTCTGATCGCGTAAAGGTCATGCCATGTCAAATATCGTGAAGGCAATGATCGCATAATATGTTGAAGTCAGCACAGTATTTTTATCGTGAGACAGAAAATGTTCTAAACGTATTTATACTTGTTTTTCTTAAACACCAGTCACATGTTTATTTATATTTAGGTTGCAATTAATGAATAAGAAAAGTATAATACTGCAGCGAAGAAAACATTCTCATCGAAATCAGATTTAAAAGCAATGTTCTTAACTAAATAAGAACATGTATGACTCGCTCTCGTAAAACGGAGAACAGCCAGAACAATTTTATCAAATATCGCATGGAGCTTGACAGATAATGTTCTACGAAGCGCAATAAAATCGCATCGGTTGCATTTTCATTCCCGTTGACGTCTACAAGACTTCCGTTTCGCATTGTGTGGATGTTATGGAGTAGTCTTTAAGCATTTTACGTTTGTTTTATAGCGCCATTTGTTTTTAAAATACTAAGCCTTTTAAGGAAGTTATATTTTGGTGACAAGGCAGGCAAGTAGGCGCAAATCTAAGTTTGTTGTAACAGCAAGTAAGTGTTCCATCCTAGCCCACATCTTCGATAACCATCGGCCTGACAGTGATCAAACGCAAACCTATTATGTCATTGATAAAAACGACATAATCACAACATCATCACCAGCCTATTTTTACACAGCACAGGCCGAAAAACATTTCTGAAAAACTCAGAGGTGTGAGCTGAGGATTGAACCCTCGACCCTCTGCCTGAGAGGCCACCACGGCGTGCTTGCATGATCATTTAGGATCAAGTTGTCTGGCTCACCCATATTGCACTAAATAGAGTCATGAGTAAGGCCACAGCAACAGAATAGAAGCTAGAAAGAGCTGTCCTTATTCAGTTAGACAGTACATGGTATTCGTGACTTACATTTTGTATAAAACAATTCTCAGACAAAGGTTCTGTCCACGAGCGAGCAACAAAGGAACAATGCGGTGGACGGGATGCTTTGCCTCGTTTCGATTGTGGCCAGCCGATGGGTCGCCGAACTAGCTTTGATTGTGACTGTTACACTTTTATTGGGCACCTACGTGTGCTTTTGGTGCTGACTCGGACTGCGCATCTAAGCAAGTTTTACATCATACGAAAAAAGGAATTTTGCGGTAAGAAAAATGAGCTCCCGTCCATTAACTTTATGTACCTACGATTCCGCGTAATATATTTAGTAGTAAATAAATTGTTTTACCATTATACCTACCGCGTCTACTGTGTTCTGCTATTGTCAAATGTTAGTTTCTTTAACATTACACGCGGAAGTTAAAAATGTAATCGAAATTATGTTACGTACTTTCTTCATTATTTCTTCTTCAAAAAAATATTTACTACTCAATCTACGCAAAATTATTTACGTTCCTTAATTTAAATGGTTCGAATGTAGTTCAATGAGATTGAAACATCAAAGCTTTGAAATGAAAACCTAAATCTAAAGCACACACAGTGATCTCAAAAGGTCAAGGCTGACGTAATAATTCAGAAATGAATGGTATCTTTCTGATTCCCCACAGATTTTGGCAAAACAGACGGCGTGTTTACTGATCTACAACAACTTTTTGTAGCAGGCCACCCACAAATATAAAAGTCGACCTAAAATTTCATTGTTTGACCACGAGTAAACGTTTGAATTGAATAGTTTTGATGGTGGAAGAAATTTATTCTGCCCGCAAAATGAAGCTGCCAAATTTATTATTTTCGTTTGACTATCAATCTTTACGGGATCCGACAAATCGTCGTTTATATTGTTTGACAGGAATATGAAATTCCCCTTCTCAGTGATAGTTGGCTTTATTATAAAATTTGGCCAAGTCTGTAAGCAAACAAATTTTCAAAATAATATTTTCATTCTAAGGCCGACTTGTGTCGATCAGGATTATACACTAACTTGTGATTAGGTAACTTGTATCGTTTGACGTAATGTTAACACCAAGTTAAAGTATCTAATCCAGGTGTTACGGGTTGTCTATGGCCAGTGATGACCACATACTTAACAGACTCGCTTCATCATCATCATCATGTTGACTGTACCTGCACGGTAATCCAAGGTACATCATCATGTCAGCCGAAACATGTCCACTGCTGAACATAGGCCTCCCCCAAGGCTCTCCACTCTGACAGGTCTTGTGCTTTCCAAGGTACATATTTATACTAAATTTTAAATCATCCGACCACTGGAAATGGGTCAAATAAAACTTGCATGATTGCAACACAACGAGACACAGCCCGGGACAGGTGTAACTAAATAACAGCTTGAAAAAAAAAAGGTCATTTGAAATGTAAGTAAATAGGACACAAGTTCAGAAAATGTAAGTAAATAGGACACAAGTTCAGATATTTTCTCTTGAAATGAATACTTCGCACATAGTAGAAAGTCCGGAACTCATTACAATGCAGATTCGCCTTTACACCGACCGTCACAATAAGCGTGTTACGTACCTGTCCCCGCTCTAACTTTTTGCATAGAATCTCAAATTGAACTACGACCTAGTTGGCAAATGCAGCGCGAATTTAGGTGACCCTGTTCGGTAAATATGTTTTGTTAAATAATAAGGTGTGTCACTAGTTCTGGATTTAGCTGAAATATAAAGAGGTTCTCAGTATCGTGTTTCTCTGATCTTAATACGAACAAAATGATGGAACATTTTGACCGTCGATTGAATGTCCTTTTGTTGAATAATGCATGTTATTCTAGGAAAAGTCTGGATAAGACGTTTTAATTTATTTTTGTGATTTTCAATGTTACTTATTTCAGTATTCATTAAAATTTGAAATTTCGTCATTATAATTATCAGAAATTCGTAGTATCAAATCTATTTAATTGTTTGTTTTTATTACTATGGTTAGTTTCAGTATAGTATTTTTTGCGAAATTAAATAAAACCATCTAATCTAAGAATATATTTGACAAATAAAAAGTGCTTTATTATTAGTACCTGCTGATGTGGTTTTTTGAGGTGAGTAATCGTTAGTCGTTACATTTTATTTCAATTTCCAAGTCGAAATTGTTTTTAGAGACTTTTTTATTAATACCTACCTGTCCTACCTTGTGTTTGCTTGTATGTTAATTCCGGACAAATCTTACAATTATAAGCAAATTTTGACTCACTTCCAGATATCGGATCGCCTCGAAATTTGGTATGGATGTAAACTGAATGAAAATGCACATACTTAGGTACTTACACACACAGTCAATAAAAATTACAGTCAGCAAAAAGCATGTAGGTACTTTTTAACGAACAACTTTTCTCAATCAGTCCCCTAATTCGATAGCATACCTAGTAGTAGTAGTAAAACTTGAAATAAAGTAGCCTTTTCATGTTAGCTTATTATAATATTTCGACTACTACAGTTAAAAACCGCTCCGATGTGCATAGACTCGACAAATTTGCAATTATTCGGCTTCGTTTAGTGTATAAGCATACCCGACAACGGGGGCAAAATTTAATTGCGTCGTTATGTCGCCAGTCCGGCATCAAACATTGATCAATATTGACTAGACCCTTAATAAACCCTAATGGATGATGTGCAGACCATATACAGGACCACAGAGCACGTATACGGGTGTTGCCTTTAGCTTAAAGGTATAATGCATATTTTTTGCGGCTGGTGAGGTATACACGTACAGCACACATCTTCACTAATCTATTTCTCATACGTTCCATCAAGCTCATATCAAAACCAAACTGTCTAAGAAATTCCAAAATATTTTTTGGTAGAGGGAGAAGAATGCATTGCCGTGTCTCGTTTATGTAACGCGAAGTAAGAAGTTTCGATTGTCTGTGCGAGTGTCAGAGGCCCGATCCCCCCTTTCCTCTATCCCTTTTCGTCCTTAAAAGCCTCCAACGGACTAGTGACTCTCTTGAGGTTGTTGGTTGTCATGGGTGGCGGTGATCGCTTACCATCAGATGACCCGCTTGCTCGTTTGCCCCCCTTTTTTCAATAAAAAAGTGCGCTGGGCCTCTAATGTCATTTTTTACACAAAGAAACGTCTCTATTGCGTACGCGTTAACGATTCAACTACTATGGGCAGATTGGCAGCGCCTCCAGTGGCACGTATCGACAACAACAATAAGGTTCACTGATGTCAAAATAAAATAATTTTACAGTTTCACTTATCAAGCTTCCGGAAATACTCATAAAAAACCGATGCCTCACCTGTTTATTACTGCAATTAAAATGATTTTTAATTGAAAAAACGTAAAAGGGAGGCAGTTCGATCACTGAAAATGAGGACGTCATAGTTCTGTAATTCAATACAAACTTCGTACTAACGGATCCGGTCAAATCGTTTTGACACATCAAAAATTTGCTGATTTGACCAAGACGCAACATCCCAGGCCCCTGTTTCACCATCTTTACAATTGTCAGTTTTATATGACAATTCGAACTACATTTCTTCGACAATATATATGAAGCGCACTAAAACATTAACAAAAAAGTAAAACCGCCTTCAAAAAAAACCTTAGAAAAAAAACGTAAAATAATCCTCTAAAATAATGATAAATAAATAAAATAAAATAAAATGCGTTTATTTCGGACAACAGAAACGAAAGCCTAAAGTTTTATGGCCTAGCACCAAGCAGCAGAAATATGAAGTCGGTGCTTCATTCAAAGAATATTCCGTACGTAACGTTTTCTTCTAAGATTTTTTTTTGAAGGCGGTTTTACTTTTTTGTTAAAAGATTTTTATTTCACAATTTTACGTTGATTTAACATTTTTAGAATTATCCTCCAACTCCTAACCGATAAGGAGTTGTACCTTCCATCATCAGCTCATCAACATAAGATGATGACTACCGGGCGCAAATACTTGATTAGCCTTAGAAAATATATGAAACACATAGTACGTGCCTGTAAAATTTGAGGGTTGCCCTCGATTTCCCTGGGATCCCATCATCAGATCATGACTTAGTGACAATGGGACCACCTCAGGAGTATACCATTTCAAATAAAAAAAAACTAAAATCGGTCTACAATTGACGGAGTAATCGATGAACATACATAAAAAAAAAAACATGCAGTGGAACGTAGAACCTCCTCCTTTTTTTGAAGTCAGTTAAAAAGCTCTTCAAGTCAGCAGTTGACATCGAACTGTCATTGAAAACTGACAATTGTAAAGTTGGTGAAATAGTGGCCTGTGCCCTAAGCACAACTTGTCGAATCCTGCGTCACGTAAAATCGAATAGTAAACTATAACGAGTTTGTATGACGTTTGGAACAGCGCCCGCCCGTGAGCGTATTTGAAACTAAAATTTAGTATGAGATTTCTCGATCTCGATACGATAACCGTAACGTAACGCAGGATTCGACAAGTCGTGCTTAGGGCACAGTTCTCACACTATTTGACACTTCAAAGCAAACGCGTCCGAGACGTATTTTTGGCCGACTATCACATAAGCTGCTCTGAGCACAGGACGCACCATACTCACGTTTGATGATGCTTTTAAATTTAAAACAAAACAAAACGTGCATTGCCCTGATTAATAGAGGGACATCAAGCGACATGGGAAATACTTTTATGCATCATTATCATTATCGTTACCCCGTGCTCGTGGCATGCAGCTCTATTCTAGACCTATATATTAGCTGTAAATTGAAGTAGGTATTACTCTCGATTAGTGCAAGGTAATAAAGCCGAGTAAGTGTAGGTATTAAAGGCTGCTTCGTTAACTACTTTCGTAAGAAATAATAAAACTGTGAATTGAAATGGAGATAACACTATCGAATTACTCAAGCGAAATGAATACGATCATGAGCTCGTGTATTAGATGTAATTAAATTTAACACCGCATCTGTTGGAGTTTTATTGGACTGGTTGTAGCTTGCGTTCTGAGCGATGGCCTTGCATTAGTCTGTATTGACAGATAGAACTAAGTTATGCAATAAAAGATAAAACGTTATCCATAATACTAACAGTCGATTAATCCGACATGTTTTGGATTAATTCGCAGCAGAGCTGAGGGTCGAGCACGACTTTACGAATGCTGCGTAACGTTACGGTTATCGTATCGAGATCGAGACACCTCATACTAAATTTTTGTTCTAAATACGTCATACAAACTCGGCAACGTTTACTATTCGATTTTACGTTACGCAGCATTCGTAAAGTCATGCTCGACCCTCTGCGCCTTGGCGCCCAGTTTGCGTCTCGCTGCCGCTGAGTCGTGCGCTCCCAGAGAAAGGACTTCGCATTAGAACGAAACTCGACTCACGTACATAAGTGATCAGTTTATTCGACTATGTTGAGCTTCGCGGTAGTTCCATTTTAAATCAATCCATAGTTAAAAAAATATTTGGATTGTAATACTCATTTACGAAAAGGAATTAAACTGAATACTAAAACTTTAAAGTTTTCTCATGAATTTTGACGCAAAATTTAATTACATTAAAAAACGTCTGCTCTTTTTAATTAGCAAGTTTAAATAGGTGCAGGTTTAAAGTTTTATGGATTGTAAAGTAGGTATCTAACCTGTTTTTAATCTGGTTTAATAGCATTTCCTAAGTATCCCGATGGTAGGTAATGTTCATTTCATGTCGAACAACGAAGGTGATAATAATAAAATCATAAAAAATCTCAAAAAAAAAACAAGAAAAAAAACCTGATTTTAACGCGATGGATTACCTAAACTTTGTTCATTTATTTCTGCGATTTTTATCGGTATAGTTAGATTGTATTATTTTCTTTATTCCACATTATTTTCGTATAATTTCGTATAATTTACCATCCAAAATTTTTGGTGTATTTCTTGAGTTCCTTGTCAATCCACTGCCATTAACAGGAACCCGTTAACGTTACGAAATTGATGCATTTTCTCCGCCATAGTTTACGTTTCGAGAAGAAATATGAAGTCGCGACGTTAATTACGCATTCCTCGGTGCGTATGCGCACCAAAAATGTTTGTTTATATTAATGAGTGTTAAATCAAAACTAATGTTTATCCTGTCTGTTTGATTGATTGCTGGGATGACGTTAGACATTAAATGCCTAGTTGTGAGGGCCTCGGGTTATTATTTTGTATGTTAATGTTACAATTTACTTCGGTATGGCCCTTGAGGTATCTATTTGTATAAATAATAGGTTGGAATCTATGGACAGAGCTGATAAGCACTCAGTCGATGAGATAGGATTTTGTTTGAAATCCTATGCTTTAATTTGAATACCCTTTACATTATGAACATATTCTTGCAATAGATTAACTTTTTATTTACCTTTAAACTCGCCTAATGAGGTATAGTTTATTTCAGGTAAATGTCAGAACCAGACGCTGTCTCAATAGTTGGCAGCTTTAGTCTGTGGCAACGTGGCAATAAAGGTGACAATAATTTATTGAATCAGGCGTTACTTTGCGGAGGTCCATATTTATGAACTAAAAAACAATTACTTTGCTCACCCGCGACCACTAATGACAAATAGTTATATCTGTGCGGCAAATGTATGTTTCCATGCAACACCTCCACCTCCACTGCTACACGAATCAACACATGCCACACAGACCCAACTATCACCACCACCACTATACTAAACGCTGACGCGTTTCGGCACTCTCCACGAGGCCATTTACGAAGCACAACAACAACCGCTCAACATGCCACCACTTCCACTACACACACACACACTAGCACAGATATAACTATTTGTCATTAGTGGTCGCGGGTGAGCAAAGTAATTGTTTTTTAGTTCATAAAGGTGACAATTATTGGAATTAACATGTCGATCATTGGGACGTTAACTTTTTTGTAGCAATAGACACAAAAATCAGTTAATTTGTACACAAAAAACAGTTAATTTGTAATGAGTAACGAATACAGTACGAGTACTCGAAGTTTACCTTGTTAAGTTTAGTTGGCCCTCATTTCATTTTCAAATTTAAAGTCGTACAAATAAAATACTTACCTATTACAAAATCTGTAAGCATGTTACAATAAAACATGTTGTTAAGATCTGTCAGTGGTAAACTTAGAGTAATTGTTCTGTACGTTTTTGAGTAGGGTAGAACAGGGTAAAACTTTTATTTTGTACCTACTCTATACTATGTTATCAGTACATATAAATGAAATGCTGAGAGGGATCCTGTTCAATGTCTTTGTTCACTACTTTTAATTGTTTTTTATTATACTTGTCACTTGCGTACGTTGAAAAAATATTTTTCTATTTCTATTTCTAAATAAACCCACGTACGAGTATGTTAGATAAAATGGTGTTCAATTCAAGTATTTGTTAGAACAGACGCAATTTCAGTTTAATACTTTTGTAATGCCTTCCTTATTTCACGATTAGGTTGGTACAATAGAAGTTGCAATAACGCTAAAAGATCCCATAAAACTCAAACAAAGACTGCGACAAGTTCACCGAATAATTGTGTTTACATCAATTCGGAATTCTTTTACCGACCGACTTTTATTCTTATTTGTACCGGGGACGAGTCTCGACCGATAAAGTTTATTTAATAAGGCAACTAAACGCATAATTCCAGCCCGATAGTGTCACGGACATCGTGTTTAAGTGTAAACTGCTGTTCTTTTGTGATAAAACGTCACATTCCGATAATTTAGCACGAGCACAGAACGGGTCCGGTGCCATCTTCGTATAAAATGAATTGTTTTACATTATTTAAAACGAAAACATTGGTATTTTGGGCAGTTAAATAATCATTTCAATCGTTAGTTTTATGGTTCCGCGGACTTTTATTTCTTCGCGATTAAACTTCTGTTGTTATTTTAATAAGGAACAAATTGGCTGCCCAGTTTTAACTTGAAATAACACATAAAAACAAATTACACACATTCAGCTTCTGCGAAAATTATAGCAATGATAATATCATAATTTACGTACACAGCCAATTTAAAAAAAATAATTAAATAACGCAGAATCCTCCGATTACGATGCTTGTAAACTTTTTTTATAAAACGCACGCTTATCATTTCCTTTTGTTTAAAATCTACAAATTTACATGAAAAAATATACAAACGCAGATTTAAATGGATAAACCAAACGGCTCAGTATCTTGGCTCGTATAAATAAAGCATTACGACGCTCGAAAACGTCAAAGTTATGATAATTGCGATCATTTTGATAACTCAGGCGCGCTAAATGAGTTCTGTTGCGCCTTTTTAGTGGTTAAAATAATATTTTGTATTTAAATTGCGCTGAATGAATACCTCTTCGCAATCTCGGCACGGCGGGATGATAGGTAATGGACAACTTTATTACATGTTACATGTAAGCGGATTTATTTATTTGGTGTTCCGTACACGGAAAAACACATTCTCTCCATCCGCTAAAATGTGCAGGATTCCGTGCGGATTTTGCATATCTCGAATCCTCCGGAGTTTTTGCAGCTTAGTTTATTAACACTTTTTAGTGCTTTTTTATTTTTTGAAAATAACTAAACTTAACTTTAACTTTAAACTATGCTGGTTTTTATACTGTCAGCATGTCTGCCTAGCTCGGCAAAAGTAGCGTCAAAACTTCCGTGTTTTCTTACACGTTCCAATCTCTGCAATCCACTAGGGAATTCTAATGAATGCAGGTGGCAGTCGGCCGCCGGTGGCTAAAAATCTTGTTGAAGGTGTTAAACCAGCCCCGATAATTAGGTAATAAATATTTATAAACGGAGCACTGACATCTCATCAGACCGCTGCACGGCTCTCCCATATTGTTTTTTACCTTTCGGCCGCCAAAGGACGTTCGTAACGAAACCTTTGCGAAAAAGCCGACTACGAGTCGCTTTTTCTGCGTTGAATTTAGACTTCTAAAGGGTGCTTTTAAAGTGCTTATTTATATCAAATGAAGCTTGGGCTATTAGTACCTACTTTGAATGCAATGAGTGTGAATAATTGGAATACCTATTGTCAACTACTGAGCACTTAAAGAATTCTGTTAATAAATTTTGCAGAGCGACATTTTATATTTTATTAAACAGTAAATGAAGTGCCAATTCTAAGTAAAATTTTAAGCTTCGACGTTGAAATTCGTCCACTCCTCCAACTATTTCACAATGGCAAAACTTCTAACAGTTTTTTGGAATAAGTACTATTTAATATCATAAAAGCAATATCTTTAGAGACATCATCTAAGAAGAGGTGATTTAAATAATACACGTGCGATTATTACAATTTAATTCTAACACATGGAAAAATATTTTCCCCCAATTGTTATTGGATAGAATCGACTGGCGCAGCGGGAGGAACTATACATAACTACACTTATTAGGTTGAAGATAAATATAACATAGGGGATAAGATATGTAATCAATTTTCACCTAACTATAGCACCCTATAATACCTGCCAGTTTTACAAACATAACTATGTCAATAGGTTTCGCCAATGTTATTAGCTACAACATTGGTCTCTCTCTAAACATCTTGGGATAATTATATTTTGTATCAAATTTTTAATACGTTTACAATAAAAACACTAACATTAAGACCACCTTTACCGCATGGGAAGCAGTGTTTCGAGATTAATATAACATATTATTCTCAAGATTAACCAAGTTACATGAGATCAAAAATTCCTCATTAAGTAGATTAAAACGTTTAATGAGCAGAGGAACCGTACCTTTCCATTCGAATTAGTGGTCATTAAAGTTAAACAATAAAAGTCCCAATAAATTAGGCACACATTGAATAACAAGTTACTTTTTAAGACGTTCTTCTATCGAAAGATAGAGCGAAGCGATTAACTCGTTACGTCTCTTGGTAGAAAATAAGAATTGCTAGTACGTAGCTAAAGGATTAGTATTCGTCAAAAGTTATTTATCTACTAATAGGTAATTTTTGATGTTTATGTTAATGACATCCATTTATTCATCCATGCATTGCTCATTTTGTTCCCTTGCTTTATAAAAACGAACTTACAAAAAAGTGGACGTTTTTGAATTTGCAAGGGTAATTTCGGAACACCACAATTTTGTTATAAGTAAATATCAGTTTTATGTCCAATAAGTTGGGACTCCTACTGCAGTTTAAGCAGATTATTCATTTAAAAGTACACAAATAAACAATGTCTAATTATCAAGGGTGTTTTCAATTCCATCATCTACAGTTAAACCAGCTAGAATTGTACAGTAAACCTCAAGTCAAGTAACTATGGTTACTCAACTTTACTAATAGCATACTTAATAATAGTTTCGCTGAAGTTTAACCAACAGCTGGAAAGCAAGGTTCAGGTCAAACCTTTGACGAGCACCACATTGGTACATTAAACAATTTTATTGCTCAAAACATTCTCGATCGGATAGCGTATTTTGAATTTCCAGAAATAGTTTTACATTTGAACATTTAGCCGTGGTGCTTCGTAGTTAAATTTGAAATGACTTAGCAAACCAACCAACAAATAACAATTGCTGATGCAGGAAAAACAATTAATTTTCACAAGATCAACCAAATCAAAACTATTTACACCGTGGCAAAAGTAGCTTTATAGATGTTTGCAACCATTAAGTAATTCTTAATAGACTCTTACCCTGTTATTCGTAAACCTATATAAACTAAAATGCCGTTAACGTTTGTTTGTCCTTTTTTATCACATTGACATTTCCGTTAGTAAGAAGAAGACAAAACCTATCTTAGTTAATCGAGGCTTGAGTGACGTTTATGAATAAGGCCTTTGCCTAAGTTCCTGGCCACTCTGTTTTTTAATTTTAAATTAGTGCTTAGCATTTCAAATAGTTTTAAAGTCAATATTGACTTTGAGCACAAACGGAACTTAAAAAAAATTGTAAAATTCCCGTCATTTCAATTTGAAATCTAAAATCTCAAAACAGCTAATGAAACTTAGCTTTGAACAACCTCGATTAAATTTGCTTTTAATTCAAACAAAAACCGCGTTTAAATCTGTCCATACGTTTAGGAGCTACGAAGCTACAAACAGACGCAGATACACAGTTACAAACGACATACTTAATATAACAGCCCTCTTCTTGCGTGGGGGCAATGGCTCTTCTTGCTTATTCGCAATTCTGAAATCGTAAAATGTAATAAATTATTAAGAAGAATTGTAACTAAGTACACAGAAATTCGATAAATAAAACCTTGTAAAACCACAGCCATCGGCAACAACCCAAACTCAAAACAAAATAAATGAACTGTAAAAGTGGCCGATGAAACCTCATCAAAAGGTTTCTGCTGAGAATTTTTTACTTCGAAACAATACTTTAGCTAAAAAACTGCTTTAGAAACTTCCGGTTCCGATTATTATATTACGATTGTCTATTGAAACTGGAATTGTCTGTGAATCCTAAAAATGTCGTCAAACACAAAACACGATGAAAATCTTTTGTGTAGATACTTAACTGCTGTATATAATTTGATATACCTAACTGCAACTCAGAAAAGTTGGAAAACCCGTGACATTTTTATTTCAAAAGGTCAATAGGTATCTCAAAAACGCGAAACTTAATCAAAAGACCTTCTCCATTGAACCAGTTTTTTTTGTCGAAGACTAGCTAAAATCGGTTCATCCGTTTAGGAGCTACCCACGGTGCTTCAGACAGACACACAGATACACACGCCCAACTTATTACACCCCTCTTTTTGCGTCGGGGGTAAAAAAGAAAATTTAATCACAATAAAACAGTGGTTAGTGATCGCCGGCAGGTTTTCAGATGCGTCGATATTAAATAGATAAATATGACAAGTTAAAAAGTCTTTATTTTAGGCGACTTTTTACTTTTGTCAAGTAAAGTCACTATTTTTCATTACTTTCGTACACCCCAGCATTACTTGCTCGTTGCTTACAAAAACGCGACGAAACCCTTGGACGCATAACATCTGACCAAGTTCATTCTATGGCGTCATAAAACTGCCCAATTATTTCCGCTTCGCTCTTATCAACTTCATCTTGCATCAATCCACTCGTTTCTAACAAATTTACGACAATGAGACTCGGCATGATAAACAATAAATATCCCTTTTAATACCCGCAAGTTGTTGCTATTTAACTGTCACAAATTAAATCTATACCATTTTATGTAGTATGTATTCGTTTTGGGAAACATAATTTTGGTTTTGATTAAACATAACCAAAAAGCCGACGTAGTTCAGTGGTTTAAAAGAGACGCGGGGTCGAGTCCTGCCTCGCACCTCTTACATTTTTAATTTATCTCACTTACAAGGTTTTCGGTTTGCCTTTTTGTCTTTGGCAGAAGTGTACATATATTCCAGTGAGATAAAATCTAAGAAGAATTCTGCGGGTGGTAGGACCTTGTGCGAGGGCCGTCCGGATCGCTACCACCATCTTACTCGCTAATCCTACCGCTAAGCAACAGTCAGCTTGCACTGTTGTGTTCCGGTGTGGAGAGTAAGACAGCCGGTGTAATTACGGGCACAAGAGGCATTTCATCTTAGCTCTCTAGGTTGGCAACACAGCCATCTGCAAACCCCCGGGATTGTGGGTGTCTATGGGCAGTGGTGATCACTTATCATCAGGTGACCACTTGCTCGTTTGCCTTCCTTGTCGTATAAAAAAAAGAAAGCTGGTAGTAGCGGGTTATAGACAGCGTATGCACTGTTGTGTTCCTACGTGGACACTAAGACTACCGGTCAAATAACGGATACAAAGATGCATTATATTATAATGTCCTGTTCTGTAAGGTGAAGGGTGACCGTCCGTCCTCTCTTAATTGTTTGTAAATGTTTTAATGTTATCATCTTCCGTACTTTCACCATTTCCAATTCGTACCTAATGCTGTGTAATTATTTCAATAAATAAATAAATAATTATCTAGGTTGGCAACACATCTGCAATATCTCTGATCGTATATTTGTCAGGTGATCCACTCGCCAGTTTGCTTTCCTTATAAAGAAAATCTAATTACAGTCATGTTCATCAAACAAACGGCTTCACACGAACAAAGTTACAAAACCCGTTCCCATTCCAAAACCATTCCAACGAGGAAGTAACTAAGACAATAAGAGCTACAATGTCATAAAACGAATTTAACAAGGCACCTAATTAAAATATACGTTGTAAATGACCGTAGCGGGATGGCATTATAAAGATGCCAAGTGAGAGTTGTAAACAAAGTCAGTTAGTGATCAGCATTCACTAGGTACAAACACAAATCAAGCGGCGATCAAACAATGCCTTTGAAGTCGACAGACCTAATTGAGCTGGCATTATTTGCTATATAATTTGACTAGTTTAGTTAGTATGTAGGTTGTTTTGTTTTGCCTTGGAGAAAGAAAACGAGTGATTGGACATGTTGTAATGTACTCTTACTCGTCGCTCACTAGATGTCACTACGCGCCAATTCAGTAACTAACGCGCGGCAGATTGCAATTCTTTTTTATGAATGAAGTTGAGGCCTAGCGGGTCAGCCTGCGGTCGACGCCCTCATACTCTCCGGTGTTCAGAGTTCAAATGTCAAGATACTAATGTAACTTTTTGTATCCCGATCTCACTTGTTTTTATATTTTTTGTACTTCTCATGGTAGGATCGGGAGTGGTAACGCCCCAATTTCAATTCCGGAAGATTTATTACCTAGTTCCGGTCCTCCACGGATTAATTTTAAGTTCCATTCTTTATTAGGATTAGCGAGCGCGCTCATCTTTAGGCAACAGTTACTGTGTTTATGTTAAAGCCTGTAGGGTGTTTTGAGAAATAAACCTAGCAACACTTTTTTGGTCCTTTATTTCCTGGCATCATTGAACCCGCCTCTTCACAATGTAAATTGAAGTTGTTTTTGGCGAGATTTCTTTCGACGAGAGCATTTGTTTTAATACGTATTAGAAAAACGGGTTTGGTAAGAAGACAATTAGTAGGCGATGAATGCCACCAAAAAAACATTTTGACAATTGAAAGTGTAATTATGTCGTAGTACTAAGTAGTAGAATTAATAGCGTATTCTTTATGACCGGCTTTCGCTAACCTAGGTTAGACTGTTAAGTTTCACTAATTCGGGGTTCATTAACCGAGCGAGCGCGAAACGCGAGTCTCCCTTTCAGCTTGGGCAAAAATGGTTTCGTGGGTCCGGTTGGTGGTTTTTTTCTATAAGTCGCATTTTTCAACCAGTTCTCGTACAATTTTGGGAGTAGGTTCTATAATTACATGTTTTTTTTTGTCAATTCGGGTTTCTTTTTCACTAATGTTCAAAAATTTGCTCGCAAGGTCTACAATAATTCACAGAGCCAGTGTATTTGTACCAGGATTAGGTTGGAAAAAAAAGAACCGTCGTTTCTTGGCCGCATGGCATTATTTATTGTACTTAATTTCTAATTTTAATTCCTTCCTATTGTCATTTAATTGTAATTTTAATTTTTAATTTATTGTATCTACCTAGGCTCTAATTTAAAATCCTAATATAACTTCGGTCTATCTCTCTTTCTCTAAAATGCTGCGCCCTTCCGGGTTTCATATGTTTGTATTGTACCATGACATGTGAAATGTATCGAATAAATGAATGAATGAATGAATGCCCCGTTATTACAACGACGTCCCTAATAACCCAAAAACAGTCATACCAATTCATCACTAAAGTCCGAAACCTTGAACCATTGTCTAAATCAAAATGGTCCAACTTTGTAGACGCCGGGCAGTTTAAGAATAGGTACTTCACGTTCTAATCCATCCTGTCAAAGTTACAGATGTACGGATTAGTTATAGACTATCCTCATTCATCACAGCGGTAATTGTTCGAATAGTTTTGTATTATTTAGATGTGATCTGACAGTGTAGCTGAGAAATAAGCAGCTGGGGGCATGTTTTTGGCGCGCAAAGTCAGTAGGTAGGTATTACCTATAAGACTACACAGGACTACACTTTTTGAAGATGTTATTAACCTAAACAATAATACCTACACCTTCTATTAGGACTCTTATTAATTTATTTATGTAATGCATAGGTAATAAGCGAATTTTAACACACAATAAAATTTACGTCATAGTATTATAGTTTCAGTTTCACATAATTAATGAAATCGGCATCGAAAATATCGAAAATAAAAAATTCGATATCGAAAATAAACCAACTTGTTCGAAATTTTTAAGGCATTTAAATTAGTCAAGTGAATGTTCCATTAACAAAACCCTACGATTCGTTTTATAGTCAGATACGGGCAGAATCAGAAGCATCAGTAGGTTAAACATTCAAAAAATTCTAATGACACTTATTTATAGTCATCGCTGCTATTTATGGTCAAACATTAATCATGGACAACACGCCTCTAATTAAACTATATGGGTGCAATTAAAAAGGTACTGAGCACAAAGCACTTATCACAGGAGGTGGCAAAGCGCGCTTTTCCTTTTGCCAAAAAACATAATAAGCTATGACTATAATTGGTCATAATTATTGTTGTGTGCATGTTTCGCATTAGTTTTGGTAAAAATATGTTAGAACGTAACATATTTTGACATGGCTGTAGTATAAACGTGTGCTAGACATGTATACCTCATTCCCCACAAAAAGGCAGAAAAAATAGTTTAAAGGTGCGTTAAAGGCAATTCCCGTTTAAGTGCTTTGTGGTACTAGTATTTTCGTACAAAAGGTTGTTGTATTTTGGTCGGCGAGTGTTGGACATTTGGGCTGGGCCAGTACCCCTGCTGTTTCAATTAAAGCACTGACAATACTTCGGATGCCTGAGCGCCGGTGCCCAAAACACCGCGGCGTCGGACTATATTTGGAGGAAGTGATCTTGATACTTGTGTAATGGAATATTAATGCTATGGATTGGATTTTTACTTGTAGAAACCCCGATTGGTCGGAAAGGTACGTCACTTACTGCATTTTCATTTAATTTTAAATTTAGACCCAAAAAGAGAGGCCCGAGTACGAACATTTGAATCCTGCGTGACGTAATCAAGTATTAAACGTAACAGCGAAATTTGTATGACGTTTGGAACAGCGCCCGCCCGTGACCGTATTTGTAACTAAAATTTAGTAAGTATGAGGTTTCACGATTTCGATACGATAACGTAACTTCGTGGTCGGTGTACAGTATTCTATCATAATTGTCAAGTTCATTGTTACAGTCAAAAATTTTGTTGATAATTTTGTTTACTAAACTGATCTCAGTTACCTAAAGAGGGGTTTGCATTTTCTAAGTCTACAGTCTTAGTTTCTTTGTGATTAAAAGCTTGGAGCATAATCACTTTTCCAATACATCTCTTTTTTTACTGAAACTCTATCAATTAATAGTGTAATTAAATTTAGATCACATCTCCACGATCAAAACCGTTTAGTCAAAGCGTCTTGTTATGAAACTCACAATTGATACATGTACCGACAGAGCACTGATAGCATCTAATCCAGATTCCCCCCACATTTAATTGATTATTTCATAAAGAAACACAACTCATCCTACTTGACGACCCGCAGCTTGAAACAGAAAAATTGAGCAAACAATTCCACCGTTCTCAAGTTCTACTACGCCTCAATATTGGGTGGTCAATTTGGACAAAGCTGGGCAGATGGTTTTACTGATATTTTGTATAAAAACATGTAGAAAGCATTACAATTTTGACCGTTAAGGCCGCTGACTGGACACCAGAGCGCCCAGTTTTTTTGGACGGTGATTACACTAGACGCTCTGAGGGTCGAGCACGACTTTTCGAATCCTGCGTCACGTAAAATTGAATAATAAACGTTGTCGAGCTTGTATGACGTTTGGAACAGCGCCCGCCCGTGAGCGTATTTGGAACTCAAATTTAGTATGAGGTATCTCGATCTCGATACGATAACCGTAACGTTACGCAGGATTCGACAAGTCGTGCTTGACCTACAGAGCGCCCAGTGTAGTCATAGATCGCGTTTGCGTTAAATTGTCAAATACTATGAGAGTAGTTTGCTGTCGATACGTGCCGCTAGAGACAGTTCCAATTAACCCATAGTAGTTCAGACGTTAACGCAAACGTGATCGCGACGTTTTCTTGTGTCAAAGATGACAATAGAGGCTCAGCAGACGACAGGGCTTCAAGCTATTTTATAATACATAGCGTGTTGCCAGGTAACCGCTGTTAAGTGAGGGTAGCGAGCGTGCAATGAACAGAGAAATCGCTAGCCGCCCCGCTCGTTGCCCCGCCGACCACTTCCTGAATGTTTTCCTACACACAATTGAAATAGTAGTTTATGCAACTACTACATAATGAGGGTCCTTAAAACACGAGTGTGTTTTTATGAAACGAGGCGAAGCTGAGTTTATATAATAGGATCACACGAGTGTTTTAAGGTCTAGTTATGTGGAGTTGCATACATTACTTTATCTACACACATATTATAAGTACTCTAAGATGGGTTCAGAAGCCGAAGGCATATATCATACCCATACCTGTCACGAATTGGACTGTTTTTTTTTAATCATAGACAAACATACCGAGCTGACGTTTCGTGAACTGTTTTTTTTGTAAAAAAAAATATCACATTATTAATTATACATGTCGGACTGAACTCGACTTATATACGTGAGTGATCTGTTTTATTTCACTATGATTGTAAATTACGTTGGTTGTCAAATTCGATACATCGAATTCGATATCGAAAAGTCATTACGACATCGAATTCGATGTCGTAATGACTTTTGCTTCACTGCTGGACCTGCTGGTCGTGGTGGTTGGCGGCGGAGGCGACGATGTACTGCAATGCTGGTCATTTTCTACGGTTTCTGAACGCATTAGAGGGGACTTATGATATGTGTGTAGATAAACTTTATAAAAGTGTAGTGAATGGAGAGTTTAATTTACAGATATCTGTCTTGGCTTAACATAAGCCTGAAATTATTTATGCCTTTTGTCTTACGGCCAAAATAATTTTGACTGTAGCTTTCATTTTTCATCTTTCGTCTGATGAAAAGCTACATTCAAAATAATTTAGGCCGTAAAATTCTGTACTTCGTGACACAAAGTAAGACTATGGCCGTACATTTAATATGAGCTCAAGGAATTGCTTCTCACTATACTCGGCTTCAGTGAACATGACACATTGTGACAGATAAATTTATAAACCAAATTACTCTTCAATATTATTTCTTGGTTAGCGACAGTTCGAAAGTCATTTGAAACAATCAATCGGCAACAAAGGCTCGTTACGATATCACTGTGAACTTGTTTATTGCTTTCAAAAACTAATAATGCGCATTTTACGACGAACCGTTACACGAAATCCGTTTGGGAAGTACTTTTAAGGTTCGAGCTTCACAAGCGAGAACAAAATTGCCGATTGTACTAGATTAACGAAGCATATCATTACGTTTAATGAATCGTCTACGATCTTATCTGATGGACGTCACTCTTGAATCTATTACGTACGAAATAGACTGAGCAGTCATATGTCCACATGTGGATCTAATTGTACGCTTAACGGTAATGTTGACCGTTAGAAATTAGCAACGATCAGCGGAGGAACTAACAATGAACTTACATGATCTCAATTGGAAAATCTTTTTGTATTTGTTTTTTCCCAACATTTATTTTTTATTTTTACGGTTTTCCCGTGAATATCAATTATGTATTTAATAAACTCATCGAAACATGAATACATAGAAAAAAACCAGAAAAATACCAACCCCACTACCAATTCTGGTGTAAGGGTGAGCACGCGACTCGGAGTGTCGAGGTTCCGGGTTCGATTCCCGGGGTTGGTATTTTTCTGTTTTTTTTCCGTGTATTCATGTTTCGGTGAGTTTAGTAAATATATAATGAACTTACGTTTAAGTGATTTTCAATTTTTTAAAACCCTGACGATAGGGCGTAACCAGCTTTTTGCCCAAGGGGCGGGGGGGGGGGGGGGGGGGCAAATATAGTAGATATTCACGTTAGAATTTCAATTACTTTTTCCACGCAAAAATGCTTTTGCGCTAAGATTTCGAATGATAAAGGTAGCCTTATGCTTTATTGAATCAGGCGATACTTTGCGGAGGTCCATATTTATGAACTAAAAACAATTACTTAGCTCACCCGCGACCAGAGCAAAGTAATTGTTTTTAGTTCATAAAGATAGCTTTTCCAAACTGGTGAGGTGAAGTATATTAAACTCTCTTATTCATAAACCTATTTAACTAAAATGCCGTTAAACTTCGTTTGTCTTTTTTTGTCAAATTGACATTTCCGTTAGTAAGAAGAAGACAAAACCTATCTTAGCTAATGGAGGTTTGAGTGACGTTTATGAATAAGGCCCTAATTCAATAAACTATTATTATCCCTTTTTTGAAGTTTGATTGTAAGATCCAGGGGTCCAGGTGGGGGCGCCAAAGTTTAGGCTGTCGGGCGTGCCGAACAATTAGAAAACATACATAATTGTATCACATCACATCACATCACCAGCCTTGTTTTTTACGTCCCACTGCTGGGCACAGGCCTCCTCTTAGAATGAGAGGGCTTGGGCTATAGTTCCCACGCGGGCCCAGTGCGGATTGGGAACTTCACACACATCATTGAATTGCTTCGCAGGTGTGTGCAGGTTTCCTCACGATGTTTTCCTTCACCGAAAACTCATGATAAATTACAAATGTAATTCCGCACATAAATTATGAAAAACTCAGAGGTGCGAGCCGGGATTTGAACCCACGACACTGTGCTTGAGAGACCATAGGTCAAACCACTAGGCTAAAACTTCAAATAAAATAAAACTGCATAAATTACACAATCAGGCTTTAATGTATTTTCCCACAAATCATTTACATTAGCGGTGCCTTAACTAGATCAGGCTGCTTATCTGTAATCACCTCATCGGTTGCGTTATCAGCGCGGCAATCGAAGATGGCTGTAACAGAAATGTAAAAAAAAACTTAGTAATAATGAGCTCAGAAAAAGTGTAATTTTCATTTAATAACTTTATCGTAATGAAATAAATATGTTACTAGAGTATGTCTGACATGTTTCTGGCTGATCCGTAGTCCTTCTTCTAGGACCACGCTTGAGCGGTAGCGAAATCATTTCATGTTAAAAGCAATAATTACCTACCTAAAAAGTACCTCACTCCAATCAACAAAAGGTGTCAAACTTTGGTCAGTGACCTTAGCAAATTCATAAAGTGTAGTTTTCATAGTAATTAAAAAGCCAATTCAATATTCTATACGTAGTTTATTATCATTATTCATACGTGTATAATAAAAATTGGCCCGTAATTGACAGAGAAATCGGTGAGCATACATTTAAAAAAGATATACAATGGAACGTATAAAGACCTTCCTCCTTTTTAGAAGTCAGTTAAAAAATACAGGAGTCTACTTGTGTCCACGGTGGCAGCAGTGCCGTCGAAACTTCAAGGTAATTTTCAAAATATTTCAATTATTGGGGTCAGGTCCCTAACTGTTAGTAGTAAAATACAGGAGCGTATTAAATTTTCATTTACAACCCTATTTATCTGAACTCGGATATATTTTATAAGGGAACGACGGCGGTCGCGGCAAGTCACCTCTCGCTGTGTCCCGGGCTTTATCTAGACATCTACATGAGCACTACAAGACGTAAAAGACTACCGACATACATAAAGCATTGCTCTATTGTGACCGGTGTACCTCGGCCTTATTAAATTTTAACAAGGTTCCAACACATCTACATGGATTAGGGCAGGGTTTCTCAAAGTGGGGTACGCGATCCCCCAGCGTTCGTGATAGCATGTACACCAGGGCCGTGTTTTATAAAGCTACAAGTTACAGTTTACAAGCGGAAGTCTCATTCTATCACCTATTGTTAGAAAGAGACTTCCGCTTGTAAATTGTAACTTGTAGCTTTATAAAACACGGTCCAGGTAGGCCGAGCACGAAGTTTTCGAATCCTGCTTAACGTTACGTTATCGTATCGAAATCGAGAAACCTCATACAAAATTTTATTTCCAAATACGCTCATGGGCGGGCGCTGTTCTAAACGTCATACAAATTTCTCGATTACGTTACACAGGTTTCGAATATTCGTACTCGAGCCTGTGGTCATAAGAACGAAAAACTTAAATCTACTTAATTCTGAGTCAAAATTAAGATTGAAATTGCTCCAGAAATCGACTCAATTTGTTATAAGAAACAAAACCCGTCACATTAGCTGTTAATATTAACAACGTTGTTTTTGTGATTGTATTAACATTATTTTCAATAAAAAATTAACCTGAGTGTATTCATCATAATTACTTTTTAAAGAGGTTCGCAGTGAGCCAGTCAATTTAATAGGACACGTGGGCTTGTAAGTTTGAGAAGCTCTGGATTGGGCAATTTGATAGGTATAGTCTGACGTGAACCGTGATATGAATGAGTAGTAATATTGTTTGTAGTTTGTGTCATTTGGATGGTAACATTTTTACTTACGTTTTTATTTTTATATTTTCAAAACAATTGCGTACTTACTTGTTTAACAATCGTAGCTTTTATATTGTATACAGATTTTAACACATCGCCATAACGCTGGGACTTTAAAACGAAATCATTGTGTTACCTTAGGCCTTTTTCGTTATTTTTTAGGGTTCCGTGCCTCAAAAGGAAAAAACGGAACTCTTATTAGGATGACTCGCGTGTCTGTTTGTCCGTCTATCACAGCCAATTTACTCCGAAACTGCCGGACCGATTGAGTTAAAATTTGGCACACATGTGTAAGTCGGTGACCCAAAGACGGACGTGTAACGCTATTTAATAAATTTTAAACATGCGGGCCACTTTTGGCTAGTAAATTAGAAAATAAAAATAAAAAGTTTTGCAAGCTATATCGTGTTCCATAACAAATGAAAGGGCTCATTGTGAGCATCCCAAATATTTTTGTTTTTTTATAATTTTGAGATAAACAGTTTTTAAGTTATTTACGAAAATAGACGAAAATTGACCATTGACCCCCCTTAACTCTGAAACTACCTGACCAAAAATTTTGAAAAAAAAAATAAGAAACAGTTATTTGCCATTGGATTACTGGAAATCCTTTAAGAAATGTATGGCATTAATAGTAACGTCGGAAATTGAAATTTAAATAATTAACGTTCAGAGCTCTCTCCACTCGAGTCGAACTCGCACTTGTCCGGTTTTTTTAAACGAGCTGATAAAAAAGGAGATTACCCCAATTAATAATCAACAACACCTACCTACGCCTCAAAACGAGAGCTCTTAAACAAAACCGATCATTGATTAATACCCTACCCTTGACTCTGAGCGAGCCACAGCCATTTTATTGTCTAAAAATACCACGAACCAATTTCAAGTTTTGATTTGTTGTTCACCTATTATGCTTTAATAAAGTTTTGAACTTTTAGAATGGAAGTTCCTTAAAGTTGGGACTCGGCTTGTTACTTAAGACAATTTACGACCTGAGGGACTCCAGAAAAAGTTCAAGGCACCTGTTCTGTCCATTTAGCAGTGGTGATACCGAACGTAATAAAAACTGGCTCATAGTTACAAGTTTAAACAAAATGGCGGTCGTTTTTCACAATAAACTTTTTTTGTTAAATATGCAAGTTTTGTTTCTCAGTAATTTTTTGACGAGATAACTAGAGTGAGAGAACGTCTTTTAAGTATTAAATAAAGAAATATAACGAATTTTGCGATTCTTTTTTTTACTCACCACAAGTTTTTTTGAAACCTAGACTGATTTATAAACGAGTTTTATGCAAAACTAGAAATGAATTATGTATTAAGACTGGGAGGATAAAATTGGGGATTTTGTTTTGTACAAGCTTTTTATTCTTTTCACAGGGGTTTTATAACCCCAAGCGTACCCGTCATTTGTATTTGCCATCATTTCTCTCACCAGTATTTTAATACTGACCGGCATCTTTAACAAAACACGCCCTGTCCTCAATTCTACTTCCACAAAATATCTACGTGTAAAAGAATTATGGTCTTTAGCCGATCTGATAACACCGCGTACCGATGACAAACGGACAGGTCGACTAACTGATGTGGGTCCCACCAAATTTATGTCAACGGCAACGATTTGATTACATTAAAATAATAAAAAAAAAACAGATATTTAATGTGTGCTTCAATCAGATAATTGCCGACGGAAAGGATTTTAACTTATGGATTTGAATTAAGTTAATAGCAGATGTAATATTCAAATGAAGTGTGTAGTATCTTTTTGCAGAGTTTTATGAATTAACAATTCCATCTCGTATGTATTTCGTGATAAAAGTATCATAATTTTTTAAAAGACAAGTTTTAAAAACACAAAACACCGAAATAACAGCGATCATTATACTAAATCGAACAAAATAGCCTCTCTGTGTGCAAGAATGTATTTCAGTCACGATCGCTCCTCAACTTAATCTTAAATCGATACTTCTAAAGTGAAAGTAATAGACCGAAATCGGGTAATAATTTCACCGTCTTATCCCTGTCCACTTTACTTAATTCGACATTAGACATTATTACCTATAACCGAAGCGACACGGCGCCAAGATGATTTCAAATTATCTCGTCCATAATCTCGAAAATATCGGATGACAAAGAATGGACTGTTTATTACAAAATAACGATCTAACGGCGGCTGTGAGAGAAGACACCCGAAAATAAAACGATAGCCGATAGCTAACTAGACGTATAAAATAACAGTCAAAAAAGTTTGGAGATTAGAATCGAATAGTATTTTATGTTGAGGAAACGACGATAGCGTGTGTTTAAAGGTTAACGATTCCTATCAATTAGGGTTATGGGTGGACTCGACAGTGCTGTCGGCGGGACCCCCAACTGTGCGAGGATTCGCACCTGTCCCTTTGGTTTAGTTTTTCACGACAGCGGCACCCAGAAACGAATACAGGTGCAAACGCATGGTTCTATGTAGGGTCACCACTCTAACAGATATTTTATTCGCTTTGGTCCGATTTTTAGTAATTGGTCTTTGTGTTAGTCAGCCGAAAGACGTCCACTGCTGGGCATATTCCTCCAGCAAGACTCTCCACTCAGACCTCACTTATGCTTTCCGCATCCAACATCCGCTATTTTATATGAACCTAGTACCTACGAATATTTTAGTTCGGCTTAAGTAGGTACACCCAATGTAACATTGGCAGCCTAAAATCACTTACTTGATTTTAAGAATTTGCACGACCACTAGATTTTTGTGTAGATTGAACCCTTGTG
This sequence comes from Clepsis dumicolana, assembly GCA_963691665.1. Classification (NCBI taxonomy): domain Eukaryota; kingdom Metazoa; phylum Arthropoda; class Insecta; order Lepidoptera; family Tortricidae; genus Clepsis; species Clepsis dumicolana. The sequence goes on from OY829518.1 coordinate 5,961,441, forward strand.
TTTGTCTTAGCACTGATCACTGATCGGTCTCAAATTTATAAACTCTTTCGTATTTTTGTTTAAATTGGTAAAATGTATGATCAAGTAAACCAACAAAACTTAAATGCAGGTTTGTTTTTAAGTACTTAAAACATAATTATGAGGGATAGAAGACATCAATAAAAAAGGGCGGCATTTTTCTGCATAGCTCTAGGAAGCTTCCATTATGTTTAATAAAATGTAAAGCCGATGTATACTTTTAATATACTTTACGGTACTTTAAGTCAACATTAAATATGATACCAATTAGAATTTTAAAACCAATGTCAAATACAAGGATATCGAGACTCATCACGTTTCTATTGATAGAATAATTCAATAGAATATTCCGTGAATTGAGTGCGAGAAATCATCTCCACGAAGTGAAGAAATTGAACTTTTCACTCACTTATAATACAGAATAGCTGAGTTTATTTCCTTCTTTCAACTTTGAAGTTATAATAATAAAATCTTGGTACACTATTTTTCTACAATTCACTAGGTGAATCGAAGCGTATCTGCATTAAGAATTTTCTCTGACTTGAATATTCATTTTCAATTAATAAAATATACTGTCCCGATTTCATTTAAAAGTCTGGCTACCCTATAAGTTTTCCTTGTCATAACTGCTTGTTAATTCATAGATATGTTAATTTTAACAAATAAGTTTGTATCCTACTGGGATATAGTGGAACAAATGGGTTTGACGATGATGCTTCCCAAAACCAATTAATTATGTTGACACGCAGATTAATATTTGGATTTTATTAACTTTTTGAGATGTTCCAGAGGGTCGAGCACGACTTTACGAATGCTGCGTAACGTAACAGTTATCGTATCGAGATCGAGAAACCTCATATTGAATTTTAGTTCCAAATACGCTCACGGGCGGGCGCTGTTCCGAATGTCACACAAACTCGACAACGTTTACTATTCGATTTTACGTGACGCAGGTTTCGAAAAGTCAGGAAGTTTGTAATAACTTTAATGCGCACATTTATTTAAATCTGTATTTAATTTTCGTAATTACTCTCACTAATTTACTTCATATATTTTATGTCGTATTTAAGCCCCGAAGTGTTATTAGTTTGTCCTTTTCGTGTTATTAAATAGTCAATTTGTTTATAAACCTGTCAAAACAATTGATAATTAGTTACTCGAAAGAGACTTCCAAAGCTATCTGTCTGTTATTTCCCTTTGTTAGGCAAGAAAATCAGAATTTTACTCAAGGTGCACGCGTTTATAATCACGAAATAATTAAAATGGTTTCCTAATGAAGCTTCCGCTTGAGAAACTTTACCAAAACTGCAACTCCAGCTTAACTTTAAGAGAATATCAAAGAACCACAAGAGTTTTATCTGCGTTGCGGTTGAATTGAAGTTGCACTCAAGTTTTGGTATCATAATTGAGGTGCTGTTAGGAATTCGATTCCATCTTTCGTCGGTGTCTTAATTTACGTAAACACTCAGACTTAGTGAAGTGACACTAAATAAGGGTTTTCCTCACTGACGGTTACGTTTTCATTTGGTTCAAGATAATTGTGTCTGTTCACCCGGATAAAGAATTCAGGGCTGTTGAAAGTACATTGGTAGATAATTGAGTCTTAGCCACGAGGCTTTCGTACGGATATTTGGCAGTTTGGACCTCTAGATTTAGGTTAATAAGTCTCTTAGTTACAAAAAAAAAGCTTAAGATATTTTGCGCATGGTAGCAATAGTTTCATAATCTGCTTCATAGAACTTTTATCACATAACTTAATTGCAATATTCACCATTGCAAACAAATTAAAAAGTTCGCTTAAGCTTTTTTCGCTGCCTAGTTCGCTCACCGCAAGTCCAACTTGTTACTTGCTAACTCAAACTTTGTTATTTCCCTACTCATAGTTTCACCGGTTAAGCTCAATTAAGTTTCTCAATCCGCAGTTAATTTTCTAGGTGTATTTAAAATTTCTTTTTAATCTTTAAGAGGAGAAGGATCGAGAAAAAAAAAATTTGATCCGTTTTTGTTTTTCTTTATTATTTTTAGAAGACTTTTCGCTAGAGCTTAAATGTTGAATCGAGTAAGGCTTTTTTTAATTATTAATTTGCTAACTAAGAATATTATTGACGAGGTTCCAAAATGGTGTGCAATTTTCTTACACTATAATGCTTTGAGGCAGAGATTAATAAAAAGTCTCTAAGCAAGGAAGGAAATCTTTAAGGAATTTCAAATATTCTAACAAATAGCCGAAGGTTTATTGAAATTTGCAAGGAATTTATTATATTGAGAGGCCAAAGTAGCCTCCGGTTTATTAACAAAGTCGGGGAAATCTTAAAAATTGTTTCCGTATTATAAGTAAGTAGCATACACTGGCTACATTATGGTTATATGTATTATTATATTGGCTTGTACTTACTGTTGGCTACATTATTATAATATATTGATACGCGTATGAGCGTGAGTGAGCTTTGTGAGTACAACAAAAGTGTTTTTGAACTTTTTGTCAACTTACAGGTTTTAACACGAAACTACCGTGAGATTCAATCATAGTGCAATAAACGGATCACTCACGTATGTCAGTCAAGTATAGCCCGACATGTTTTGTACTAATCCGCAATCCATACACACGTGACATACATGAGTGATCCGTTTATTTCACTATAACTTACAGGTTGCAAGCTCCCAACACGTGAAAGTTCATGGTATAAAGGTACCTTTAGCACATTGCAATGACTATTTGCCTTTATCTTATATATGTACCTAGCTATGATTGAATAACGCGTTACTTTGCGGAGGTCCATATTCATGAAGTAAAAACAATTATAATGTTCACCCGTGACCACACACATTTTTTGGTCACACGTCGTCACAATCGGATGATTGAGCTGAAATTTAGCGTTTTTATGTAAGTCCAGTGACAACACAATGATCTGATAGTAAAATTTTGGTGGGCACTCCGCAAGAAAAAACTCTACTCTTCAACGGTTAATGGAATCTACTCAGTAAAGAGTACAATCAACAAAAAAGGTTGTATTAAAAATGCAATTTTTAACAATAACATAAATATTTTAAATTTCTTCAAGGTGAAGTTATGCCATTTAAATATTGCGCTAGGCATCAACAGTAGAACAGACGCTTTGTTTGAAAAACAAAGGAAAATATTACAATGATTTTTTTTTATTTACGACTTTATTTTTAAATCGGAATGACCCGTGGGTGCAGTTTTAGCGGGAAACATTTCGGATTACAGCTAAGGGACGTATTAAATTTTGAAAAGCGACAAAGTTTCTGAGGCAAGATCGGAATAGTACTTTTTAACTCGTTTAAATTTCGCTCTCAAGCCGAATTTAGTGGGTCTTTTAATGTTACTGTTTTTACGGGTTTACGAAAATTCATCCGCCATTTTAATAGCAATATTCATCGCTTCATAGACGATCAAACAAAGTAACTCGGATCGAATTTTACCATTTCCAAAGTGCACCAATTATTTGTTTACGTTCCTTGTTTCATAAATATTTTCTTCGCAATTTAAGTACATTTATTCAACTAGCCAAAACGCCATTCCATAAAATAGAATAAAATCCATATAAAGTAAAATGATCAACAAAAATAGTCGGTTCAGTCTTCCTCTATTTAATTTAAAATCTAGACCAATTTAGCAAATGTCACAGAAGTCCCAGCGGACGACAATTGCAGAACTGCGCCAAATCCGGTGTGTATCTGACAAAACCCGGGACCCGAACGGCATGCAACAAGAACTAGCCACTCACCTATTTTAAGTTACCTACTTTATTGTATATTTCGCATTGGTTGAATTTATTTTTCACATCTTATGGTCCCTATAACTGATAAATAATGTATATTTTGAAGGTGGTAGGACCTTGTGCGACCTCGCTAATCCTGCTTCTAAGCAGCAGTGCTTGCACTGTTTTGTTCTGGTGTGGAGAGTAAGACAGCCGAGGAGATCACTGACTCGAGAGGCGTTTAATCTTATCCCTCTAGATTGGCAATGCAAACCCCCTATGGGCAGTGGTGATCACTTACCATCGGGTGACCCACTTGCTCGTTTGCCTTCTTGATTGTATAAAAAAATATTGTAGTGATTAAGAGATTGTCAATTGACAAAACATCTTACGAAATAGGTACCTAGGTATCAATATTTTTTCATAAGACATCAGCTTGCGTCATTGATTAAGCAGGCCATTATATGTGCTAGACTTAAGATTATAAATAGAAACATAGATTGACATATTAATCTTTTTTTAATGTTTTTCTTTTGCTGCTTAGGAGTCTTAGCGCTTATTGACCACATTGCCAAGAAGCTTAGAGCAACTTCATTAATTAAGTCTTTAACGGCATCGACACTTTAAAATTAACTTTTAAACCAGCATTTTAACACAATTTCCTAAATAAGCTATTATTAAGTTAATTCCCAGTATTGCCGGCCATGTCACGTTGTGGACAGCCGTCGCCGAGCGGGAAATAGAAGCTATTTAATGCTTATTCCGGGAACAACTGCTGAATTATTTGGAACTCGTTTATAAATAACGAAGATTCGTTGACAATTGGTACGGGTTGTTTTTTTTTTTAAGATTAAAAAAATTGACATAACGTCTAATCATTGACGTAATAACAGTAATTGACATGACCCTCTCGTTCTGTGAGGAGGCTTTTGCCCAGCCGTGGAACGTAAATCTGATGATGACGAACTTTTAATGAGATTTTTTTATCTAAAATACAGGTCTACGTATTTAAGAAACGGGATGTCTAATTGAGAACGACCTGTTTGTGAAAGATGTTTTTTGGCAAATAAATATATAAGGTACCTATATTAAGTATTCAGGAAACCCAAAGTACTATTTTCCGAGCGCAATGTTTTGTCTTGTGTCCAAATAATGAGGCATATGAATGGGACTTATAAAATGTAGACTGGACATAGAAATGTACTAAAATTCATAAGTTAATCCCCACCTATATAATATACAAGACGCACCATTTAGATGGCTCAGCATGGCGAACTCAAGAACATGACAAAATATAAATGACAAAAAAACTACTTACGCGGTTCCGGAATCGAACCCGGCCTTAATGAAAAAGAAATCTTGCAATTATTATGCAAAATATTATTGTATAATGCGTAATATCGTAATATTTTTCCCAAAAATGGATCGGTGCAAACGGACGTTATTTAAAGTATTAATTGTTTTTTTTTTAAATCTAGGAATGTAATAATCTTTCTTTTTACTTTAACCGATGACAAGGTCGCTTAGAACATATTTTTCCATAAGTTAGTTTTCGAGTTCCCCATACAGACCCATCTAAACGGTCCACCCGGTAGGTACACTTCCTTCTACTTTCCATCCTGAAGTATTAATAAATTAATGACGCTCTCCAAAATAACCCTAAAACTCCCTCGTTTCCAAAAAACACAGTAATATTTCATCCCATAAACATGGAACAAACCTAATAAATAACAGGACGTAAATTATAACTGGTTTACTACAAAATAATCCGCACATTGAAACTGTTCGCAGTTTACGTCAATATCCGGCGCAGGCGCCACGGCTCGCCGCTTCCGCTGCCGTTTGCTCTGACCACTGATATTCGAGTTGCAGTGAATTTTGCGAATGTTCATGCTTAAATTTTAAACTAAATGATAAAATTTGAGTTGAAATATGAAGTGTTTATTAAAAAATGTGAAAATATATCGTTTCTGGATGTCTTTCTCAACGATTGGCATGAAACCGCTAAAGATCGGGACGCGTGGAGAACATGGGGGGGGGGGAAGCCATTGCCCAGCAGTGGGACACTTCACCAGGCGTATAATAGTAATAATACATAAAACCTGTCGATATTTGTTTCTGTTTTTATTGTTCATATTATTTTGAAAATCACCTTTCTTACAAAATTTGCATACTATACTTTAATAGAACCAGCTCTAAATCACAACAACAAATAGCAATATTATATTATACAAACTTCAAACCCATATTCGCGGTTGAATTGCGTCGCCACACTACACTCGGTTTCTAAAGTTGCATTTTCCTTTGAAAATCGTTGAAATCGCTCGACCACTGCGCCCGGAAGCAGCGTCTTTGCCCGGATATTGAAGGGTAAACTGCGAGCGACCCCCAAAGCCCTGAATGCAACCTTTATTCATACACCCTGTATATTTACCGATAGTAATCTCGGTCGTCGCATACGATATAAAGTTACCGAAGTTTATTCATGAATTTCGGAATTCAATATATACTTACTTTGTCGTTCGAGATTGAGAGACTTTTAGGATAGTTCGTATGAAAAAATACTTTTGTTTAAGGAATCAAATAACAATAACATGCTTAAATTGAGCAGTTGAGACAGATTTAGTTAAGACTTTATATTCAAATCTAGCTTGTCATGGATATTTGATGGAAAATTGGAAGTCAACACTAATTAGTGTAGTTTCGCGCAGTCATTCCTCCCCTGTGCACGCAGCGCATCGCGACGTGTTGTACGGACTAAAATAATTAACAGAACTATTATTATGCCGTCTGGTGTTGTTCTTACATGCAGAAATGCAGTTGGACTTGTAAGAAAAAAAAAAGGATAGGTAAATTTCAAGTGTAAGTACTTACTGTTTTCGGACACAGCGAGCGGTGATGATTGAACGTGGCTTCTGGTTTGTCCTGTATTGTAAGCATAGTCCTAAGCTCTTAATAATTATAATTCTAACTCCGCTGCACCAAGTACAGTCGCCAACAATTCCCTTCCCCATGATATTCGGACGTTACTCTGACGTCACGTGCATCTGATCCGAGCCCGCCCTAGCCCATTAATCATCGAGACAGTCTACGTGGCCTGCCCACGTTTCTGCCAAACAATATTATTGTAAATCTCTTTACAAAATAATTTAATCTAACCAACTTTGAAAAGATAAAAAACCTCCGACATTTCTATTTGAAAGTTCAACAGCGCAAAAAAGGCTGAACCGATTTTGATGCAACATAGCTAAAATCACTTCGGCAAAGCTAGCTTTCGATTAAAAATAACGGCATAAAAATGGTACTATCCGTTTGGCCGCTAAGACGCCACATACACAGATACACAGGTTAATTTAATAACGCCCCTCTAGGTTAGGAAAATAATTTTAAAAAGGTACTATTCGTTCAATTTGGGCTTAGATACGGAATACGAGTGAGAGTTGTAAGTAGTTAATTTTTCTCTAAATGTTTTAAGTATGTTGAAAATGCTTAAACAGATTTCAGTTTATCCAAATAGATAGAAGTGCGAACAAAAATCCAGTCTTTACTTTTTTGTAAGAAATATAAAATTATAGTCCCTCTCGTATCCATTGTTAGTATTCAAATTATTCCTCCTTTGCCAACCGGATGTATAAATCAACTCATGGAGAGATCAATCAAAGTTAAAACCGTAAAAACTCATGGATGACTGCAAAAACTTAAACGTCCTTTGCTTAATTATTATGTAATAGTACCCGAAACAGTAGTGCGGAGTCGAATATCACGCCTTCATCGCCCACCGTGTTAAAAATGTGGTTCCTAAATGGGCGGAGTTCGGGGATAATTTAATTTAAGCACGGCAAAAGATTTAGAATGGTAAAAGTGTGGCGATGTATGTGGTGTGTGTTTGTAACTTGTGTTTATGTCCTGTTTTTCTGTGCAATAATGTGTTTACTTTTACTTACGATGAAATGCGGCCAACAGTTGGTTAAAAATACTAATGTGAAAACAGTAATACAGGCAATTTTAAAGTTGTACATAAGATTTAAGATTGCAAGTACCTACGATGAAGGACAAATTAATATTTCTCAGCGTAATCTGATTACAAACATTGTCGTAATAAAATTAAATCGTGTCTGAAGTTCACTTTAATGTTTGCATTTGACGTAGCGATCTGCTTAATATTATTATATCGAAACATCTCGGTGATCACTCAAGACTAATTTGCAAATTTGTCAGATTAGAGGTACTCTAGGGCATCGTGACTAAAAACAGAGAGAATACTTCTAAAAGGAACAATTTTAAGATCAAAGCCAGTTCAGTATGAAAAGATTTTCTAAAATTAATTAATACGCCGTCCTCCTAGTACCTTTTTGTAATTCAATTTGCGAAATTACTTCGGTTCCTTTACATCATCAAATTAGTTTTTTTTTGCTACCCTGTGCTATATTTGAAATTGATATATACTAACATTGCTAACCAATTTATATTTGAGTCTCGAAGTGATCTAGAAAAATATTTCAGAAGGCGATGCGAGGCGACACAAAAAAAATAATGTAGTATTTTTGCTATCATTTTCATTTGTCATAAGCCACGTCTGGTATTCTACTCTTAATACGCGTTCACAAGTCTTAATTCGCAGAAATGTCTAATAATATTACTATAACAAGTGTACAAAGCATCTCCGTGGACAAAGAGATAAAGCCAAGGAAAATGTGTAAAAAAATGACGAACAAGTCAATTACACGTGATCCCAGTATCCCGAGGGAACGGATAATTGATGTACGGGAGATGACAAGACTTTTTCGATAAGCGGAATGACCAGAGTTAATTCGGTGATTAATACGCTTTTTTGTACCTAGAGCTAGGCGTAGACTATCTAAGATCATTTGATCAATCAATGCGAGCGAGCTATTCAGTTCTTTTCTCTTGAAGTTAAGTAAATAATGATAATCATAATTGATAATCAAAGCTTTTTGGTAGCTACCTTCGAAAAGTTTTAGTTTTTTCTTTGCCGGTAATTCTCTACGCTAACTAAAAGCTCGGCTGATCGAAATGTGTGTATCTAGTGTATAATATAAATACACTAGATACACTCGCACTGGAGCAACTTGCTTGATGAAATATAGCTCGTTATCAATAGAATCGGCAATCCAGAAATCTTTTCTAAGCAACTGGAAGGGAAAATGACTTCGGCAAAATTTTGCACCAGTTACCTCGACTAATGAGCCTGACGTCCGAAATGACTCTTCTAAATACGAACGGCAAATCTATGGAGATTATTTGGGTTATCATTTATTTTTGTTTTGTTTAGTCTTATAAGACTTTACGCATTTAATTGACGTTATAGTTAATCACACAATAACATTTCCCCACTTTGAAATTTTCTAAATTAAATATTATGTATGTAATGTGTATGTTGTAATGGTGTTGGAAAATCGAAAGCTCCATGACCAGGAGTGTTTCAGGACACTATCAAAATAAGCGAGTTAAAACACCATTACGGCTCTGGTTCTCCAACTTGCCTCCTATCCTTCCTATATCTGTGCTGTGGTGCTTGCTGTCGAATGCCGCTCCCATATTATTGGCTTACACAATCATCAAAAACGATGAATTACCTATTGTCATTGCTTATTACAGTCTGCAACTTAAGGCCAATGGTGACACTATCTACTAATTATTATGATTGTGATGGAAGCCTACCATTAAATTTATAAACTTTTATTGAAGTTAAGAAAATCGTTGCGTCTCTCAGTTATCCAAATCTATATTTACAAAGCAGTTATAAAAATAAATAAATGAATATCATGGGATAACAAATTGATACGAATTGACACCGCGGTCGTTTTTGTACAAGCCGCGGTCATAATATATATATACATGCTACTTCATACAGTCTTGTGATTATTTTAGTCTGTCTATGTTAAAAAACATTACATACTTACTTAAGTTCTAAAAAGAGCTTAGTTTAACATGAAACTACCGTGAGACTCAATCATAGAGAAATAAAAACGGATCACTCGCGCGAGCAGAGCCGCGGCGTGCAGTGTGCGTCTCGCCGCCGCTGGGTCGTGCGCTCCCAGAGGAAGGACTACGAATTAGTCCGAAACATGGGCAAAAGTCGACTTATATACGTGAGTGATCCGTTTTTATTTCACTAAGAGCTTAGTTGTCGTGAGTTATCGTTACTGTTGACAACGGCCTTGTAAATTCTAGTAGTTTAGGACATAAACCCGTCTGCTCCTGGGTCGAAATTGAAACTGCACGAGTCGAGCCCAAATTCAATGGCTATTACCAATTGAAAAATGAAGAAAATGACAATAAATTTAATAGACAACATAAGCAGCTCTTGATAAGAAAATGTTATTACTCGATTGAAGAATATTTTAATGATTGTACTACCTAGATTGTTATTTGATTACGAATGACATTATATTTTTGCTTATATTCTGACATAATTCATTATTTTAATTTTGTTTACTCATTTTAGGCTAGTATGACATTGTAATATACATCTAGTTATTATTTATTGTACTTAATTCCTTTCTATTGTGGTTCAATTGTAATTTTAATTTTTAATTTATCTCTCTTTCTCTAAAATGCTGCGCCCTTCCGGGTTTCATATGTTTGTATTGTACCTTACTGACATGTAAATTGCATCAAATAAATGAATGAATGCTCCACGCCTCCCGATTCTCATATCGGCGTAAAAGTTTGCACAACAAGCCAGTAATAAACGATTGACTCGATGACTTGAGCAAGTAACGCCCGGACCGTACGACTAACGATGTCTATTATTTACCGACAAATATCACGGAAAATGGCGAGAGAGCGATCGTAGCTTTTCATTTGCCGCGATTTAGGAACACCGTGGCTGCCACAAATGAGACTAATTCAAATAATTCGGAGTAAGGTTTGTTTTATCAAGTAAAAACATTTACTTTGCTCACCGCGACAGCATGTGACAAGGTAAGGTAGTTATAATGTGTGCGGCAAATGTACGTTTCAATGCAACACCTCCGCCGCCATTGCTACACGAATCAACAGTAGTGTAAATGGTGGAGCATGTTGAACGTTTGTTCTGGTTCTTTGATAATGGCCTCGTGGAGGGTGCCGGAACGGGTCAGAGTTTAGTGTAGTGGTGGTGATAGTTGGGTGTTGCATGAAAACATACATTTGCCGCACAGATATAACTAACTATTTTGTCACTTGTGGTCGCGGTAAGCAAAGTAATTGTTTTTAGTTTATAAATACGGATCTCCGCAAAGTAACGCCTGGTTCGATAAATAACGGTTTGTTTTGTCCAGTATTTAATATTAATTTCAATCGAAATAAAGAAAAAGGTGATTGTGACCTTTTGAAGGATTGAGCGCTATAGCGCTGCATTGTTTCAAAGGACAAGATCTACTTAGAATATCTGAGCCGAGAGAGTAAATAAGAACTCATTGTGAAAGAAATCAAAGACATTTTCTACCCTTCTTATTTTGCCTTAAGAAGAGGCAGTTTTAATTAAATTACAAGTTTTGTAATGTAATTCCCTTAATACTAATCCCCTGCTTCCGTATTTGTAATGAAACTCAAGCTATCAAACCAATTATTCACAAATTAATTAAATTGTCAAAGGCACACTGTATCAATCCGTCAACACAAGTATGTAATTCACTTACGTTTCGTAATTTTGTTAAACGACGCGCACTCGTAATATCGTTATCGAAACTAACACATTTACGTCAGTGTTAAAGATTATAACAGAGCGCCTAGTGTAATCGCCGACCAGGCCAAGAAATACGTCTCGATCGCGTTAGCGTTTAACAATACTCATACTATTTGACACTTTAACGCAAATGCGATCGAGACGTATTTTGTGCTTTTTGACTACACTAAGGGCACTGGATGTAATAAATTGATGCCGTATACAATTACTTTGATAGTTCTAACATGATCGTGGCCACCAACTACCCTAACTGCGGGTCTATGGCGAACCCAGAAGAACTAAGAAGAGCTAAGAAAATAGAAACTTCTGAAAACGCAGGCTCTCTTCCAATTGACGTACTGCTATGGTTTAAAAATTGGAAATTCTGAAGAGGTTCCCTGATTTGTGTTTTTTAAACGGACAACATAATTGAAACGAAAGACAGTTAAGATACGACAGATTAGAAGAGAACATTCTAGACAAAGGTGCAGAATGAAGAATGAAGATTCCGTCCCCTGCGTTACAATCAATCAATTTACTCAAAGTGACGGCAGTGAGCTCGTTTATATCAATTGTAAGCTTTATCAGTGTATCTGTAAGTGTGTTTCCGAATAAATAAATCACATTAATTCCGGTAATTCATCAAAAGTTGGAGTCAACTCATAGACGTCGGCCTTCAGAGTTTGTTAACTAATATTGTTTTTGAAGTCGTGAAGCGGATTTAATGAAGATGTTTCATTTGGATGTAGTGTATTGTTTTTATCGTTTTGTTTGTCCCGTGGTCAACTGAATTGCGTGTTATCACGCTATCATCCAATAAAGCTTTACACGATTGGTACATGTTTCTATTTTTAAAGTAAATCTTAAATTCTTTTGATCTAATTAACAACGCTTTTTTATTAAGTGTCTTTTACATGCATTCACGCAACGACATTGTAATGCCAATATGTTTTTACTTTTGCTTTATCAACAAACGAGGTTAAATAATAATATAATAACACCTGGCTTAATACTTAGTTTAAATACCACTTGTTTTAATACCCCTGATTAAAATTAAAAATTGTGTAAGTACCTCAAAAATTTCAACTTCCCTTTTTTAAGTAAAATCGATATCCGGCACAATTCCCGTGGAGGGGTACAAACGACCAACCTCGTTAGTGCAAAGACGCCGCTCATTGGATTAATTAGTTCTACGTTCGGAGGAACACGCCGGCCACAAAGCACTAAAACGAAAGTCGCCTTTCGCTTATTCTTGCACAAAATAACTGTCATTATTCATGTGGAGTAAACATGAACAGCACGATTCTATTTAATTCATATAAACCTACATTCGTTCCTGCAAACTCGTATCAAAACAAAACCGTCACGCCAACGCGAAAAACACTGACACATAATCATTTCACATGACCAATTTGGTCGTTACCTATCATATTTTTTGGTGAAGAAAGCGCGCACGCATTGCCAACTTCTGTCATAAGTCCCTTGTGACGATGCTATACTTTCGGAACCGTATCGCTACTGAATAAGGGCCGGTTACACCATCAGTTCATTGAGAGCGGTGTGGGAATTTTCTTGATTCTTTTTTATTGCATTTTTCGGGAAATTAATTTGTTTTTAAGTCGAGCTGTGAGTGACGTGGGAATCGACAGACAGAACTTTTTAATTACTAATTATACATATGAAATGACATAAGAGCATGAGAAAGTATATTTTTAAGAAAGCATAAATTAAGTATTTCAATTATTATCTTTAAACTTTGTATCGCGCATAATAGATCTGAGCCAATCAACTTCACTTTAACAAATCACTACACAAAAGGTAGCAAATATTAATTGTGTAGCGAACTAGCGAAGACCCGAAGCACACCGTAAACGAGATAATTAAAAAACAGAATCGAATTGATTGATCAAGTACAGATTTATGTCAAAGACATTGATTACCGTTCGCTTAGTTAAATAAATCACCAGCCCGTTCAAAAGTCCCCCTATTGGTAGACGCTCCACATTTTCATGTATATTTTAAGTTTGTCGCAAACTGTACCAACTTCCCCTGAGCCTCTAACAACGTTAGCACAAGTTTTCATTACCCTTCTTTGTGAAATACTAATAGTTAATTAACATTTAATTGAAATACGTTGTTAAAATGTAAAGGTACGTGTACGTCTCCTTGGAGGGGGCGGGGAATTGGCACAGTGTGTTCTCACAAAACATACGTTGGGGTTCAAAAAATAGACCCGGAATAAATTGAATTCGCTGTCTATAAAAGATTTGATTTTTTAACCGTGTGGTAAAACAACAAGAGTTGAACGAGCGGTTTTTTGGAGTAATTAGTGGGTTTTTTTGTCATGCCATATGCGGGATTGTCACATTGTGCGAAGCGTGTCGTGCGTGTGTCATTTGTTTCTCTTTCTTTTGTGCTAAGCGACGCAAGGAATGAAAAAAAAATGTAGGTATTGTAAAGATAACGTGCTTATTTATAGTTTGAACTTACATCCTAACAAATATTTTAGATGTGAAAATGTGCGTTCTGAAAAGAGGCCTGTACCCAGTAGTAGGACATAAATAGGCTGATGATGATGATAATGATGATGAAAATGTATTTGATTGTATGTTTGTTCCCTCTTAATGCCTCAATGCTTCAACCAAATCTTGACAAAATCTGGCATGCACTGTGACTCGAAAATGAACATAGGATACTTTGTATTCCGGAAATTGCATAATTTTACGACCGGATAGCCTAGAGGTTAGAGAAACTAACTATGAAGCTTGAGGTTCCTGGTTTGATCCCAGGTTGGTCGGTCATCGTCCGACTCTTGGATCCTCATGTCAGCCGAAAGACGTCCACTGCTGGACATAGGCGGAGGCCGAGACTCTCCACTCAGACCGGTCTTGTGCTTTCCGCATCTACCGCGATCCCGCGATCTTTACCAGATCGTTGCATTATCTTGTTGTTTGTTGGAGTGTTGGATGTTTAATACACAATACAATAGAATACAATAACTCTTTATTGAACACCACATAACAGGCAAAACAAGAAATAAGGCACAAAGAAAATACAAGGAAGAAATACTATACATACATTATATTTAAGTATGACTGTATGTATATATTTTTTTATACATCGAGGAAGGCAAACGAGACACCTGATGTCACCTGGGTCACCTGATGGTAAGTGATCACCACTGCCAATGGATTATACGTAAGTATGTTTATCCGTTATCTAGTACTTACCCATAACACAAGCTCTGCTTAATTTGGGCTATAGTGATAGGTCAATTGGTGTCAATTGTCCCACGATATTTATAATAATTATTATTTAATTCCCGGTGGACATCGATAGCCGAATTCTGCGTAGACCAAGTCACGTGCAACGACTAGTAAATGAAAAAAAAACCCGGTGACGTAACGTGAAACTAGAAGTAACAAAACGTTTGTTTTACGACTTTTTGTTTTAAAAACGTCGCCATATGGCACCCGGAGACGAAGCTATAAAAATACGATAATGATCAATGACAGTTGGTCGCCCCGGAGATTACGCCGCTAATTACCCTTTCAAGCACTTCTACTTTATTTATATTTTGGGGACCGGTTTTAAAGGTATAATATTATTTGACTTTGTAAAACGTTTGATAAGTTCCCAGTTGCCGTTGCCAGTTTTGGTCTATGAGCATGGCGATGAGACTATGAGTGTTTATTTTAGCGTTAAAAAGAAGGAAACAGTAAGTATTGTGTTATTCAAACACACACAGTGTAATAGTCATATTGATATTGAATAGTGTTGTCCATATCTTTGTTTCATGTTTGTCTTAATATGCTTGTAAAATGTTAATGAATTTCCAAAATATCGAATTAGGGTAGCCTGTAAGGATATTTTGTGATGATCTTATAAATAAATAAATAAGGTAACAATTAAATATCAATGACTCACTTTTAACATAAAACTACCGTGAGACTCAATCATAGTAAAATAAACGGATCACTCACGTATGTCAGTTGAGTATAGCGCGACATGTTTCGGAGCTATACTCGACTGACATACGTGAGTGATCCGTTTATTTCACTATAAATATCAATGAGGTTTAATTGTTTATATTGTTACTGTTTCATATTTATGTAATGGTAACTTCTTTTTAAAAAGCGTTTTTCAATTAAAAATAGATAGAAGGAAAGTGTTCGTCGATTTGTTTGAGAACAAAGGGTCGAGCACGACTTTTCGAATCCTGCGTCGCGTAAAATCGAATAGTAAACGTTGTCGAGTTTGTATGACGTTTGGAACAGCGCCCGCCCGTGCGCGTATTTGGAACTAAATTTTAATATGAGGTGTCTCGATCTCGATACGATAACCGTAACGTTACGCAGCAATCGTAAAGTCGTGCTCGACCCTCTGGAACATCTCAAAAAGTTAATAAAATCCAAATATTAATCTGTGTGTCAACATAATTAATTGGTTTTGGGAAGCATCATCGTCAAACCCATTTGTTCCACTATATCCCAGTAGGATACAAACTTATTTGTTAAAATTAACAAATCTATGAATTAACAAGCAGTTATGACAAGGAAAACTTATAGGGTAGCCAGACTTTTAAATGAAATCGGGACAGTATATTTTATTAATTGAAAATGAATATTCAAGTCAGAGAAAATTCTTAATGCAGATACGCTTCGATTCACCTAGTGAATTGTAGAAAAATAGTGTACCAAGATTCGATCTCGAAACGATAACTGTAACGTTACGCAGGATTCGACAAGTCGTGCTCGACCCTCAGCCCCCATACTACGAAATTCGACAATCGAAGTTCGTATCGTATCGTTCCGCTCACTCTCGTGTTAAATAATATTAGCTTGAGAGGGACGGCACGATACGAAGTTCGAATTTTGCACTTCGTAGTCGGGGGGCAGAGCGTGTAACGTTTTGCGAAGGTGTTTTGATGTCACGAGTGCATTTAAGTAGCGGGGATATTAACTCGACTAACAGCTCCAACTTTTTTGGTGGGGTTTGAACAGTTAATTGTTGAACAAGGTAAGTATTATTGTTTTTAAGGTTCCGTACCTCAAAAGTTAAAAACGGAACCCATATAGGATCACTTTGTTGTCCGTCTGTCTGTCTGTCTGTCTGTCAAGATTCTTTTTCTCTGGAACGCGTGGAGGTAGCTGTAATTAATACCAAATACTGGTCCCTTGAAGCTGTGAAAAAATCAACCTTTTAAGTCAACGCAATCAAAAGATACAGTCATTAAAAAGGCTATTTCCATACAAATTGACGAAATCCAAAAACCTAAAGGGTACTTCCAGTTTTCCTAGAAACTTGAAATTTGGTATGAAGGTAGCTCTTATAGCACAATCACTCAGAAAAGTCTCAATTTTTATTTCTGTCTGTAGATTTCGCAGACCAGTATAAGTTGACCCCACACTGCGTACATTTTGCTTAGGAGCAGGGCTCTGCTAACACTGGACTTCTTAAAACACTGGGGAAAAGCGTTAAAATCTTTCTACGGAACCCTCGGGCGCGAGTCCGACTCGCACTTGGCCGGTTTTTTAAACCTGACGTTGCACGTGGAAAGCGGTCGTGAGCTAGAACGCTTAACGAGGTTCTCAGCACTTCTATTCGGCACACGAGGTAGGTAAATGTACAACATTACACCCGTTGGCTCTAGCACGATTAAGTTCTGTGGGCTAGACTTTAAGGCTAACAGCTTGAAGTATTTGTATTTAAGAACTAAAGATAATGAATTTGCTCACCCACGATCACAAATCGAGGCGGGTCGCCGGTGAGCAAATCAATTATTATTTGTCCATGAATTAAGATATACCTACCTCCGTAAAGTAACGCCTGCTTCAATCAAGTATTTGTATTGTATAATGTAATTTTAACACCGGGTTAAGCGTCCAACCCAGGTCGACGCAAATCGGCCTACGTGTAGGAGTAGGAGTCAAGCTACCCACTAGGAATGATAATTACCATGAGCAGAAATTGGCTCAGCTTTTGTAATAAATCAATGACACATTGAGTATTTGTCGAGTCAGCCTGAAAATAGCTTATCACTAAAATTTATGAGGTTTTGTCTTAGCGTCAATAGTACCATCTCACTCTACAGCTAGACAGCTGTAGAGTGACATGGTACTATTGACGCTAAGACGACTTTCTGCGGTGAGTTTTGTGACTATTTACTAAAGAAAAAGTCGGGTAAACCTAAGCGATATTACAATAATCTTCTTGAATCCAGTGAAACAAGTGAAATACCTGCTTTTGTTTACTTGAATTCATTGACGCTGAAAAATAACCGCTCAAGTAGCTTCAAAATATATTTGCTGAATAGAAATGTGCATAAAAGTTATCATTCGAAGTGAATTTCACTTTGAAACGGATCACTAACGTATGTCAGTCGAGTATAAATAGACATGTTTCCTCTCGGAGCACACGCTTCGGCCAAAGGACATTGATTCCGGAAGTCCTCTTCCATTATGTTGCTGATTCATGAGCGGATTTAACTCCACCATCTTCCATTAAACGTCTGGGAGGGTAGAAATCGTCCACAGTAGCAGAAGGTTACATAGAGAACTCTGTAGAAAATGAAGCAAAAAGCAAAATTATTTCCTCATCGTCTCTGCTGTCTGGAACATCGGCTCAGGCCGTGATGGCTGACTCGGCAAGGACTGAAGTGCTTCCTCGTGTAAATAATATGCGAGCCAAATCTTCACAGACTCTACATCGCAGAACAGTCGATTATTCCTCCTGTAAATAATGACGCTTTATTAAACAGAAGTAGCAAAATAAAAATACAATCTACAAATTAGTAATAGTGTACAAAACTTCAGAACTGGTAGCATGTTGAACAGTTGTTTTGGGGCTTTGACAATGACCTCGTGGAGAGTGCCGAAACGCGTCAGCGTTTAGTGTAGTTGTGGTGGTGATAGTTGGGTAAGTGTGGCATGTGTTGATTCCTGTAGCAGTGGAGGCAGAGGTGCTCCATGGAAGCATGCATTTGACGCACAGGATATAACTGTTTTTGAGTTATGGTCGCGGATGAGCAAAGTAATTGTTTTTAGTTCTTAAAATAGTAAAGTTTTATCATCAACCAATAATAAAATAATGTTATCTGCGGTCGGTAGCAAAAATATTTGTAGGTACGCTCAGGATTCTATTCTGGAACCTTCCGCTTCACTCTGAATTCCTCACTCTCGCTACAGTATAACATTTTGCTAGTAATACAATCCACTATTCAAAACCAATAACTGGTAGCTATTGAGGATGTTAAAGGCGGAACAGGTTTAATGGATTTTTTGCAGCAAATCCAAAGAGTTAATGAAGGAAAGCGCTCCGGGCTGTATGCCCCTTTTAATTTAACGATACTTCGATCTCACTAAGCGGAATATTATGTTCCGGCTTCCCTTTCAGATTATGAAAGCAATATTTAAATCTCGGGCAAAGGTCGTCGTTTACGATTTGTTTTAATTAGGAACTCTTTTATTTTTTAATTATTTTAAAACTCGTAGATATTGAATTGGGCAGTTACATTATAATTGACGTTTTCTATTAAGTTGTGTTTTAAAATTGTTTTTTGCCATCCTCAGAAGTCCACAGTTTCAACCGAAGCTTTGAAATAGGTCATTATGATTTAAGAAATCCTTACAAAAACGTAAACTCTAATAAGATTGTTTCACATCTATTCTTTCTCATTTATCTTCGTTGTGTAATATTTGATACGCGTTACTTTACACCAAGCGCTAAGTTCTTATCTTATTTGCTGATACATAGCTTCATCTTCATTGTGACAACACTTCCAATTCAAACTTTACATCAAATATAATTTGGTTTAAAATTTACGCATGTCTCCCCAAGGAAGATAGGCCTTTTTCAAAGTTCACTCGTCAACTGCTACATCGTATTATTCTCACGCGTACAGCAATATTTGCCAGGTATATTAGCTTGGTAAGGTATGATACTAATTAGGAAAACACTCACATAATACTCGTACGAGTAAACGGAGGGGATGAGCAGTGTTTTCATGTGTATTAGCCAGTTACTTAAGCATAACAAAACGTCATTCGCGTTACTTGTGATTTGTGCCGCCTGTTTTCTAAGCTTCTAATGAGTAAATATGCTAAAGTACCTTCACTTGCTCAGCCTGTAGGTAACGCTAACTATGCAGTCATTCCCTTAAAAGCATCCCTACGACCTAGAATGGGAAAGACAACCAATTAAAAAAATAAAACTACAATGCGTTGCTGCCAATGCCAAAATTTAAAAAGAAATGTAAAAATATTGAACAGATTCAGGCGTAACGTTGCGGAGGTCCATGTTACATTTAATGGGTTCTTCGACTAGCCGTCGGGGTAGGTATGCTGAGGATGCCTCGGAGAGAGGCGAAACACGTGATGCTAGATTTGGTTGTGGTAGATTAGTGTAGGTAGATTAGTAGTGTTTGCGTTTATTATTTGTTTCCTATATGCGGAGGAACCCGGCTATTTTGCATAATTATACTACACTACTTCGCGAAGTAGCTAACTAACTTAATCATTTAATTGTAAATAATAACGTATCTGGAAAAGGGTTTGACTGATACAATGAAATGTAAGTAATGTAATAAAAAAGCACTAATTCATTTGCGTTATCGCCCAACACGTTCAATGAGTTAAGACAAATTCGATTATCAATAATATTAAAGAAAATAAATCAAAATCCGTTCAACTAACAAACACCTACACAGCTAAACAGTCAGCCAAAACTGCAAACTCTGCAAAAACTGCAAACTCATTATCTGAATAGTACTTATCGAATAAAAAAAAAGTTTATTCACATTTTTGCATTAAAATTAATCACAGAAAATGAATAGGTGGTTTATGCTCCTTAACTTTTTCACTACCATTCAGAGACAAAGGACAGTGAATAGACCACTGGAGCATTTCACGGTTCAACAACTCCAACTGAAAGTTACACGGATCTTCCTCACTCCACGTCTGGCCCGCGGTTTGTGTAAACAGTGTTAAGTGTTTTCCTATTTCCTTTTGCTACTAGTCGTCAATCCGGTACGAGATTTACTAGTTAGTATAAGCAGCGGGATTAAATACTTAATAGAGAGTTCGATGTAATGGTTTTGCTTCGAATTTTGTTTAGTTTATTGGCAAATAATTTATTGAATCATTTATTGAATCAGGCGTTACTTTGCGGAGGTCCATATCTATGAACTAAAAAACAATTACTTTGCTCACCCGCGACTACTAATGACAAATAGTTATATCTGTGCGGCAAATGTATGTTTCCATGCAACACCTCCGCCTCCACTGCTACACGAATCAACACATGCCACACAGACCCAACTATCACCACCACCACTATACTAAACGCTGACGCGTTTCGGCACTCTCCACGAGGCCATTTACGAAGCACAACAACAACCGCTCAACATGCCACCACTTCCACTACTGACATATGTAAACCATGTACTCAACTTAGTTAATGACAATACCAACGTACCCACTAATATTTTATAAATTCCGAACCACCCTTTTATGTAAGTCCTAAACTACCCTTTTTTTTTTAAATGAATTCCAAACTACCCTTTTTATTTTTATTTTTAATTTACGTCAGGTACCCCGTTATTTTTAACCAAGTACGGTAAAAAGAGAAGTCATGTTCTCATTATTACTATGACACATTATTAAAATTAGAACCAAGTCGTAACAAAGGCGAAGAAACCAAATTAACTTGTTCATTAATAATAGACCCCATGTTGTTGTACCTAATTATTTCCAATTGTTCCAAAACCGATAGCCGCAAACCCTTATCACAATAATGTAAAATTTCGTACGTATCTGAGTCTAACAACGAATGATTCGTTTCTAATAAATGCTTGGCAAAGTTTGATTTAGTTCATAGTTTATTGGCATTTGGGCCACGAGGACACCTTTCTAAATACTTATACTTATTTACGAAATCTGTACAATGTTCACAGATTTTATAATAAGTAATTTATTTGTACGACATTAAATTTGAAAGTGAAATGAAGGCTAACCTTCTGTCAATAATGTCAATCAAAATGGCGTTTGTAATGTCAAATGTAATCGTACTGTAGATAGATACTTTTAAGTTTGCTTGCTAAGCATTATTTGGCAAATGAAAGGTTTTCATTATAAACAAATTTAATCTACATGCTGCCTGCACGATTATAAATGAATTACTAAAAGCGCAACTGTTAAAATGCAGCTGTCATAACGAATAGTCATTTTAGTCATTCCCATTGCTGGGCACAAGCCTCCTCTCAGAATGAGAGGATTTGGGCTATAGTTCACAAGCGGGGCCAGTGCCGGATCGGGAACGTCACACACGCAACGAATTGCTTCGCAGTAGAATCTATGGACCTTTTCTTCACCGAAAAGCTTATGATAACTTCCAAATGTAATTTAAAAAATTAAATTAAAAAAACTCCTCAGATAGGCAGAATATGACAATGGAATGAAAAGTTTGTAAACAAAATAATTAGGACTGAGATTATTATTTTAACATTATTTTTATAAATATTATTAAAGACCATAAATATACTACTTTTAACATGAAACTACCGTAAGACTCAATCATAATTAAATAAAACCCGTATATAAATCGAGTTTTCCCCGGTGTCGATGTGAATTCGCGCGAGCAGAGCCGCGGCGCGTAGCATGCGTCCCGCTGCGGCTGGGTCGTGCGCTCCCGAAGGAATACGAATTAGTCCGAAACAGTCGGGCTAAACTCGACTTTTATATACGTGAGTGATCATTCTTATTTCACTACCACAAATATTAACTCACAGCCTCACTGTGTCATCTAACCTTGCTGTTACATTAATTATAAAGCGAGGCACATTGCTGTAAGACGGAATGTTTAATTTATTTAGACTCACTCCCGTTGCGCAAACCTTGGCATGAACCTAATTACGTAAGTAATAAATATTCACTAGCGATAAACTTGGAGAATAATTTATGAACGTGTAAGCGTTTAATTTCAACACGATTTAGATTTGGGCGCTTCCGATGCGATACAGAAGTAAATTTTAAATGAATTATGAATTATTTCGGTGTCCTTACGGGGTCTTACCTAATGGATTTACGTTTCATGCCATCAGTTATTCTGGTCAAAGCAGGCATTTTACTGTACATTTTTTCAGATGAGACAGTGTTATAATATTTTAATAAATACTCACTGAAGCAAGAATACAAAGAAAAACAAAAAATATGACTAACCCTGAGAATCGAACCCTTGATATTGTGTCACGTGCTACAAAAACTACAAAACAGTTAGTACTGACAGGCCCGTTGAAATGTTTCAATGCATTTAAGTTTCAGCTCTTTTATACTACTTATATCTCTTATAGCTCTTTTATTTTTATATTACTAATTGTGGTGTAGTGGTATGGCACGTGACACGGGATGTCAAAGATCTGGGTTCGATTCCCGAGGCTAGTAGTATATTCTGGATTTCTTTGTACTCTTGTTTCAGTGAGTATTTAAAATGTAATAATAATGGAAAAACCGTAAAAATAAAAAGAGAAAAAAATACTCATGAACTAAAAAACAATTACTTTGCTCACCCGCGACCACTAATGACAAATAGTTATATCTGTGCGGCAAATGTATGTTTCCATGCAACACCTCCACCTCCACTGCTACACGAATCAACACATGCCACACAGACCCAACTATCACCACCACCACTATACTAAACGCTGACGCGTTTCGGCACTCTCCACGAGGCCATTTACGAAGCACAACAACAACCGCTCAACATGCCACCACTTCCACTACTCATATATTTGTCATTAGTGGTCGCGGGTGAGCAAAGTAATTGTTTTTTAGTTCATAAATATGGACCTCCGCAAAGTAACGCCTGATTCAATAAATTAAAAAAATACTCCTTTGTGATCACGATGACAAGTGTTCCTAAAACAAGTAATTTTTTACCCTTATTCAGTCAACGAACGGCAACTTATCTATGTAAGCAGCGTTACAATAACAGGAATCTAAAATATTCAACACATAGTATTATTAATCTGGATCACAACGTAAAGCCGTAGCATATTATTGAAACGACTGCAAGTGATAGGCGCGGCTACAAAAAATATTCTAAGCATCCTTGCACTTTACTGAAAAAGTAGACGTGTGTAACAAAAACTTTGTCCAAAATGAATAGCGTAGGTAGTATGATTGTCGCAAAAAAAATCTCTTCTGTGTTACACAACTCGAAAGCCCAAGTTCACTATATTAGACCGCAATAAAGCAGAAACTAAAATTGTATCATGAAAATAATCTAAGAGAGCGTCACGTTTCATAATTCCCCACGGTGCTATCCTATCCGTGGCAACCTCTAAAACCAGCGAAATTGCAAAGTTTCATTAAACTTGAACAATTAATTATAAGCATAATTAACACAAACTCGTGTTGCAACAGCCTCGAACGTCATAGTTTCTTACGTTTCTTATTTAAAGTTTATATAAGTGAGTTATTTTGATTAGAGTGAAGCAGATTAAGCATAAATACCTAGTGTTAACCTATCTTCGAAAGTCTCAACATTGACTAAAAATTGGTAAATTCATTTTTTATATTCAAATGAAAAAGACTCAAATACAAATTAATTATGTGTTATGTTAAGCAGGCTCTACCGTAGCATGAAAGAGATTCAAAAATTATTCCAGAAACGTTCGCAAAATACGCAGTACGACCTAAAATAAATAGAAAGCATTACTCCTAAATGAGTGGTATCAAACTCATAACTGATGCCTCACGGGAACAAATTCTAACAAGTTGAAATTCGCACGCAAACGAACGCAATTTCAAATTCTAAACTTGATCCAACTCCACCGCGAGATACGTACAGGGAACTTTCGCAAAACACGTCGCTGATATTAAATACAAGTTAAATAAAGACAGTTTGCGTAAGTATTGTTGGCTCACATGTATCCTATTTGAAACAAGTATAATTCTAACAAGTTTCAAGAGCATTACTTAAGAAATTTAATTTAATAAATTAGCTCTCAAACAACAGTGAAGTGTTGCCTGAAGATTTCATATCGGATTTGGACGTGCTGAGAATTTTTGTTTGTACATAAAGAGCTCCGAGTCGTAACATTAAGTATACGGGTAAGGTTTTCGTGCTTTATGCATGTTAAATAGTGTAGCTTTTTGAAAAATAAAGGCAAAAGCTGTTTCTTTGCTAGCAGTATCTTGAGATAGATCATCATGAAAATCACTTAAAGCAAAATACATATAATTATTATCGTACGCCTACAATCAGAATAAGAGTAGGTATACAAGTTATACTTATATCCACTGCGAAGGTCAATTCAGTCCTTAATGTGTGCTCTGTGCTTAGAATCCATGAATTTTCTAAGGAAACAGACCCTCTCCATTAAAATTTTACGTCCTCCACTTATCGCTAAACACATTTTAAATCTTTGTCAAAGTCGCTTAATCGATGCGCTTACACAATCCTTTCCGACATTACGAATGACTCCGAGATTACATCCAACTCGTGTCAACAGATAACAACCGGACCACACATTCGTCGTATTCGCCTCTAATTAAATCTCTTTATAGTAAGAGCCGGTACACAGGGCAGGTATCGCGAGATAAAGATTAATGCGTTCTTGTTAAATAATTTACGGTGCTGATATCAGACCAGCTACGTACCATTTTGCCTGTCTGACCGGCCGACTCGTTCAATTTAGCAATTTATTTCGACAAAGAAAAATGGCACGTTGTTTTGCGTTAATCTTATATTTTTCTGTGAAGATACGTACCTACTTTTGTTGGAATTTCAACTTGACTCTCCGCAGAGTAATACCTACTCGTACGTGCCAAAGTTAACCACTCAAGCATTTAAATTACTTATCTACAGCAGCATCGACGTCAAGGGAAGTTAAATTTATTTTCAAATAAATTTTCGATACATTTTCCGTCGTTGCCGATTACTTCCTTAACTTTTAAAATCAATGAAACTCAAAACACTTCCTCGGGATAACTTTCAAAGTCCAAATAGGTAAAGTTGTCTTACATTAGTCCCCTACTCCCAGTTTGGTCGCAACTTGGATCAAACAAATTCGCCGACTAAGACCAACGTCTCTACAATGCTACCAAATGTTCTTACCCCTTTATCCAAACAAAACTCTCAAGTTCCTGATCTACGCACTTTAGCTACTTTACCTTTTTTGCTGATATGTTCTTTGATTACCTTTCGCTTACCGACGTACTTTTTATTCGTTTTGAAAACGAAAATATTTGTAACTGATTTGCTCAATGTTCGATACCATTTAAGTAGATTTGCAAGCATATTAATTTATTTATTTATTTGTTCAATTTATAATAATAACAAGCCTACAGTCAGGAACCAACACACTTATTATTTTAACGGACAAAGAACACAGAAAAGAGAGAAATAAAAAAAAATGTTTAATCATTGTGCATGAAACTGCAATAGAAGAAGAAAACTTCATTATTATGTAATTTATTTACGCAAGTACTTACTTAATGCAATAAATAATCATTAACACATGGTAATTTTAAAAGGTTTCCTTAGTCCACTGAAGAACATTCTTCGCCTCAAAATGTTCATTAATATTTAAAATATTTGTAATATTTCTAATGTGATTATAGCATCCGGATCACAAAGTCTCCCCTAGCTGTCCTAACAGTAAAGTTTGATCAAGTGGGAAACGTTGAAAAGTTTATACTTCCCGCAGGAAGAGAGATTAATATTCATGAGACTTAACTCGAGGAAAACTTATTTCCACGTCAGTATCTGTCCGTCTGTACATTTGTAATGAAACGCCTTCTAACAGTCTGTTTTAATAGGTACTTTTAATTTGTACTTTGCAAAGTACTCGGCAGCGTCCTTAGTCGAGGAAACGTTCTGCTGAAGTGTTTATTTAACTTTAGTGAGATAAAATGTTTTCATAATGCAAATTTGGCTTTACATTTTATGATGGACGGGAAATCTCATCTTCAAATTAGTAAACTAGCTTAATATAATAATCTCACATTAGAAAACTTAGATTAGCTTATTGTACTTGTATGTAATAATGAATTCATTCATTTGTAAATTAATTCATGTATCTTAGCCTCAAAGTCTAAACAAGCAGGCTCTTGAGACCTGAGACCTTCATAGAGTGATAATAATCTTAGCTTGTATTAGGTATTTGTCATGATAATTTTAGCAACATGTGCTACAAAACAAAACAACATCGTTACAACAAACAAATACAATTGAATTTAATTAAACCTTTATCACCTGCTGAACAATAAAACATTTCATTAGAATCGGAAGTGAGTTCCCTCATCCGATCAATGTAGTCCAGTAATCAGGTAAGAGGGAATCGTAATACCCTCCATCGCCGTCCGACTTTTTTAATTAACAACGGATCTGTTTACTTTTCTCTATTTCGCCGAGGTATTTTCACCTAAGGGATTTCTTTTAATATCGTGTAGTTGTCCTGGATGTACCGTAGCTCTATTGTTTTCAAATCGTTTTAATCAAGGAATAGTGGAGATAATAATGTAAAATTAAATCCGCTGACAAAATACTAAACAATTTTACCGCCTTTTTATCAACTTTATTTTGTCGAGATTGACGTCGTGTCGCAAAAGATGCGCAGTAAATACGGTACGGGGTCGAAATAACATTAACGACGCGTTAAACCGCCTTTTTGCGCATAAAACAAAATAAATTGAGTTTATTTTCGTAAACAAGAAAGTATTGTCATAAAAAATTACACCATTTTAGCTACAACAAATATTAGCGAGTGTTTCACGTCATTAGCGGCCGCCACAAGCTCATGTGGAAGGAAACTTCAAACTGCGATAAAACGTGCTTTGTGAGATATTTTCTCTTACAACTTTTTAATGCTGTGGCGTGTTAAGGGCCTGAGTGAAGATGTTTCTAAGCTCCTTAATGGTTAAGTAGGACAGAGTGGTCATGATCTCGATGTACCAGAAAGTTCCTTGACGTAGTTCCGCTGTGTTGTGACTTACAGTCGAATTGTTTTGATGCCGCAATTTAAGATTAAAAACTTTGTCAAAATGTTATTTTCAAAGCAAAACTAGGCCGTGAATTTTATAAACGACAAAAAGAATTATTTTTTTTACCGATGTTGTAAAAGAGATGAAAATAAAATGTCAAAATGAAACGGAAAGAAAACGCGAAGTAATTGCCTTTATGACTGTCCCAAGATGTCGTCCTAGAACGCCTAATGATCACTTCCAAGATCTTTTTAGGTTCCGATTTCCTGCGTTTTATTGTGGTTTAATTTCATAAAATGTTCTTTTGATACTTTTTTGACGAATCCCCAATCAAATAAATTAATGTCGCAAAAGCGTCGAGCACCAACCGGACAATAATTTAAGCATTACACTTTTAATCTTATGCAAAGAAATTGTTTAGCGAAGTGGGGGAGGGCAAAATATTTGACTACACAGCTGAAAAAAATTGGCGACCACGGACTGTAAAGAAGATAATTAGGCGTTCCTCAAAGTAAACTGGATGCAGAGTCAATGATACGGATTCTATCGTTCTTTTAAATTTTAGCAGTGACGTTTACCTATTGTTGTTTTAGCTACTACGGTATAAAACTGCTTCAGATAAAATAAATCTTAAAAGATGTACTTTTTCCTCTGACACAAAAGCACTTTCAATATTTGAAAACGATCACTAGTATCACAAAATTACTCTCGACAATTTTCTTTCCGACTTTCCAGTCTAACTTGAGCATTTACTTAAACGCATTGAGCAAAGAAACATTCTGATAGGAAGTGGTCTCGCCATTACAGCTCATTTACTTGAAAAGCTTTTATAACGACTAGGTTTTATCAGACGGCTTTTCTTGCGTTATTTCCATCTCTATGAATTAAATTAATAATACTGGCCATATGCAATGGTCTATTATACAGGGCTTAGAGCAGGAACGGAAAGGAGATGTTTACACTCGTTTTCCCCTCTGCCAAATATTTTACATTACGTCTGTCTGATTGTGTGCGTGTTTTTGGTATTGGTGTGACAGTTTTGTTTTAGTATGAGTTTGTAGGAACGTAACAAATTTTGACATGAGTGCAGACGTGTGCTGGTACGTGTGTACCTCGTCTCCCTCGAAAAGTGGCAGAAAAATTATAGTGCACAGATAAGCCAATGACGCCTCCTGTCTGTCTGTCTGCCTTATGTTCTAAAAGGCCATTATGCCTATTAAGACCTACCGAGCTATACTTATAAGCTCTCACTATAATCGGGATCACTACAAATCTTTTAACAATTTATTAATATTAGATTTTTCTGCACACATTCTGTCTGCGACCGTTAACGTTTATGACACTACTAGTTATAATTTATTTACAATTTAAAATCTTCAAATTATAATATAATCAAATAAAGACTAAGCAATAAACAAGAAGCAGTGTAGGTACACTGGTCACTGTAAATCCTACTTTTTAACGTGGCGATGACAAACTGACAAGCATTCTTTTTGTTATTAGTGTGAGTAAAACGTCTTAACTTCCATTGTCTAGCTTACCTGAAAAAAATTCAAGCACTCTTGCATGCTTGGGTGACGGCAAACCCAGGCGAAGTGTTTGGTAAAACCACTGAGTGTTTTGATGGATCTTTTTCTATTGCAATTTCAACAAGGATCGTTTTTAAAAGAAAATTTGTCGTTAACCTAAGTATAAAAATAATCTAACTTAATTTCCAATTAAACCTAATATGTACCTAATAATTTATTTGTCCTAATATGTGTAAAACCTAGACTATGTAAAATACACAACAGTAATAAGTACGGTATCTGTATTTTCTGCCAGCAAATTACATGACTATGGGGCGCAATAGTGTGCATTGCGCTCTCGCCTCATGCATTGCGCGCATGTATTCACTTTTGTCTAGCTATCTTGCCTTCAAATTGCTATCTTTCTCATTACAAAAGGAAACCTAAGACGTAGTGTTCTTAGTTCAATTTCTTACACCGGTAATCAAACAAAACCTAATTTACCCACTACTTTTGTTATAACGCGTATTCCATTTCAATGATCGTCTATGAGGCTCCTTCACGAAGGTACTAATGTAATGAACTTTCAACATGGTGCCACTATTTTAATTAATAACATAGTGACGGCTCTAAGCGAGCAAGCGTGAATTAGAGCGTGGCTGGAACTTAACTACCATTATTCTGCGACTCTGGCACCGAACTCCGTAACAAGAATAAGGTAGCAACGTACGTATATGACTAGCGGAAAGATTATTGACATTGTTGCCAAAGAACTAGAAGGAAATATAAATATTTGCTCCTCCGCGACTATAATTTTTACTGCCCATAGCAAGGTCCATCCATCCATCCAGTTCTTTGATTCGGACTTCCTCAAAGCACCAACTAAGTCTGAGTTGAAATATGAAAATAATGAGTAGGTATTGAAAAATGAGTTTTTAACAACAATCTAGGTATACACATAGAGTTAAAATATTTTTCTTAATATTTTTGTCCCACAAAATTAAAAATTAAAGAATGCATTAATTCGTGTTATCAAGAGTAACCTGGTTCATGGGCTTGAAAACTCGGGAAAACCCGTTTTCCGAGAGATGCCATTAGCTAAATAGAATTTTCACCCCAAAACCCCCAAATAGCAAATTCCATCGAAAGCGCTAGCGCGTTTGAAGGGATTGGACGGCAAAAATAGGCAAATATACAAACGGCGGAATCCAACTTCTGTTTTAAGTACAACTAGTTTTAATCTCGCCTTCGCCCCAAATCGCTTTGAAACTTAACCAAGTCCCCAGTCTTTAGGCCGGTATTAAGGTCGGGCTAGCTTCCAACGTCTTGTATTCGGAGGCTGCGATGGTGCACGCATTTAATTTATTATAGTCCCCTAAATAAAGGCGGGGACGTAATGACAACCTGATGTTAAGTGTCCCGTGTGTGCTTAATTGCATATGAAATTGCACTGTGTTGAAATTATCTTGAGGGGTGCCATGAATGTTTGAATTAACTAATTTTGTAGCTACCTTTTCGCTTCGTCTCTTTTCATTAAGTTTTTGTTACATCCCGAGTCACACTTCTTGAACCTCTAACGGAGGTTGGTTAAGCAGTACAGAAGTCAAATGGACGCCTGGATAATTACCTTTTTTTTATGCCTTAACTAAGATGATTTTGACGTTCAATTTAATAATTTTAAAAATAATTAATGTCTTGATATAGTTAAGTAGTATTTTGTTCTAAAATAATAAAGACTATAATATCGCGGTTCGGATACAGTTTAGATATTTACGAAGTGTGCCTGGGAAGTGTTAACGGCATTTGGCAAACGTTCGCAACCAACTCGCCGTGAAATATATGTATACATAATGATAAATAAATATTTCTCTCTGAGTACCTATTCACGGTTTTAAAGTGTGATTGTTATCACTTTTTAGTACATGAAATTCCTTCGCAAAGTAGCTCCTGATTCAATCAACCTGTTTTTAAAAACCGGGTGGTAGGACCTTGTGCGAGGGCCGTCCGGATCGCTACTACCATCTCACTCGCTAATCCTGCCGCTAAGCAGCAGTGCTTGCACTGTTGTGTTCCGGTGTGGAGAGTAAGACAGCCGGTGTAATCACGGGCACAAAAGGCATGTCATCTTAGCTCTTTAGGTTGGCAACGCATCTGCAAACCCCCCGGGGTTGCGGGTGTCTATGGGCAGTGGTGATCACTTACCATCAGGTGACACACTTGTTCATTTGCCTTCCTTGTCATAAAAAAAAATTGGTTGTGATTTCCCCGAATATTTCTCCGAACATTTCCCCGATTTGTGTAACAAAACTATCTGGCAACACATGCAGCATAAACGGCAGTGTTTCTCGCATAAAACTAGCGATACCTACTCAGTATTCACAGCAGCGACAGGTGTTTTTTACGGCCACTCGGTGATTTAGCGCCGGAGATTCACCATTAATCCAGTTCGGATGGACGTGAATAGGAAACCGGGAGCAAACATTGCGTTAAACAAATTTTAACTGCTCTCGTAACTAGGTTTACATGGAAAAAATGGGGATATTGCATATTGTGCATGATGGTGTAACTATACGCGAGAGTGGCTATTTATTAAGTCGTTAACGTGAAAAATTGCTCCCGAGAGTGCAATGATGGATTGAACTTTCGCCGTTATGCGTATGTTTCGTGTAGAACTTTGGAGTTACGCAAAAGGTACTTTATTTCAAAGATGTTTGATGAATAAAGTAAGTAATAAAATATTTATGCATAATATGGCACTAATATACACATTATGCATATACAATCATCAGCAAAAGTAGCCAAGCAACCGACGCATTCACAATGATCTCTAAGGCTCTATTGTTATAGACATAAGAGCATGAGCTTGTACAGATCATTGTGACCGCTTCGGTTGCTTAGCCACTTCTGCTGCTGACTGTGCCTACTCCATTACCAACTAAGCTGGTGTCCTGATAATAATTTTAACAGGCTGTCTTAAGTCATGTCTAGGGACGAATCCTAGAAATCAGATGTAGCCCCTCTTATTTTAAGGGCGAAAACGTAAAATAGTCACTTTCAACGTCTCATGCCTTAAAACACTTTCAACGACTTCAGACTGTATTTAACTCCAATTCTGCCTGGAGTTTAATACAGATTTTAGAATTTCTTCACTGGTTTCAAGGTGTGAACAAGTCAAATTGGAAAGATGGCAAACAGCCCTGCTGTAACTGGTGTTTAGAGCCGCAACTACTTACAATGTATGTCTGCAATTATGGAGTCACCACATTACCTGCGCTCGCGACGAGAACACGATCTCCCATAATTGAAAACCCGAAATCAGAAAAAAGCAGCCGCTACAACTACAACTACCAACATAAAATACATGTCCAACATTTGTTTGGCATTTAATCTTTTAACACTGATTAGTTTTTGCCATGGAGAATCTCCGAGCCGTTTAGATACTAAAAGCATTTGTTAACACGGCTGCGGCTTGTCTCTGATGCGAATAAAAACCTCTAACAGCATTCTAGTGGCTTTGCTGAGACGTCTGGGAATATTTCGCGAGCATATCTGCAGCGCGGACGCCACTCCAGACATGCGGGGATCCCTAACGAGTCGGCACCGGGAGGTTTTAAAATGTCGACGAAATATACATAAAAAGTCGCAAGATTCGTGTCTGGAACGTGTAGCGTGTTTCGTTAGCCAACTCGGCTTGCCACAAAAACTCGCCAACAAATAAGGGGAATTTTAATAAAACCCGCTGATGCGAATCGAAACAATCACACTTCGAATTTCATTGTTAAGGCGACAGAACGATAAACATCTCGAGAACAATAGCTTTACTCCTATACAGGTTGTAAATGAAACACCAGCTGTTTTCAGGGTGGCGGGCTCGTCAATATGAATAAGATTTCGCTCAATACGGAATTTATAAAAAGTCGTTCAATGCTTCCGAATAAACCATTTATTTGCGCGCGAAATACTGTCAGTGCATTGTTTTTATGATTGAAAACCTGGGCCATTCATCTCAATCGCACTTTTTATCGACAAATCATTTTACAATATAAAGTGAGCAATTCCATAGCAAAAAGCAACCTGAGAACTTACTTTTATGTAAAATGATTTAATAAATATTTTTTGACTAAGTACAGTTCGATTAGATACTTTGAGTTTGCCACTCGGCCCTTCTCTAGAGTAGAGAATGTAATTACGATAGATAACATGGTACAATACGAAATTTTTGACTGTTATGTATGGTGATAGGTAACACTAATATCGTGAATATGCAGCAATGTATTCGTGTAATTTTTAATTCTTATCGGTTCCGGTAAAAGTACAAAATTAACCAATTAATTAATAATTAATTTGTATTAAATTAAGGATTATTGTAAACTCCAAGTAATCGTACTGCAAGTCAGTGTAAATACGTTGTTTAGTTCAAATAAAATTTCACGCTGTTTAAAATGAACATACCTATGCCTATTAGAGTTCTGAAGAACTACGGAGTACGGGCTGAATCGATTATCGAGTCGATTCTTCTCACCCTTTACACACACGTCTTCGAAAACAGTAGACAAACAGATTCCGGTGTCCGGTTCTAAATTAGTTCCAAAAATACACATTTTCGTATAGGGTCGAGGTAAAGGAAGTAAAAAAGCGTCGCGAGGCGGCGTCCATAATTGTCTCGTGTTTTGCTCGTTTTGTACGAAGTGTCGGAATTGTTGTTTCCCTGTAGGCTCTGACCAAAAAGACTCACATCCTATAAGATGTTATTTTTTTTTACTGTTTGTGAATGAATAGGGCGTGAACGCTAGCTAAAATTAGATTGAAGGTCTGTTGAACTAAGGACCGGTTGATAAACAAATGAAAATGACCATCACATGACCTACTACCTACCTGCTACTGAATTAGAACTTGTAGAACTGATCGTGAGTGTTGGCTTTATTCTTATTGGTTTCGTTGCATTTACCGTTAACGAGCAGTGGTAGTATTTCGATATTTTTAAACTCGAAAAATACGCAATACCAGTAAAATAAAATCTCAAAGTCACGCAGTAGATTATCTAACGTTAAATTATTTTTTTTCTCACAGATGCAGAACTCTTATCTATTTCCAGTCAACTGCGACTAAAGTGAAGTGGTGAAGTACCGTCATCCCCGAATATTCAATGGGATCTGAAACAAAACCTCTCAAACCCAGCAGACATTAAGGGACGTTGTTTATTTTGCCAACAGTAAAAATGGCCATAGGCACTTATCTGCTCGTATTTCAAAACATGGATCCACAACGCTTAGTTGCTAATCTCAAAGGTGATGACCACGCAAACGTTAATGTTAAGCTAGACTTATATTAAGCATATAAAACTGTATGAGAATCAAACGTGTATTTTGTTTTTTTTTTTAACGCTATAAAGTGATGAAACTCATAACTGGAATGTAATCATTTCTAGGTGCCAGCTTATACGAGACAAGGTATACACCTATACCTAATCGGGAAACTATAAATGAAAAAGCCTTGGTTTTCAGGATCTTTTGTTAACCAACTACCTACCTATATTTCAAAAGCGACCCAAAATCTCGTTTTCATATCGTTAAAACCCCAGAAACCTCTTTTTCATACGTTAAAGATTCACTGCGTATCGCTTTTGCTATCTATATCGATGTCTGTGGTAATGAGTAATGACAATTAAACCCTTATAATGAGACGTGAGAAAACTCCAAAATAAATTAATCATATTACGTCAACGATGAGTATGGCCCCGTAGGGACCTAT
The DNA here is from genome assembly GCA_963691665.1 of Clepsis dumicolana. Classification (NCBI taxonomy): domain Eukaryota; kingdom Metazoa; phylum Arthropoda; class Insecta; order Lepidoptera; family Tortricidae; genus Clepsis; species Clepsis dumicolana. The sequence continues at coordinate 5,996,095 of OY829518.1, forward strand.
CATCGCTCAATAATAAGCGTACACAATGCAACAACCTAAATCTTCTAATAGGCTTACCAAGATTACATCTCGCCAATCCGTTCGCATCGGCAACCGTTCAGGCTAACTGTATGGTTAGGGTTACCTGTTTGGTGTACCATTCAAAGTCATCTTATTTAAGAGTGCTACTCTTGTCGATGCAGTTGTCTCCAGTCCGTTCTTTCCAATGCAAGTTCTTTCACCTCCTGATACGACACGACGTCTATATCCTACCATTCAAAGTAGACTGCTCAATAATTTCTAGGGGTAGATTATGTACGGACTCCCCTACGCGTTTGATCCATGGACATTTTTGAGTAGTGTATTTTAAAATTGATGAGACTACCTAATCTTACAACTAGCGTACAGTTGGTTCCCTGACATTTAGTTGCATAATTAGGATTACGAACCAAAATGGTAATAAAAAGAAACCCTAACTCTTTTTGGGTCGGGGTTTAAAAAGAAAAGTCCTGACTGACTGATCAACGCCCAGCCCTAACCTGATATTTTGGCATAGAGGTTCCTTTTATAATGTACGCTAGGGATAAGGCGGGATTTTTCGAAAAGTTTGCATGGGGAAATGTTATTTTTCAAGTTACGATCAATACGATCATGATACTTGAACATGGGATAGGGACGAATTTTGCGAAATACCCACGGGATGGGAGTTCTATCACGGGAGCGAAGTCACAGGCGAAAGCTAGTTAGCAAATTTTTCTTTTCAAGTCAATGGTGGTAACCCTAACGGAGTACCGGCGCTGATTGATGAATCTCTTGACATTCAAAACAATGCGCACAAAACATCAATACATCGACCACGATGACCTTACCGAGTTAAGATAATGAGTAAATCACAACAATTTGACGATAGCTCGGTCTGAACGTCGTACCGTTACCTGCAGACAACAATTATAACAGCGTCACCAATACACTGCTCCGCTACTTTATAATCATACGCAATCAGATCTTATCCAGTCGGCGTTGGATTCCAAACTAACAGTAAAAGCGTTTCGAAGTATCTAAGAGTGTAGTGGGGTAATCAATTAACACCTACTTGCTTCAAGTTAAGGCTAACGCCTGTGCCAACGCCTTAGAAGACGAACTTAACAAGCTGCAATTTAGTGATTTCGAATTGCTTGATTTGTGGTGTCTGGTTTCATTTGACGATTTATGAGATGTTATTAATGATAATATAATTTGTCTAATGTTTTATGGGAAATTTATGTATTTCGTAGTTTAATTATTGGCTAGATAGCTTTTTAAATATAAGCTCTTTCTATCCAACTTTTATGTAATAAATAAAGAATCTTTAGGTCTTTTTTAAATCTTTATAATGATTATTTTATCGAGGCCACCTTTGACATGAGAATGGCTGAATAGAGCTAAATAAAATGGCGCTGAATATGTTCTCGTATTTATTCAAGTATGAGAATGGCTGAATAGAGCTAAATAAAATGGCGCCGAATATATTCTCGTATTTATTAAAGTATATATGTCTCCTTATTGAAATACAAATTGAAAGAAGCATGCAGCATTATTTCAAATGCTATTTTTTTATATTCAAAGGTTATAAAGTCATGAATACACCAGCACTTTACAGCTAATATTGTTAATGTGTAAAACAAGCTCTTGTTTCATAATACAGCGCTGTGGTCTGAAATTACCCCTAGTGTAAAGATACGGCGCGTTGTGTTATTCAGGCCTTTATTATATTAATTAGTAAATTTTGCTCTGAATTTCAGTGTATTTTTTTGCTAGTAACATAATAGTGTCTGCTAGTACATTACAAATTATGCTTTATAAAGCTGATTTCGTTTCAAAATGTACTTTTATAAGAATCCGTGATCACAAAAAAAAAATCTGCAAATATCATGACGAACCAGCCACTATGAAAAGAAAAGAAATGAAAATAACCAACTATCATTCTTGGTGTAATAATCTGTCATTTACCACGTAAGTTCTTTGATGCAAAATGATGCTTTCTATAATGGCAACGTAATTCTGTAAGAAAACATACAAACCTTTCGTTCAACGATAGTATATTTAAATAATGTGGGATTTTATAAAAACATTCGTTACCACGAAGAAGGCAGGGCTTGCCAAATATTTTCACCAAAATAATAAGCCGTCTATCCTAATAAAAATTTGATGGAATGCTTGGCAAAATATACGGTAGCCTATAAAATACTACCAGAAAATTCTGTCGGGTACGACTTATTGACACATGTTATTTTCTCTGATGCGACCATAAAACGCGACAATCCTACCTCGTTTGGATGTATTTTAGGCATACGTCTGAACAAAGAGAAGAATGATTGCCAAAGGTTTTGAATCAGCGGAATAGTAAATCACAAGGGAGCGATAAGAATTGAGTATCAATAAAAAGGTAGTTATTAAATGCACATGAAGAACTATATAGCTCCTGGAGCTGATTGAATATCAAGGAGAGGAGAAGGTAGAACGTCACTACATGGTTTATACCAAACCAAAAAAGATATGTTGTTAATGGCACTCTTTATGACTTAACTATAAGGAAGTACCAAACGAACTGCTTTAAGCTGTGTGGTAAATAACTAAAGACGTAACGGATCCCCCCAAAAAATTACACATTTTAGAATAATAGAAGACGTTCAGCCTCTCGACATTGATCGATCAAAGGCAGGCGTTATCTCAGTAAATTTTCTACATTTTGATGGGCTCTAGTTAAAGGAGGGATCGGGTTCTTGAGCGGAAACTAACTATTCAAGAAATGATATCAACCCGAATCTCGAGGTTTTATGTCAGCAATATATTACTGTCGTCGCTGACACATGAGCCACATTCCAGATAATGCTGTGAGATTTTATAAATATTAACATAATTACCCCTGATATTGATCGGCATCCGCTTACTCATTCTTTCATCTTGTAGGTCTTGTGTTTAAATGTTGCAATGATAATGTCTTTACTCAACTATTGAATATACTTGCACCTGCTTGTTTACAGCACAGTAGAGCTTTAAGTAATACCGAAACTGCCATCAACACACACACAATTACAATAACCCCACGATGAATAATAAAAACTGTATCTTTGCTATAACAAACAAATTATACGCCTTTTCAAAAGTCATAACTCTGCTTAATTGATGCTCAAACATTTGCAAATTGGCGACTGTATGCACATAAATCAATCGTATAAAAACCAAGAATGTCGATTGTCGAACCGTAATTCTCTCCACTTAAGTCTGTTGTCGGCTTTTATTCGAACGTAAGCGAAACCGCCTATCTGTTTACATCGGGGAGCGATATAAATATGGTCTAAATTGCAGCGATACATCCTTTAATTTTTCAGTGCTAAAGTTAAATCGACCAGTCAACATTTATCGATGGTCAGCGAGCGCGCTACGCGGACTCTAGCTCGTTAGTGGGAAGGTTTTTTAAATGCGTGCTTTTCACAGTCGCACGTGCTTATCCGTTCTTTTCAACTCGAAATGAAAAATACATCACGCTTACGAGTATTGCAACCACTGGCGTATCAACGGCGTTAAATATTTTTTATCAACCTTTTTACTCTTATCAAAATAAGCAGCAACATCAATGAATGAGACGGTACCTAACTTTATCTATACGTTTATGTTTAGTCAGGCGGCAAATGGACTGAATGTTACGACCAATAGAAGGCTTTTGTGTATGTCTCGAGGCTGTTATCTGTCTAAAGCGTTGCAAACTCAAGAGATAAGTCTTTACTAAACCTCAGTCTATCTGTCCTATAATTTTCTCGTTTCAACCAAAAGCGCTTTATAACCAGACAAAACAGGCAAGCCGTGTATTTGCCCTTGGCCAAATGGTATCTCGTTTGCGGCAACACGATTGCAAATCTTAAATACTTTCAGGCGCATTCAGACGCGTTTGATGGCAGGCGTTAGATGAGCATTAAACACACAGTCTGGTACGTGTTGAAAGAAACCCGTGGAGGCCCTCGGGGCATTTCAAACTAGCGTGCCTTCTGCGTTCACTACACCTCTCATTACCATTTTATCCGTTCGACTTCGAAACACTGTTATTATAACCCGGTAAGGGCGCGCAATGATCGCGCCGGCGTCGAGATGTGATTATTATGTCCACTTTTTTGTTGTATTTCAACTTCGAGTGGTGTTGACCGAACGTTTCGACGAGATAAACCAAAGAAGGATTAACACTGTCATTATCCGACGTAATTTGGAACATGGAATAGGAGTGACGGACAACACTATTAATTTTCGAAATGATATTGTCGTCGCATTATTTATTTAAAGTTCAAGCAGATAGTACCGAAGTAAAGTTAATGCGGTATTTTCGTCGTACAAAACTGTCATATTCATTTTAATGACAAAATTCACTCAGGATTATTTTAAAGAGTAGACGAGTGCATAAAAGACTAGCCATATATTCCAGGGAAGTGCCATCAGTGCCCATTTTCGCATAGCAGCGGCAGACTAGTGGTTGTTCATTAAAAAGATATATGCGGTCATTACGAGGACATTTCTACAGCTACAGTATTACACTATTGCCAACATTGCAATAACTTATCAAGCTTGTTTTATTGGTAAGCCTCTATGTGTGAACTTTCTGAATAATCTTAGCGTTACAGTTTGTATACTACTTGTTCTTTTGCATCAGCTGGCAATCAATTTTCAATAAAATGAAACACAATTACAACATTTTGAAAATAAGCTACTTAATCAGAATAATCTCATTTTAAGATCATTTTCTAAACATGTTTAAACTAATTTTGAAATAAAAATCAAAACAAAAGTGCCACGTTTATTACATTGTCACATAAGATTGATTTTTGCCTGGCCCGTGGCAAAGGTTTTTCTGCTATGTCTATAAATCTGAATGTTTAGCTAAGTTAACACAACGCATTAATTTGCAGTTTTATATGAATCTTCATACATAGGTAATATTACAGACTTAAAAAAAAAAGAGGAGGTTCTCAATTCGACTGACTTTGTTTTCGTTATCAGTCGTGTAGTGTCGGGAATTTATTTTAATACTGCAAATTTACTTACCTAATGCAAATGACATTTGTGTCTACTTGCTAAACATTCAGATTCAGCGACGTCATCAATTAAATTCATTGTCATTTATTAAAATTATTAACATTTTACATGTGAATTAATTGTTTTTTACCCAATTACCAACTGCAAAAGCATTAGACATGATGAGAACTGGATATTAACCGCGATTACCTTAATATCCCATTCCATCTTGTCATGTAATTAACCGCGAATCATTTAATTTTAAAACTGTTATTACAAAAGAATTATTTAATCATATAAAAGAGAAACGTGACTGACTGACTGATCTATCAACGCACAGCCCAAATCCCTGGACTCAGGAAGCTGAAATATGGCATAGAGGTTCCTTGTATAATGTACGCCCGGATAAGGCGGAATTTTTCGAAATTACCACGGGATAGAGTTCTGCCACGGGCGCGAAGCCGCGGGCAAATGCTAGTTTCAAGATAAAGCATTTCAGCCTAACATACCTACTTGTAATTCTTTCCCTTTATCAAATACCTATTGAATAAGATTTTTGATTTACATGCTTTAGTAACGCAGTCACGTCATTACGTCTAATGATTGCTCGTTCGCTCAGACGTTGAAAAAATACGTCATAGATTTATCTTCATTTGCTATTTCAAAGACTTCAGACAAAGTCGCCTAGGGTCAAGGCTCAAGTTGGGAGTAACTAAATATTTCTTATGGCTCCGAGCCAAAACCTTTAGTCTAAGCCGAGGACCTTAAAACCAACAGGACTGCCTGCCTGGACCGTGATTTATTTACATATTTGCTACAAGTTACAATTTATACAAGCGGAAGTCTTATTCTGTCACCTTTTGTTAGAAAGAGACTTCCGCTTGTAAATTGTATCTTGTAGTTTTATAAATTTTAATGAAGTTATTGGAACTAAACGTGACGTAAACGTATTTGGAACTAAACTTTAATATGAAGCTTCTTGATGGCGATATCGATACTATAACGATTACGTTACGCAGGATTCGAATATTCGTGCATGGGGCTCTGCAACAAAACAGCGCAATCTATATTAGTTTTATTCTTTGAGTTTGTACCTAAATGGCGCTATTCTGTTAATGATAAGCACATGAAATTAATATTACAGAGTGAAACTATTTACGAAAAACTTATTATTTCAAGGAACGCGACATTGGATAGACATTGACAGTCCTCTTGGGTTTATAGTCCTTGGTCTGGGCACACCGCCAGGTGATAGAAGGACTTTTGCCATCAGCATTCCTCATATTGGCTATTTAAAGTCTGTATACCATTTTGTTGAAATAAATTTTAGGTGAAACTGTGCAACCAATCTAAGAACTTAACTGATGCTATGGCAGTTTATCTATGGATAAACTGTTGTAGTTGAAATAATTGTTTGATTCAAGCTTTAGTTTGCGGAGGTGAACTAAAAACAATTAATTTCAGGTCGTGGGTGAGCAAAACCCGTCTGCTCCCGCAGAACTACTTACCTAGGTGTAATTATTTTTGCGTTTTTTTTTTTCATACATGAAAAAAACAGAAATGACTTCGAACTATGTATGAGTATCATTTTGTACCAAAAGTAACGCCTAATACAATCAATTACTGTTCTCTTTGTTGTTTTAACTTTAGACACAACTCGCGTTGAAAATAAATTCAAAACTTTTATAATATTTATACGTTAAAAAAAATTAGTAATGCAAGTCTCTGCGGAAACAAGCAATGTCTGAAACGAAAATTATTCTGCAAGAGAAGTGTAGGTACCTATAACATGGGAAGAACGCAAAGCCACTTGAGATTTTGCGCTGCCTTACTGTACAGCGTTATTCTAAGGGGATTTTCCGGATTTAGTGAATTTTATCTTGCACTGGTAAATCATGTTCAAATAAAATTGAAGTGGCGAAGTATAATAAGGTTACTAAAGTGGCTTTGAACATCATAAGATCATATATAAAGTTAACGTGAATGACAGTAGTTTATCAATACAGTAAGTTTTATGTACCTACCAAGTAACGTCTTGAACGATTATAACGTATTCAGGGTTCGTTATAATGAACCGTTGAGACTTCAGCCAGGATGGAGTAAGACTAAGTGAGCAACCCTGTGAAGCTTTTTTTTAAAAGAAATAAAAAAAACATTCTCCCTTATAAATTGACAACTAGCAGAGGCAATTAATTTATTAAAAAAAAAAAAGTTTATTAATAGGGGTGGCACTGAGACTTACTCAGTCCCTAGCTGAATTCTTGACGGTTCGTTAAAATGCACCTTGTATTAGTTCCTGCAAATTTTAACTTTGGTTCACAAGTAAACTGCTCAAAGGCCACCCTCATAAGTATTTGATCTCAAAATGACGTTCATAATTATATGAAAAAAAGTGGATGGCAATACAGCACGTTAGTCAGTCTGAGGAATTTGAAGAATAGACATGTATAATTTAACGTATGGATGGGCTATTCGGTAATTTGTTTTTGTTGCCAATTTTGTGGCACTTAAATTAGTGCCAGCGATATTATGGAGCCGCGCGCACACCGTACGGGTGCCGACGACCGAGTGCACCGCTCCCCGCCGGCGGGCTTGCAACACCGTTGTTGTTGCAAATGCTCCAAAGGGCATATTTCAACTGTATTTTAGTCATTAATATAAACATCAGGGGGGCTAGCACGCGCAGCATTTTGCCGCTTGTCAAAATAATGTCCTGGTGTTTATATTAATGGCTAAAATACAGTTGAATTTAAAATTGAATACCACTTCTGTTTCCGCGCGGATACTCTGATCTGAACCCACACAACAATCTATAAATGCATCTCAGCTTCCAGATCAGCGGTCCACAGACGCAGTTCAACCTGCATCTCGATTCCGCCAGATGAAATTCTTCAAAGAGTATCCAAGACCGTGAATTCATTTAGATTACGGCAGGTCAGAGTCTAGGTCTCGCCTCGATGCATCCGGCCACTTTTCTTTTACGTATTCCCCCGACGAACCGGCATAAGCTTTTAACTGTGATCAGAGTAAAATCTGAGAAATGATTTTACTAGGAATGCTACCCGATAAAATAATTTTCTTTGTTGTTGCCTACGCTGATTAAATCAGATCATATTTTCAAAAAACGTTAGCAAAATCTGTATTTCATTTTCAAGATTGATAAAAAAAAACAAATAAAATATACTAAGTTAAGTAAATAAGGGTCCTAAAAACTAATGCGAGTCCAAATAAATAAATAGCAATAAAAAATCTCTAAGGATAATAATCAAATAAATTGGCGCGTGGTTCATAATTACATAGGTCCGTATCGCAGAAAGACCACCAGTAGTTGTAAAGAGGACTTTTCAGACAACCGCGCCACAGATAACCTTCTTTGTTGATATGGCGTATCCCACATATTTCATTCTCCTCGCATTCCCTGGTAGGCAAAATGGCTCTAAAAAAATTCAAGAGTGTGTCATATCCACAGGTAGGTATGCATTCAATACCAAATAATGTTAAGGGTGTACCTACATTAGATGTTTTATACGCGCTTTGTGAACGCACTTTTCAGGTATCGAATAGGTTGTACTTGGCTTATTTAGGTACTAGTAGTATGTATTTGCGTACTATACCACTATTCGGAACCTCTTGATTTATAAAAGTCAAGACTTATACATACAGCCCGTGCTTTAAATCGCCTAGTGTGTCCTAGCACGGTAAAATAAAGCATTTGTCACTTTCTAATAAATATGCAAGTACCAGAGGGACAAATAAAGTTAAGTGGTCGATAAACGTTAGCATGCTAAGGGGTCATCTCTAATTGTTGTATCAGATCTCGTACCACTATACTAAATGGTTCCGTTTTGTCGTTGTTCTGTGATTGAAATAGTTGATTTATGTACATCGGTTGAAGTACCTATACAGGTAGATGCTTAGTGCTTACTCTTTTACCGTGTCGCGTCAAAAACTTTAACTAATTTGCATTATTATTGTTTTGTAGCACTAGAACTCTCTTATTGAATATCAATGTACAATTTTATCTGTTCATTAAACACTTACGCGTTTCCTTCATAGCAGTTGTTGTTATCTTGCACATTTGGACTAATCGAGGTGGCATTGACTTCACAGGAGACACATGTCATATCTTTAAAAACTGACTTTCTGAAATTTACAGTATGACTTTGCTCGATCACGTTGTCGATCCATGCCTTTTTGTGGGAAAACTTATGTGGCAATTCAGTGACGGCTATATAGTTGCACAAGTTGCAGGAGCAGACATATATTGTTTCGTTGTATTTTACGTTGAAGCATCCGCGTTCTACTATTCCAAAGGGGGTATGCATAGAGTAGCATATATCGTCCTCATGTTGACAGGCAATCGATGGAACCCTGTTAAACAGAAACAATACGTCATCATCATCATCATGTCAGCCGAAAGACGTCCACTGCTGGACTCACACCGGCTTTGTGTTTCCGCATCCACTGCGGTCCCGCGATCCAACAACAATACGATTTGTATGGTGTGCCGAACTATTTGATCGCTTTGGATGTCACCATATATATGACGCTGACTGTACCTATAGGATAACTTTAATTGCGCCGCTTTTATCTTAGGGCATTTATGTAAAGTTATAAGTGAACCTGAAGATTTGCAATCTGAAAGAACCATCAGCAAAGCTACCTATATTCAGTTTTCAATTTACACTCATTGTAAGAGTGGGTTATATCCATTAGAGGAACGTAAATATAAGCTGACGATGATGATGAAAGCCAATGACAGGAGTGTAAAAAGTGAATTATGAGAAATATTAGTTGACCCAGCAATTGCTTTATCAAGTTTAAATGAAATTAATTTTTGGTTTTTTCACTTCATAAACGGCAATAACTTAGAAATAAAGACAAGTATAAAAATTAAAAAAATATCTACAGGATTGTCGTCGAAAGTTGGTAAGAAAAACGTTTTATTGGTCGAGTTTACTTACAATTTATTGGTCGGGTCAGTACAATCCTCTAATTCTATGTTATTGCAGAATATACAGGATTTGTTGAAAGTTTCTATAGACATCAAAGTAGTGGTAGAAGTTGGTGGTTCATATTGACCAATATCGTTATTGTCGCTTTCAGGATCATCAGTTTTTCCTAAAATTATAACATCTTTCGCCATATCTGGTACTTGTACTTCTTCAGTGGTTGTTATGTTACTTTCCGCCGTTGTAGTTCTGGTTGTAGTATCCACTGCCACTGTCTCAAACGTTACAATTTCTTCACTCACCTCACTAGTTTTAGTTGGGTCCACTGTTATATTATGCAGTTCTGTTACTACAGAAGAAAGATCTTCAGTTATTCCAGAAGATCTTCTTACTATAGATGAAAAATCTTCGGGTATTCTGGAAGGTCTTCTTACTTCTAGGACTGTTGTTGCCGCAGTGGTTGTCGGAATGACATCGGAAGAATATCGGTGTGATATCGGAATGGTATAATTATCAGGAAGTGTAGATGTATCGTCAAATTCGTCAAAGAGTTGTCTCACATTTTTAACAAAAACGGATACCAAATGACTCTGAGAGTCGTCATGCATTGTACATGGCATTACGGTTCGGTTTTCATCATCAATCTCTTCTGCCATACGTCTAGAAAAGAAAGGTTCTTTGTTCCTTTTAGGGGATAAAGTGGTATCAAGCACAACACATTTGAATAATATCGTAATCAATAAACACGTAAACATTTTTTTTCCTCTCGACATGTTTATAGTAATAAAATTGTCATCGATGAGTGAAGTTTGACAAGACTTTTTTTGGCACTTCGGTTATTTATGCCCAGTAACTTTATACGACGGCAGAAGCATAAATAAAGTGTAATAAAATATTGAAAAGGTGTAACATGTAAATTTTGTGTAAAAAAATTGCGTTATTTCTTCTTCTCCTCAGTTTTTTACCCTGTTTTATTATTTTCCCTACAGGTATTGGAATCCGTAGCATACTGGGGTACAGTTCGTTTAAAAATTGGTCACTATGTATCTGTCTATAACTTTGGTTATTGCAATCAGTTTTGTTGCAAAAAAAGTATATAGAGTTAAATACAGGTTTAAATGCACAGCCACGCCCAACAAATCCTATCTCGTTGTCAACATTGGTGAAGCACATTTGATCGCTACCGCAAGCCATGTATTTTGATCTGCAACAAAACAAAATTAGCAAAATGTGACTCTAATTTATGATAAATAATAAACTAAACCATAAAAAAAATTAAAACAAACTTTTTTGCCTGAATAAACCTAAATCTTTCTGGAAGAGGGGGGCGGGGGGGAATTCCATACATGTAACAAAAGTTATGAAGCTAACGCGCGATTTCCCCTCTGCCAAAACTCTAACATTAAGCCTGACCAAAATAGTCAAGGTCTGCTGATTGTGTGCGTGTTTTTGGCATTTGTGTGACAGTTTTAGTGTGAGTTTGTAGGAACGTAACAAATTTTAACATGAGCGCAGACGTGTGCTGTACGTACGTGTGTGTTCTTCGTTCCCCTCAAAAAGTGGCAAAAAAATTATAGTGCATAGATAAGCCAAAGGCGCCTCCCGTCTGTCTGCTTTATGATGAAAAGAGGCGATAGAAGAGCAAACGAACTGGTAAGCAGAGCCCTCATAGTAATCAGCGTATTATTTATATGTCGGTACTGATTAAAATTTTCGCGATTTTCACACATTATACTCGGGACTTAATCGCGTAAAAACCGCCTCCGCCTCTTCAGTCCCTTCGAGACCATATACACAAGGTCGCGTCCGAAACGTCGAGGTATTTAAATTCAAATTTAAATATATGTTTTTTACGCGATTTAGTCCCGAGTATCATGATAATATTATTTATATGTCCAGTAAAAGCGACTCACGTTTTACCATCTGTACAGATTCGATCATATCCTTTGTTAACCCCTTTCGTTTCGCAGAGCTTACAAACCATTTGTTCAATTGTGATCTGCTTCTGTAATCTTGCGTTGTCGTATTCCCAATCTCTCATATTGTCGTAATTATAATAAACCGGGTTATAAGCTGGTTTGTCATTACACATTGGACAATTGCAATAGAATGTGAAGTTAATCTTGTCAGGAAAAATGCAGCCTCTTTTGACGTATAGAGGATGGAACTCCGTGTAGCACACTTGGTCCGAAAGGCAGTTTGTTATAGGAGACCTAGAACGAATGAAAGTTTTACACACTGCAGGCAGTAAAAAGTTCCCTATTATAACAAAACAAGTTAGGAAATTTTTAAAACTCCCAACGTTTTCACTTCAATGCTCAATATCTCAGAAACGGCTATAGGTACCTATTAGCCTACAACCATTTCGGTCAATCTAGGTTCGAACAAAAAACCTTGTAATTATTTTATCCTCATTGTTGTCGTTGGTCCATCCCTTTAGGAGCTATGATGCCAGAGACAGACAGACGCACATCACACACGTCAAGCTATAACACCTTTTTTTGGGGTAGAGACCTCTAAACATGCGCGCTAAACAGGTGAACAGAACCGCAAATATTGCTTTTTTTATGTCGTAGCTAAAGGTTCAATGTTTAGACTCCAAAGCGTGAAAAGACATTAATACAAATCAGAACACTTTGAATACATTTCCATTATATGTATTTGCGCAATCAGGTAAAAAAGCAACCATAGAAAGAGATTTTTCTAGATTTTGAATCAAAAACAGTCTCTAAAATATATGAATGAACAAATATTAACTATTGACAAATATGGCTACTAAACATAATAATTATACTACGAAATAGTCGAAAACATGTCGACCTAAACTCTATTTATGTATGTGAGTAGTTCGTTTTATTTCACTACTATTAAGTCTCATGATAGTTTTACGTTCAAAACATTCATCATCATCATCATCGTGTCAGCCGAGAGACGTCCACTGCTGGACATAGGCCGTCTTGTGCTCTCCGCATCCACCGCGATCCCGCGATCTTTACTAGGTCGTCGCTCCACCTTGTTGGAGGCCTACGTACAGCTCGTCTGCGGTCCGCGGTTAAAAGTATTGATGCAAATTAAATAAATTCATAAATAATACTTACATCAACCCATTGTAACAGCTGTCGTATAGAGTAGACGTTCCGTTATTGGCATAGCAAGACAGACATCTGAGCCCATCATAAACCCCCGAAGCCAGAGAGTCCCTCGTTTTTCTTTGTAATATCATCTCACTGGTGCCATTCCTATTTTCTTGTCTCTCTGAAATTTCTTTATATAATTTAAAATTTTGCATAAAAAGTTTTCCGAGTTCATTATCATCAAAATCTTCATCGTGCTCAGTAATAGCGGCTGTAATTACGGACTCACCCCGAGTTTCACCAAAATTGTTTTCAAGCTGAGGTCCTGATGCAATTTTCCGCTGTTCTTTATTATTACCAAAGTCTCCCCAGATCCTTTGAAATAATGAAATTAAAATAAGAAAATGCAAAGGATTTAGCATATTTATTGTTGCCGAAATGCATTTATACTGTTTTGAATACGAATATTTGTATTCTGACAGAAGCTGTCGTTGCAGCTACAAAACAACAAGATAAGCTTAAAGTTTTAATGCTTTATGGTAGACATAGACATCAATTTGAAAAAGAGGATAAATTATAATTTATGACACTCTTTTTTTCATGACATTCTTTTTTTTATGAAAAGTATGTCCTCTCTTTAAATTAAATTATATTCAAGTCACTATACAGTGTCAAGTAGGTATTGCTATTTTGCTGCTTTAAACGTGGTGTACCTGCCTATCGAAACTTTTGTTCACCGAAATATACAAAAACAGGTACAAAATTATTCAGATTATTATAAATTTATTCACACGTAAACGATGTTAATGTACAGAAAGGAAGTAAAAAAACGGTGTTACATGGAAACACTTTTTTAAAATGAATGCGCCCTAAAATTGCACAAGGAAAATTACATGTTGTATGTTCAGCCCCATAAAACAATAAACAGGAGTGGACTATTAAGTAAATTACCAAATTTTACCGACAGCGTTGGAATGAAATTTACACAAAAAACACCGCCAAAGAATCTTAGCGAAATTAACTCATGTGCGTGTTTTTTTACGGAGTAGGTACGTTTAACTCATCATTCAAATTTAGAGATGGCTAATTTGCCATATCTGTGCTGTGCCACACTATATTTGCTCAGCTTCGGATGACTGTCGTAAGTTGACACGCATCAGTTAAAAGTTTTTGTATAATTAAATATGTTTAGGAAAAACATTACAGAGACCACCCATACATCTTGGAATGTATGGGTGGCCTTAGAAGACTCTTCTCCGTGTTGATTGAATATTCTAACATGTATAAAGTAAATACGTCGAAGCAATTACCAACTTAGACATATTAATAACGGGATATTGACCGCGATTACCGTATAAGGTTTTGATGAGCTTCCGATATTAATGTTTCCAATGTAATTTTAACCGCGATTCATTTAAAACGGTTATTTTATTCAATTCGGCTTATTTTAGAATTTATGTAATTTAGTTTGTTACAGATGTAGAATGTACTACTGGAAAACTACACACCGGACAAGATATCTAGCATGTCACCAATTATAATTTGTCGGTAAGGTGCGTGTGTCGGTAAGCATAGTATCAATGAGTAGATTTTTTTTTCCCAAAAACAGAGTATCCTCAGATCAAAGTTTGTCTGACGTGTTTCAACCCGCTCCGCCGCAGTCAGTCCATGTTTATCTTTATCTCTAATAGATTCAAAACATCCAAACATGTTCAATAATCATCCAAAATACATAATAGGCACATTATTTATCTGTTGTTTTACATTCCATAAAACTACAATGTACGTAATGCTTACCGTTGCCAACCCTACACAGAAAAGAATTGTAATTGCAACTACTACTTCGGCTCTAAATCAATTACAAGTCGACACCTACAGACTGTGCCTAAGTCGTAATCATAAACCTTTTGCGCATGAATAACTTTAACTACAGCCTATTAAACACATCGCCGAGTAAAAAACAGTCTAACCAGAGCTAAAGGAGACTTGATAACATCTATTCGTACGTTATTGATGCGCTGAGAACTGGATAAGGTAAAGTAATTATTCTAGTCTATTTCTGATAACTTCCATGGTATTTAGCTTCACAATGCAAACAAAATTGCCTGTAATTTTTGATCCCCGTATTTCCGTACCGTCCATCAGAAGTTCATATCGTTGTTTCTGATTGGTTGAAGCGGAAGTTGGCACAATTTCAGTTAAGTTCCTGGCATAAAGCTAGCGGAGCAGTAGCTGTTAAAAAGCTGAATACCCCCGTGAAAGAATAAAAAACAGGCTGATTTGAAAAATCATTTCTTAGTGAACTTCTATGATCAACAAGGTACACGTCTGCAAAATTTCAAGCCTCTACCTTCAGTGGTTTGGGCTGTGAGTTGATCTCTGGGTCAGTCAGTAAGTCATCAGTCACCTTTCCTAGATAACCATTTCGTCTGGTATCCTATAAATTAAATATGAGAATTTACTATACGTGGCATCAAGACAGATATCGCTTTATCCAAAGATTCTTACATCCTTGCGCCGATCTTTGAGTCCGACGGCCGGTACTATAATTCAACCCAATAATGATTCATATAAATTTGCGAAATGAGCGAGAGGTGCAAACTGTGCGCTTGCGATGTACTTGAATAATTTACTCGAGGACCGCGGGCAGACTGCTAGTGATGTCATTTTTTGCTCGTAAGTCAACATCGTGCATCGATAAATCTATTATTTTAGAACTAAGCAATGAGTCAATAAAAACTGCCCTTACTTAGGCACTGTTATGTGACAGACATTGTCATTGGAATAGGTAAGGTAAAAAAGTGACTGATGGTATTGTAATTGAATTATGTTTATTTCGTACATATTTTTTATTTATTTATGGATTTTAATGTAGTTATTTGTTTTATTAATTTCAGAATTTTGTTGATTTTATTTATTGACATGACATGATTATTTTGACCAAGTTTAATTTGTTTGCCTGTTACATGATTTTTTGCACCTAAGTCGAATTCCCGAAATAAAAAAATATGAATTTTAAGTAGAAAAAAATGCGAATTCGTTTGTCACTCTGTAGTCATAATCATAACATATTTTATGATTATTGTATTTGCGACTATTATAGAGTGTGGAATATCTAATCTGTTTATTTATTTTAATAGTAATATCTAAATGACAGTAAGTACGGGCCTGCTTGAAAATAGCTGTGGTTCCAATATATGTAATTAATTATAAATTTAGTTTTAGGTGCTCAATTTTAACGTTCGGAATGTTACATATTAAATTTTATGTTCATTTAATTATTACACGTTTAATGGAATGAAGCACTCCAGTTTGTTGAACGTCAATGAAAATGTAATGATAACTGGTAGAATATTGTACCCCAGTTGATCATTTTCTCAAGGATTTTATACAATACACGTTGTAACTTTGGTACAATTTGAAACTTTTATCGATAATAGTTTGTGTTTATTTACAGATGTTAGTACATCACTATTGAAGCGTGTCATTCAGTTTTTATCACCATGATTAAGTTCGGGTTTATTGAAGCAGTACCCAATGTCACAGGGTAATTGCAAGTAGTTACTATAAACTAAAAAAAAAAATATTCCGACGAATTGAAAACCTCCTCCTTTTTTTGAAGTCGCTTAAAAAAATAAGAATAAATACTTTCAACAAGACATTTGTACATATAAAAATGTACTCGTATTTAACTATTAATAATAGTTTAAAAATGTGGCTTATTTATAGAGAACTTGTCTTTAGGAATAAGTAATAAGTAGTGATAAAAGAAGCCTATGTTAATCAAGGAAAGTGTAGCTTTTTATAAATTGTTTTCCTGAATAGTTGCAGTTTGTGCTTAAGAAAATTAGAAGGAATTTATAATATTAACGAATTATTTGATTGAATCAGGCGTTACTTGGCGTTACGAACTCTCTACGAGCCAATTCTCAATTGAATAATTTATTCTACATTCATTTGAGAATGGGTTCGTGTAGAGTTCGAAATTTAAATGTGTTGATTCGTGTGGCCGTCTCAGTATTAAGTAGGTACATTCTAATTAACCTGACTGAGACTGAAATATTAATGTACAAACATAATCAAACCTTATCGCTGTAATTAGATTTTCTTATAATTTCTGACAGTTAATCATCAAAATAAACATGATACGAGTATTATATTTAATTCATAATAAGCTACTAATTTTCCTGTTATAAAATCTAATTTATGTCTGTCACGTTGGGGACGCCCGACTTTTATGAAGCTGCCTCTACTTAGTTAACATCACACTTTGAGGTCTTTATAAACAGTAATCTGTACACAGGGTGCGTTCATCTCATCTTTTCTTAGTTATAAACTCTTGGTCCCTCCCCAACAATTAGGTCGGAGCTAATTTCTTAAGTCAAGTTATTTGTTCCTTTTGAACGATTTATTGCTCGGGAGAGAACAGTAAAACTTCAGTGGAATCTGTCTTCAGAGGTATAATGTAGTCTAATTTCAGAATCTGCAATGCAAATGGCTCGACGCGAGCATTTTGTTACTTTATTATAAGTTCAAATAATATACATTCATCATGAATTGAACCTTTTGTTTACTTTAATAAATTTTTTGACAATTATTTTCCGCTAGAACTCGCATTTTAATTTGGTTTACTTTGAATTTAACGTCCAAACACAGGGGTGCATATAAATGGCCGTCGTATCCGAAACAGAGGACGTGTTTTATCAATTTCGCTGCAAGCGCTGTACTTTAAAGCGTCCAGTTAAAACGATACTGTTAAAACAGCAACAAAAGGGCATTTTTCAAAATTCACCCCATCATATGCCAGTGGGCGCGCCAAGTAAGGTTTTGCATAAATCCTCATCCAAAATTTAATGTCGCATAAAATCACTGGTCAGTTCACATGAGCGTGCATTCCCTCCCGTCGGGATTGCCAGCGTGCACCATTTTTTAGGGGTCAGTCTGATACTCGTAAAAGTGGGAAAGGAATATTCAAGAATTGTATGGAAAAAGGAAAAATTGGATAGCGAAACAATCATTCAGGGTCTCAGCAAATGAAAGCGCTACGTATGGAATGTGATATTATAATCACGATAAAGTTTCAAATTGAAGTTTATGTGAGAAGAGTTACGTAAGAATGGTTTTGACTTATTATTGTTACTGCCTAATTATTATGTTTGTGCTCTGGTTCTATTCCATAAAGTGAACTTTGAAATTAGAATTAAAATTAAATTCTAATCTACCATTATATCGATTGATATAAGCAAAACGTATCCAAATCCCGTCGACTTAGTTGTCAATTGTAATTTACGTACAAAAATACTAGGTTTTAATAAAAAAAAACTGAGCGGAGGGAACCATTAAAATTTGAAACTGCTCTGCCTTAAACAGTTTTTGATCGCTGTACTTTTTATTACCTGTAATTTTATATTAAGTGAAACACCATGGACCGTAGGTATTAAACCTGCATTTTATGGTTTCGCTTTATGCAAAGTCCATTTTAAATAGGATCATCCTTTTATGACGAAACGGTTAAAACGAATTTTATATGTTTCAATTAAACACCAATATTATTTTTGAAATACATAACTTCGTCTTTCACTTACACCTGTTTTGTTTTGTAACATGTTAATATTACCGTCTTTTATGTATAGTTGTGCATAACATACAAACATACACACGCATCTGTAACCACTATCTGGTGCTGGAGATGCCCAAGGGCAGCATTGATCACTTGCCATCAGGTGACCCACTTCCTCGTTTATCTCCCTATTCCTATAAAATAAATCGTACAAACCATTATTTCTTTGTAAGCATTTTTAGGTAAGCACATGAAACTGTTATTCTATAAGTATTTTGTTGTTCTTCCTAAAGTTAGTACTACATTTTTGACGCGCAACCCCATTTTGCCCCGACGTTAAAAATGTAAATCCTCTTTCACGCTTCTGGCTTTGAAATTAAGCCTACTGTAATGAAGTAGCTACGTGAATTTTTGTACAGTAACCTGTAGCACAATTTTAGTCATTGTTTGAATGTAAATATAGGTAAGTTTCTGGTATCGCAGCACTGCGCCGTTTTGATACTTTGTAATTTCAGTTTATTATTTCAATGTACTATGGTACTAAAAAAAGGAAACCAATGAATTATTTTAGTAAGAGGCAATTCATTTCGGGAATATCATGAGGCAGTCCGCGAGATGGACTGACGATCTGCTACGAGATACAGAGAGAGATTCAATGCGGAAGGCATGAGAGAATAGCAAGGAGAAAAATGGAAGAAACCTATATACTCAGCGTTGGGTAGACAAATTTTGTAGAGAGGAAGAGAGATTTTTATGTATTGGATTGAGCTTTTCGAAGAATATTATTTGAACAAAAATTTTCAACATTTTAGCCACGCTTTATAGGAGATGCCTTTTTACGCCCTCGATCAAACTCATGTTAATTTTAGTGATTACTATAGTTTACAATTAACCGATGAACAGTTTACAATGAACAGTTACAAAGCTAATTCAAAGGGGATTAATTCTGTTTGACTGGTTTGCTGTCTCTAATATCCTATATTACCGGTTAAATGCCGACATAATTAATGAAAATTAGGTAGTGCCTAGACAACAATATTCATGCTCCACATAGCACATTACATGAACGTCTAACAGGGCAATTACACGAATGCAGCTGCCTACGAGGAACCTAGGCCCTAGGTTCTGTGAATTACCCTCAAAGGGACAAAGCTGTATTTTAATGTTAAGCAAGAGGCTATCAAACGTTGTAGTAACGAATAGGTAAAAATCTTTATGACATTCTTGTTCATTAAGAAGTATACGATAAGTTTCTCTAGGTATTTTTCCGGGGATAAATTAATGTCAATAAAAGATTTTGAAGTACTGCCCTAAACAAAATGTAACCTACTCGTCTGAGCGTTAGTACAACTAACTAATTGCTATTTAAACAGTTCAACCGATTTTTAACATGAAACTACCGTGAGATTCAATCATAGTGAAATAAACGGATCACTCACGTATGTCAGTCGAGTATAGCCCGACATGTTTCAACCGATGTTAATGAAACTTAGCTAAAAACTGTCTCGAATAAACTAGGTAAGCTTTCGATTTCAAAAATCGCGTCCTAATCGAGTATGGTTCCACAGACAGACACACCGATGCAATTATGCAA
Organism: Clepsis dumicolana; assembly: GCA_963691665.1. Classification (NCBI taxonomy): domain Eukaryota; kingdom Metazoa; phylum Arthropoda; class Insecta; order Lepidoptera; family Tortricidae; genus Clepsis; species Clepsis dumicolana. The sequence goes on from OY829518.1 coordinate 6,016,294, forward strand.
AACTTGTAATATCCCTATTTTTGCGTTGGGAGCTAAAAACAAAGACTTAGAAGCAAATGGGTAGGTATGTTTTTTATTCCTTTAGATATGCCCTAGCACTTTACAACAGCATATCTAGTTCCCATGTTTCCCCAAGAGATGTGTGCGAGTAAAAAACATAGAATATACAAATGTTCCGGTAGCTACCTCCAGGGAGCGAAGATACGGTATCAAGGAAACTGTTCTCTAGTAAAGTTGGTAAGTTAAATAGTCTGGGCTTTTGTTCTCTTGCTTATTTTTTTATTTAAAACTAAAGTTGACGTCTAAAGAATGTTTTATTTACGTGTACTGAAGATTTTCCTTTAGAAGTACCTACCTTTCGTTACGAGTATGTACATTAGTAAGGTTTAAGTACTTCTACATTGCCCATATTATTCTGTCTGCTATACTGTAGTCTGCTAAAGACTGCCGATGCATTAGTACCAGTATATTGACTTGAATTGAATTGTTAGGTACTTTGTAATACACCCTAATCGTTACATTGGTGGAACTATTACAATGCAGGTATCTTTTTGCTTTCTACATTTTATTTTTGTTTTGTAGTTATGATTTAACATACGTAGGTACTTAAACCTTGCAAAAGTTAACAGTATATGTGGGAGATGAATGGCAAACAAGCATAAAATTAGTAATATCATTTATTTTAATATTGGTGCAAAAATAACTTACTTACAACCGAGGGTGGTCATACATACAGCTGTAGAAGCAAATCACATTATCTATAGCAATAATTGAACAAATGGATATAATTTACATTAGATAGAGGCTGATTACACATAAGAAGCTTAACATAGCCACTAATAGTTGTTCCTTTAATAAATACGCACCAAAATAACACACTCAAGCAGAGAGCCTGCTAACTAATAATATTACATTCGAATGATAACGGACAGAGTTATAGTTTACCTGACAATAGGGAATGTTTAGTGCATCTGCACTAAACAGTACGACAGCTCGATGGCAAGTGACCGGCGCCAACCGGCGAAAGAGTATTTATACTACACAAACAAATGACGTCATGGAAGAGAAATGGTCTTAGGCGGGTAAAAATGGTTATTACTATACAATTTGAAATCAAAATATGATCAAAAATCGTTTTCTCTCCCACATATATTTATGGAGAACTTCCAGTGGTAATGACAGCCGAAGATAATGCAAAGTACCATGATTTATAGTCAGCTTGGAAGGGAGTGGCATTCACACAGATGATTGGACACAGTCATACTTGTGACGTGTCACTTGCTTCGTTCGAAGCTTGTCACCGTGACGAACGAGATAAACTTCAAGTAACTTTGTTAAGCGCAAAAGTAGTATACTCCTAGCTGGCTACAATAGTTCTCTTGGCCCAGATGCTTGGTGTATTAGAAGTCACAGAGCTGCGATCGACATTTCATAGTCACACAATAGAAAATGATCTCGATAACACTGAGTAATCGGGTCCTGACCAATCACCAGTTTTAGGAGTAAATGCGTCATGGAATGACATCTTAGAAGCTCAAGTAAAATTTTAGTTTGGAGGAACAGAAAGACCAAGATCTTCAGACCTAAAAGACAGACCGCTGAGAGTTGTGATATCGTAGCAGCGATAGTCAGATTCGCGTCATCGAGAGTTATGGCGTGGCGAGATTTAGAACGAACTCTTATTTATTTGCTTAGAGAAACCCGGCTATGCTTGTTCAGGGGATACGAACAGACAACTTTAAATGCATGAAACGCAGAAGGTCCTACTACTTTGCTACCACGACTAGCGACTGACTAGTCATAAAATATTCGTAAGATGCCTCACAACGAGACAAAATGTAACGTACCGTAAGCTACGATGTGAAGCGAATCCTTCCAAATATTCTATGACGCATAGGCTTAAAAAAACTTCAAAGTAACAACCCCTGATATCAGGAACTAATATCGTCTATTAATTATATGATTATGTGACGTCACTGCATTCCAACGTGACGTCATCCCGCAACGACCGCCGAAGCCTCCGAACGGGTGATAGGGTTCCATTGCAAACTCAGACCGATTCCACGGGAGCCCCATTGAACATTTACGTTCATATTCAAGTTCACAAAAGTTTTTTATCTATTTTATTTAGCAATTTTTTGACTCATCTACTGTGTTTTTACGTGTAAGACCGTATGTCCGTGAGCGACCGCGTGTGTCCGTGCATTTGCACGAATAGTATGTTTGTGTATGTAAATGAGACACAAAGAGCGAGAGATGCTTATGACCTATTTCAGTGTAATTTAGAGAATAATAAAACTATTTTCCTACTTACTTAAATACAGTCATTTACATAAATATTTGCTGTGTGCCTTTTAAGAGGTTTAAAATTACAAGACATTTTTTGTACAAACCAATTTACTTACAGCTCATCGAGCTCAAGAAATACTTGTCAATTTTATCGGAATAAGAACCTCGAATCCGTTCTGATGTTTTTTTACCACAATTGGCTGCCTGTAACGCGACACCGCGGTCAGCGTCCACAGTCCAATGCTCTCTTGACGGTTCCCAGGCTTCAGATGTACCTATATGTACCATAGTCACTATAAAAATACAGTAGAGCCTATTTATGTCAATTGGCTGGGCACAGGCCTTCTCTCACAATGAGAGGGCTTGGGTTATATGTTCCCGCGCGGGCCCAGTACGGATTAGGAGCTCCACACACACCATTGAATTTCTTCGCAGGAGTGTGCAGGTTTCCTCACGATGTTTTCCTTAAAAGTTCATGATAAATTACAAATGTAATCAGAGGTGTAATCCCGGGCTCGAACCCACGACCCTCTGCTTGAGAGGCCATAGTTGAAACCACTAGGCTACCACGGCTTTTTAGTAGAAACATATTATTATTTCTGACTTAATTTATTGCAGATGTAGTCCTGCGCCCTGGGCCGTGTTTTATAAAGCTAAGCGTTACAAATTACAAGCGAAAGTCTCTTTATATCATCTTTTGTTAGACTTTCGCTTCTAAATTGTAACTTGTAGCTTTATAAAACAAGGCCTAGGTAGCGCAGTAGGTTAAATAAGGATTTAAATAACAATGTTAAGGCCCACAGAATATAAATAGATCGACAAATAGATAGATAAATGCTCTAATGAAAGCTGACCAATGCCAATTTGCTCATCTACTTTGAACGCTAGTGAAATAGCGATTATGGATGTTAGGTATATATAAAATGTATTTGAAAATTATACATGGCTTTGTTTGTGCAACTTAGAATAGAAATCGCCAGTTTTAAATGACGAACCTTACTACAAAATTGTTCATTTCGATGTTTCAAAGCAATTACTAATTACTCCATTTCATTTGTATTGGCAGCGGCAGCAATGAGTGGCTATTGTGAGTCAAAAATCTGCTAGGATAGTCGTGTCGGGTGAGGTCTTTCTGTCAATTTCCATCAATCATAGGCCAGTAGCTTGTCTATCATTGGTGGAGAATGACTTGAGAATAAGTGAGCGTAGCTTCGTTTGTAACGCGTCCATGCTTTGATTTTACATGTACTATTAACCCCAATGCAAAGCACGACTTTTCGAAACCTGCGTCACGTAAAATCGAATAGTAAACGTTGTCGAGTTTGTATGACGTTTGGAACAGCGCCCGCCCGTGAGCGTGTTTGGAACAAAAATTTTGTACGAGGTTTCTCTATCTCGATACGATAAACGTAACGTTACGCAGCATTAGTAAAATCGTGCTCGACCTTCAGAGGGACAATACAAGTTAAACGAATTCTTGCCGTTTGGCGTCGAGACGCTGGGTCCTTGGGGTAAGGGTGCGGTCGGGCTCCACAAGGAGCTGAGCAAACGCCTGAAAGAGGCAACAGGCGACCCTCGCGCGGACAGCTTTCTCGCGCAAAGAATTGCTATCGCAATTCAGCGCGGGAATGCCGTCTGCGTGATGGGCACCCTGCTGAGAAGTCCAGGTTTGGTAGGTAATATTTAATTTTTTAAGTTAGTTTTAGTTTCAATATTTTTATTTACTTTGTAGGTAGTGTTAGTCCAGTTAAACGTGCGTACCTTTGTGTTTGTTTGCCTGTCTGTGACAACGTGACTCTCAAACGAATGAACAAATTTAAGTGTGCCTTTCTAATAGAAAACTAAAATACAAAAGTGTTGTGTCTAAGTCAAGCTTCGACAAAATCGGTTCAGAAGTTGAAAGATATTTGGACTATTTGGATGTTTGATGAAACTACCGTGAGCTTCAATCATAGTGAAATCAACGGATCACTCAAGTATGTCAGTCGGTGTTTTGGACCAATCCGTAGTCCTTCCTCTAGGAGCGACGAGGGTAGTTGTGCGCCGCTGTCAGGTGCTGCGAGTAGCGTCGCCAGCAACCGTGGCGCGCAATCTTCGTTTCACCACCACCTGAGCAAGAACTACAGACTACTCCGAAACATTCCGAGCTATACTCGACAAACATACGTGAGGGATCTATTTATTTTACTAACTTAATTTTTTTTATGTTGTAATATTAACACAGTAGCCGGACACGTAGTTTTATATTAATCATGTAGATTTTATGGCACCACCTAAGAGAGTTGATTTTGAATCGTCAGTTTCCTATGTCATTCTTGAAATAAGAGCCTATTTAGAGTTAAAAATTGCCATAAATTATGAAAAGAATGTTCCGACTTTGACTTTTATTGACGAGGACCTAATCGAGACATGTTTTTGCTCGAAAATATCCGTTGTCTTAAGTTATAAATTCATTCATAGGTTAAAAGCCAAATCGAACAAAACGTTGATGTGAAATTCCATTATTTTTAGGCAATACTTAATCGATCGTTGAATAAAAATAAAGATGAAGTCATTTATGAAACCGTAAGACACTCCCTAAATAGGATGTTTGTAGAAATTATACACTGTTCTTCGAAATTCTGTTACAGTGATAGAAAGACAAACTTTTACAAAATTCTGTTTACATAACTCGCTTGTATTTATAAGGTTGTGATATTACACAACAACAATATCACAACCTTAATTCGACGACATTAAGAGCCTGGGACATAGTTTTGAGTAAGTTGTATGCACCCATATTTTTGCGCTTGACTGTGAGTAAGTAATTGACCTTATCAATTATGCTATTGGACACCGAGGTGTCGTTACTTTTCTATTTTATGAATAATACAACAAATTGCTGTAATAACGTTTTACTCTCACCGAAGTCTTAACATACACATGACAAAGTCACAATAGAAAAAAAAGGAATGTAAGAAAACACATATTCAAAAAATAAATAAAAAATAAGTATATAAAACGAGGTTTTCTGTCGCCAACATATGCCTCAAAGGATTTCATTTCTATCACCATTTTCGCTTAAATATAACCCAATTTGTTGACTTTCTTCTCACTTTTTTACGATTTATTACGGGACCTAGATCACCAATTCTATGGAAACCAACGGCTTTGATCACTTACCAGACTTATTGTTCTCAGTGGGATTGTTAGTCTGATAATCACAGACTGCTTTACTAATTGTCTTAGATTGGGCCTGTGCAATTAGCAGCAGCACGCTAACCGGACTGAATTGCCAATCAGTTATCCTTGTATTGTTATACATTATGTGCATTATAGAGATGTGTAATGTTGTAGGGGGCGATTTAATTAGTTGTGTGGTAGCAAATAAAGTTTAGCCACGAACTGTGCCGATATAAAATAAATGGAATAATGTTAGTAAACACTGAAGATCACCATCATGTCAGCCGAAAGACGTCCATTGCTGGACATAGGCCTCCCCCGAGGCTCTCTACTCAGACAAGTCTTGTGCTTTCCGCGTCCACCACGATCCCGCGATCTTTACCAGGTCGTCGCTCCATCTTGTTGGAAGCCTACCGACAGCTCGTCTCCCGATCCGCGGATACCATTCGAGAACCTTCTGACCCCATCAGCCATTCAGTTCTTCGAGCAAATACAGTAAACACTGAAGATGTTTATAATATATAATTGATTGCATTTAATTGATTGGGAGGTAGATATTATGACCGAAACTCTATTTTATGCAAAAAGCGTGGTTGTTGAATACTTTGCTCTTGCTTACGGCAATTTAATTGCTATGACAAATATTTCTACTTAATTCTAATTTTAGTAAACTAAATGTCCCTACAAAAAAGCAAGTTTACCGAAAGTGCAATTTTAAATTAAACATTTCGCTGAAATTCGTTTTCGGTTTAACAAAAGTTGTGTTCCATTATTCCTCTCTTTGTGAAAGGATTTTCACGAAACTGATTTATGAATAAATTCAAGCACGGTGCGCTCACGAGCTCAGAAATTATCAACACGTTTGCCGTCCACTAATTATGCCGCAAACAAAAATTAATTGAATAGCAATTATTGTAGTTGTAGTGTTGTGCACCACAAAGCATTCGGTTTACCAGAATCACGTGGTAAAACATGTTTAATTAGGAACAAAACCATAACCTTCATATCATTGGAAGGTTCAAGTTTATAATTGTTGAGAGAAACTCTTAACGTGAAACTACCGTGAGACTTCATAGTGAAATAAATGGATGAATAAGTTAAGTTCAGTCCGACGTGTTATGGACTAATTCGTAAGTAGTCCTTTCTCTGCTCTGGGAGCTCACGTCTCGATGGCACCGAAACGTACTATGCTGCTTGGTAGTTGCTTTAATATGTACCTAGAGCAGTGTAAGTTACGTTGCTACCGAGTGTGAGTTCTCAGAGGAAGGACTACGAATTAGTCCGAAACATATCCGGCTAAATTCGACTTGTATAATGTGAGTGATACGTTTATTACACTATGTTGAAAGAAATGTGAAAATATTTTGGTGTGTAGGAAATTGTAAGTACTTTTTCATAAACCGTGGAAATAAAAAAAAACATTGTGGAACATAGAACCGCCTCGTTTTTTGAAGTCGGTTAAAAATAAAACTGTCTTCACCTGACATACAGCCACGATTCTTGAACACCCAAACACAAATTTAAGAGCAACTCTTCGCTGGCAGAAAACGCAAGGAAATTTTATAAGTACTATATAAAGTTCAGTTTAATATCAGACTCTACGGCCCGTCAATGCAACATTGTAGGTACGCTATCCCTCAAAGATTTAAGTTATTATGGCATTGTTGAAAACTCGTAAATGTAATTGAATTGGTGCATGCACTAAATCAATGATCGGAGTTTAGAGGAACCAGTTCTTGTCCGCCTCTTCGTCTGCGTAGAATGAAATTTTTGCTATTCCGCAAGAACCATGCCTTCTCTGGGGTGGATAGTAATCTGTGTCTTCTATTATGTGAGTGTGAGTTTTAATGAACCGTCAAGAATTCAGCCAAGGATTGAGCACCGTCTAAGTGAGCACCACTGTGATTAAAAAAAAAGTTCTCTCATAATTATTGTATATTGCCAACCAGCAGAGGCAATTAATGTATGGGAGAATGCTTTTTTAACCCCCAACGAAAAAGAGGGGTGTTATAAGTTCAACCTGTGTATCTGTGTATCTGTCTGTGGCATCGTAGCTAGGAAGCGGATGGACCGATTTCGATGCGGGGCTTTTTTGTTCGAAAGCTAGTTTAATCGAGACCGTTCTTAGCTAAGTTTTATTAAAATCGTTTTGAAACTATGTAGTACTAAGTTATGAAACCCGTTTTTGAAATTATGAACTTTGAAATGACAATGTCGGGGGTTTTTCAACTTTTCTAAGTTGATTAGGTTATTTTACTTTACTTTACTTTACTAAGATTTACTTGACCGCTGGCTGAATTCTTGACGATTCATCAAAACCTACCCTGTATCTTTCCTACGTCCAATTTTGTCAAAATTGGTTCAGTGCTTTGGGCGTGAATTTGTAACAAGCTAACTAGCTTTACAAAATGTATTTTAGAGATGACTAACTGTCATGCGCGTTTTCATTTGCGTAGAATTTTATTTATCATTATCCCGCTGTTGTTATGTATTTTTTAGGCGTAACAAACAACCTGTATGTATATTAATTACTCTGTGAAGTTTTATCAAAATCGGTGCACTAGTTTTTGCGTGACAAAGTAACAAATCCATACATCTATCCTCACAAACTTTCGTGTTTATAATATTATCATTTAGTTTGTAAGGTTACAGTAAGGATTTTCGCTGATGATCAGGGCACAAAAAAAAACAAGCGAACAATTTGTAAAACACGGCATTCCGATACATTCAGTATTGGGATGGTGCCAAATGGCATCTGTTACGGTTTCGATTGACGCTTCCATCAGCTGCATACGATACGTTTCAGATTAATTAATGAATGAAAAGGACGTTTGGAATAGATACAAAATTCGCCTAAGATATACCTATTCTAGACGTTGCTATATCGTTCAGTTGAAAGCGGATACAAATTAAGTATCACAACATTTCACGGACTTTCGTAAGTTAAATTATTACATTATAAAGTTTTCCAAAGATTTAAAATCCAATATTACATTCTTAATATCCCGATGAACGTATATGTACTAGGTCTCTATTTCACTAACGTTATAAATAATGTAAAGTAAAATAAAAAAGATCATTTGTTAACAAAAAATCTTACAACAGCATTACAGAACAGTACATACAAACTAACACAAGTTTTACCCTGTAATGCTCCACGCACAACAAAATGTCACTTGTGTAATTCTATAACTACATTTTCATTGCCAATTATGAAGCTCTTTACATAGAATTGTCATTGTGTGACATTTTCAACATTGGTGAAATAGCAGACAAAACTTGATGGCCAGTGTATAGTGTAGTGATGGTGGTGATAGTTTGAGTTGGCTCTGTGTGACATGACATGACATTGTGTTGATTCATGTGGCAATGGAGGGGAGGTGTTGCACGAAACATTCGTCCCATAGACGTAGCTATCTTACATGTATGGTCTCCGCGGGTGAGCAAATTGATTATTTTAGTTATTTTTAAAGAACTTTCTTCTTTCATAAAGCCAGCTACAAAACCTCCTACATTCTACTTAAAAGCCTAGCCAAAGTATGTAGCTACGTTTATTACAACGAAAATCAAAACCTAGCCTTGTTAACGCGTTATCAAGCCCATAAAATCTTAAGCCTTCATATTCACAAGCTGTAAGTCCGCGTGCTAACAGGCGATTTAGTTCCATAGCGTAATATTGCTAGCTTAGTAGCTGTGTATAAGTTGGTTTGTTCTTTCCGCCTACTGCATGCAGTCGAGATTATCGTAAAAATTAAGTGCTCTGCCTGTGTATTAAGTTTTGAGCGCGGGTATAGTAAAACGTTTACGTTCGCCAATAGCGATTGGCAGAGATTTATGTAATGTATTTATACTTTAACAATACCTACTATACAGAAACTAATCTCTAATCTGTTGGCATCACCATCATCATCATTATCGTCTGTATACATACGTCTCGCACGACTCATGCACTGGCATATTTTCGTAAGAAGAGGATTTGCGCAAATTAAAATAAAATAAAAATGCACTGACGTTTAAAAAACGAAAAACAGCTGCCTTCTTTATTGAACAAAAATAATTACAATATTATATTCCGTGCACTTTCCTAATCAAAATGTATTTAGCTTCTTCCCATTATTATTGTGCATACCAACTCATTTTCAGTGTAAGTAAATAACAAAAAGTTACTTTATAACTACAGAAGTGCAGTATTTTAACCACTAGGGATTTACGAGATTTCGTAGTGCAACTAGGTTTTGTTTTGCAAATAATTATATTCGAAACTTCATGTTTACACCGCTGCATAATTTCTGGTGCATAATTCGTGGGACTCAGTTAACTCGTTTTATGGAAAGCAACACTACAGCGATGAAAGGGCACTAGCGGCCTTATGTTATGTAAACCGACAAGATTTACCCGAATTCATAAGATGTAGCGTTTTTAGTTCTTACGGTTGAGAGTTGAGACATAATGAGACTAAGTCTCACGTGTGTATTCTTGAGCAAATCTTCTACTTCAAATATTTAGCAAAATTAAGTATTTCAAAATAAATTGGGTTGACGACCAATGTCATTATAGAACCATTTTATAATTTCGCATAAATGAAGCTTCCGAAAATATTCGTAAAACCGATGGCGTAAAAGGTGGCAGTTTTAGCCGTAAAGTTTTTGATTTTATAGTTCTTTGAGTAAACTTCATTTAACCGATCGTTTTGGCATTTCAAAATAAGCTGACCGACTTCACTACTCATCATCACATTAGCCCGCCTTCTCATTCTAAGAGGAGTCCTGTGCCAAGCAGTGGGACGTTAAAAGGATGGTGATGGTGATGAAACATACATCGGCCTTGATAGTCTATTGCAGGGGTCCATATTGGCTCACCGAAAATTCATTACCCGATTTTTTATCTTACTACCGATTTGTATTCAGAATGAACACTCTTCCGAAAATTTTACTTCGTAATTTTTTTCGTCATAAATTTGTAGTCCTACTGACGGAGTTCATAACAGCCGGTGTGCAGAAAATTTTTATTCATAATGTCGCTACTGAGATATATTTGTATTCATACCGTTGTTTTTAATAACGTTTTTATTCATACTCATATATTTTCATAATATTGTTACGGGTCTATATTGGCTCACCGAAAATTGATTACCTATCCGATTTTTTCTCTTACTACCGATTTGTATTCAGAATGATCACTCTTCCGAAAGTTTCCATTTTTCGTGTTCGTTTTGTGCGGGGGTCGCAGTTATGGCCTAACCTATATTTCTGGTAGCAATTCGTTTTGTGCACGGGCAAGGGATTCAAGGGCGAGTCGATGAAGCCCCGCTGTCGCGGGGCTTCTATTTCCGCTCTGGGGGTTCACAACGTAACTAACGAACCTACGCAAGTGGTTGTACGAGTCAGTGTAAGCATTTTTTTTATGCGGGGGGCTTCGCCCCCCGAGCCCCCCTTGCCCCTTCTGCCTAAGTAAGTTTTATGGGGCCCTAACCTAACCTATAGAGTTCTACAGGATGACCATTTAAAAATTTCAGAAAAATACGTAGTTTCGGCGGGAAAAAAAACGGAATAACGATAATTATGAATAGCATTACATTCTGACTTAAAAAGTTAAAACAAGCTAAAACAATTCTACATAAAAAATATATGATCATGAAAAATTAGTATAAGAAACGATTATGGTGACAAAATATATGAAAACAAATAGTAGCATAATAGATTTTATGTTTTCTAACATTATGAAGTTGAATGATTCGGAGTTGAGAGCGTTCGGAACAGATTAGTTATGATCAGTGATCATTATGATGAAAAATTGTATGACGAACATTTTCGGACTTCCAATAATCGGTATTGGAAAATTCGGTGAGCTTTGGCGCACCCCTATTGCAGACTGTTTAAGCGGTCTCAAGAGGCATAATGCATCATTTTGGATGGCTGTGCAAGCCAATACGGGAGCGGCAAATTCGACCGCAAACCTGACAGGTAAAGGAAGGATAGGAAGCGCGCGGAGAACCAGAGCCACGTTGGTGTCTTTTGGCTCGCTTATACGATAATGTCCTAAATCACTCCTCGTCATGGTGATGAAAGATCTGTCAATAAAGGGCGTCACTGATGTCTCGTGCTCGCGTGAATGACTCCTGCTGACTGCAGCTTGCTTAGCGATGGGCGAGTCGAGTTGTCTGATTCGGATGATCCGAATCAGACGCTATGCGAGTTGATTCGAATCAAGTTCCTTCGCAACTCGAATCAACTCAACTTGCCGGTTCCACTCGGCGGTTCGAATCGCGCAACCGCAACATGCACCCAAGTCGATTGGCTCAGCTTGATACGAATGCGAATGCGAGTTATGCGAGTCGCCAACTCGGCGACTCGTATACACCAACTCGAATACGCCGAACTCGACTCGACTCGCCGACTCGCGGACTGAGCGAACGCCATCCGGTTGATCCGAGTCGAGTCAACTCGTATTTTGATTCGGATCAACGTTCCGAATCAACTCGAGTTATCCGAGTTAAAAAACGGTCGACTCGTAACATCGCTACTTGCTAACTGGCCACGCCATCTAGCTGATTTAAACCATAGCCAGTGGAACCTGGAATGTAATAATTTATTGTTTTTGTAACACGTTGCTTGTCACTTACACCAATGAATGAACGGCGAAATGTTCTATCAACACTCGGAGCTTCTCAACAAAGGCTATGTTAGAGGATACACCAAGCGTTAGAATACGCTTTGTCGACTTACACCATGTTTGCATTGGACTTGCTTTAGAAGCTTTTGAATTACTATGTTCATTCGGAATGTACTTACTAGCTTTAACTATTGTTTTGTTGCCTAAGAAAATAGTAAGCTGATGTCTTTAGGCTATATGGGTTAGGGCTTTAGGAGTTTACTGTGGTTTGAACGTCATTAGAGGACAATTAAAGAATGAATATGTATAGCTTAACATTGGGTTTTTTGAGTTCCGCATCTCAAAAGGAAAAACGGAACCCTTATAGATCACTTTGTTGTCAGTCTGTCTGTCTGTTTTCAACGAGTATTATTGTCAATCACATATTTTGTACCAATTCGCGGTTATTTATCAAGGTTGGCTTAAACAGACAGTGAATCGCTGGCTGGCTGTTGGTTCAAGCTGACCTTGATAAAGCATCACAAGTTACTTCATACGGAACACGTAGAACATACGTTTTTAATCTCTCTCGGGAATTTCACATTAAAACATCACACTCATGCCATATTTTCATATTTACTGCTCATGCTATGGTAATATGATTGTAGTTTGACTGATGAATGCGTCTAATCAGAACTCCTTGTAATGAATACCGTCGAATGTACGATTGCGCACTTGCAGAATGTAAAAATATTGCAAATTATAGTATTTACACTCACTCAACCCAAATACTGATGAAATCGTGTAGTTTCCCCGCGTTGCTCACAGACTCACAAATAACATACATTTGATTTCCTTCCAGACTCGACTTTGTAATTCACACTCATTTATTTCCTTCTTTTATACTTGTACGTAACTCACGTACAAATAATACTACAATGAGGCATACAAATTATCTCTCGCACCGACGTCTGGGTGTTTTAAATCTGAAATACCAAAATTGAATTCGCACTGTTTTTCGAAAGCGTCCTTGTTGTTGGGGTTATAGAGTTTGAAATGAAAGATGTGGTATTATCGGCTTTTTGCTTTCGCCTCGAGGTCAGTGGTCGAGGAATAACTCGCTAAGACATGATCATGACTGGTGGGCTTACACTCCACACCTCGTTACGTGTTAACAGGCACATTCGCTCACGACGCCATGTTTATCCGACGAACTTCAAAATGCCTCGCCCTCCTGCTTATGACGAAAGGCTGTAATGGTCCCTACGTGATAGGGTAAAACCATTGATTTTGTTGCCATATCGAAGGAACAGTTATCAGGTCATTCGTTCCATTTAAGGTTGTTAAGTTTTGAGTGAGCTGTAAAATTGTCGTTTCAACTCATTGTTTATTTTAGATTCTAGCTTAATCAACTTTTATAATAACGAAGTTAAATTTTATATCGGAAATGTAACTGATTTTCTCTGTTAATTGTATAATCGTTAATCAGTTTTATAGTCGACGTTAACGTTCGTGTAATAAGTCACGTGCTTTTTATAACATAACGACCTTGGTTTTAAAACCCCGTTCCAGTATTTAGGTTGCTTTTGAAGATATTTGATTACGTATTTACTTCAAACAACATAAATTTTAAAAGTTCATGTAACGTTTTCTCGTTAAATCTTCCCGGGAATTGACGTAGGTTCGAACGTTAAATTACAATGAAAAAATTACAGTGAGCTAAGAAAGCTAGGATTTCTAACATTAATTTGTTAGTTTTTTTAGTAACCACCCTCGTCACATCAATTAGTATCTATCTTTATTAATTTCTTACAGTGGTTTATTTTTAAAAGTTAATTGGATTAAAAAAGTTTTCGATTAAAATACAATTTTCAACCAGATGTCGTCGTCAGTCAGCTGTTTATTCAATCAAATGCTAGTTTTGCAAGGAAACGAAATGCCACTGCTGATCCACAGTACGAATTTATACAATTGAACAAACAATATGGTAAAAGCACAGAGTTTAACATCGATGTAAGTGGAAACGCAGCTCGCTGCCAAACCTTGTTCAATACTTTTTCTAATTTCACTGGGCTATGTATTTATTGGTTTTCGTAGCTCCTCGTTCGTGATTGACACAATGATCGATTTGTTCACAAAACATCGCTCCTCGCTAGCTTTTAACCTCGTTTAGATCCCGACACATACTCGTAACGTTTGCTACAATACAATCTATTGACTTTGCCGACATTCAAATAGGTAGGTACTACGGATATTTCCGTATGTATAATTCAAATGCGGGACCATTTCAATTAAACACAAGCGCTATTTAGATCAATTGATTTCGTAAATCACTAGAGATCAAGAGTGAGCCGTGATAGCCTAGTGGTTTGACCTATCGCCTCTCAAGCAGAGGAACGTGGTTTCAAACCCCGGCTCGCAGCTCTGAGTTTTTCGGAATTTATGTGCGAAATTGCATTTGTAATTTTATTTATCATGAGTTTTTCGGTGAAGGAAAACATCATGAGGAAACTTGCACACTCCTGCGAAGCAATTCAATGGTGTGTGTGAAGTTCCCAATCCGCACTGGGCCCGCGTGGGAACCAAGTCCTCTCATTCTGAGAGGAGGCATGTGCCCAGCAGTGGGACGCCAATAGGCTGATGATGATGATGATGACTCAATAATCAGACATCAATATAATCATTATGTTCCTTTTTCGCCAAATCAAATAATTGGAGCAGAGGGTCGAGCGCACGACTTTTCGAATCCTGCGTTACGTTACGGTTATCGTATCGAGATCGAGAAACCTCATACTAAATTTTAATTCTAAATACGCTCATCACGGGCGGGCGCTTTTCCAAACGTTATACAAACTCGATAACGTTTACTATTCGATTTTACGTGACGCAGGATTCGAATATTCGTACACGAGCCTCTGGGTTAAGATACTACGAAAATAATAATATGACTGTAATTTACCATAGCTTATCACTTACCATTACGTGACCCATTTGCTCGCTTGCCTTTTTTTAATATAATATATAACATAACCTAACATAAATTATGCTTTTGCTGACATAATTAGGCACTGTAAGTATTCCTCGGCGCACAACTCGAGTAATAATTGGTCTATAGCCTTTTTGAAGGTTAGTATATGACAGGTTACCTCTTACACCAAGAGGACCATAGCTATTAACTAAAGCTTTGTCCTGTTCAGGATTTCACACTCGTCTATAATCTACACAAGTGGTGTAACTTTTCTAGACACATTTTCTACCACCCTAGAGCCCATAGAAATTTCATATTCAGTATTAAAAATAAATTCTGAGTAACCTGCGTATGGTGTGATACCAGGTTCGTAGTCACAATTCCTGTGGTGAAGAGGCAATAAGTACAAAAAGTAAACATTTTTTGCCTTATCAATGAATATTTTATTATTGAAACCGTAGCTGATTCAGTCGTTTTGTGTTCTGATTGATTCGATTGGTATTTCTGAGAATCCTTCACACATAATGTATCTTACTCCGCCCATTACTTTTTCTGGTCCAAATGTTTTTGCACGAACACGACAAGCTTCGAATCATACTTGATAGGTATCTGACCTATTAGTCATAAAAAATATTACATGGTATTATTACTTAGCTTGGATACATGTGCATTTTTAGAAAACACAGCTTACATATAACGAAGAAATTGTGCACCCAGATTTAAAAGTACCCATTACTAAAAGTAATATACTTACCTGGCATCCCTTCCATAGGTATCTTTGTCTAACATATAGGTACTCTTCTCATCTATAACTAGTTCCATTGCAAGATAATAATATTATTACAACAAACGATGCAGCACCACATTCTTTAGCGAGAACAAATTTATTTTTGAAACAAAAACCTATGACGCCCGCCGGGATATCAATCTTCAATACATTGCTTCCTAAACTACCTACCGAGAGGATGATAAACGGCCCTTTATGTTTCGCAGGAGGAGCGTTATTTTACTGCTCTATAAATGAAGATAAGATTGCAGCAGGCCCCATTTACCCGTCGACGTCCGCGCCAACACTCGTTATGTGTTTATTTTCTGATTGATCACCTGGGTTTAGGAACAGTTGAATGCTAAATACAGTGCGTAACTACACCGTGTTTAAATGAAACCTCGTTTCAAAGTTCTTGGAGCAAACCTCGAACTCAAATTTGCAAGTAAAGTAGTGACTTCGAATTTTGTGAAAGTCTTTAACATTCGCGACTTTATGTCTAAAAATAAAGTTTTGAACAACTTCAAAAGCAAGTTAGATTGGTCAGATTGTCTCAAATAGCCCATGATAGGAAAAGTAATTAGAATATATCTTGGCTAACTAATGAAAAACTGATTCAACTGTACATTTTAATCTCATACCTACTGTTTCCCCGAAACTCGTCAGTGAAAGGATAACGACCAATTTTTTCCTACAACCCTTAGATTAAACCACAAAACTAGTATCCCATAGGATTAACGCATGCTGATGAGAGTTTGAGGTCAGGAACAGTTATACAACGTTCGTGGAACGTATGAACCTCTGTGAGCATAAATCAACTCCGCGTGGTGGGTTTAAACTAAGGTTTGCGCTGCAAGTGTTAAGCGCATTTTTCAAATCAATATTAAAGTATTTTTATGAACGATTCCTTTCCTTTAATACGTGTGTTTATGTAATGTTAAAGATCGCCCGTCGATCACAATTCTCCGATGTTTATTTTCCATGACAATTTGGCTTCCAACTGAAATTATACCTATCAAGAATTTTAGATAATTTTTGCAACCATCACTTGCTTTCTGCCTAGAAGTTGATAGGTCTAACCTAAATGTTTTCCATCATAACGTCCGGTAACTTATCTTCGCTTCGACCTGTTTGGTCACATAGTTACAACCAAAGTGTCATTTTAACTTATTTGTAATCACAGAATACGGTTGTGTGCTAAACTGTGTTCAACCCTTACCCTTAACACGAAATCAACCGCAAGATTTAAAGTTGAACCAAAGTTTAATTTTATTGCACTGCAAAACAAAGGCATGGTAGCGGAACGGTTCGACCCTCCCGCATTTCAAGCAAAGGGTTCTGGGTTCAAAGGAAGGGTCTCAATTTTGAAATAGGGATACAAGAAATTTTTCCTAAAAAACAAAGATTAATCAGGAAATGTAAATGGTTAAAAAAAAAGTTTGTGAAATCATCAATATGTAATGGGCCTGCTTGCATATTATTATGCACTAGGATTTCCGCTTTTATTTATGATTGGAACGTAGGTACAACGACACTGGATATTTCTTTCTTTTTTTTTTTTCAATGTAATGTAGTCTGGACCTACCTAGATTACTAATTGGTAGCCCCTCATCTGAGAGCGCACGACTCGACAGCAGCAAAACAAAAATTGAGCGCCAACTACCCTAGTTTTTTCTTCACGCAAAATAGGCGCAAAATAGTCGTCGAGTTGCGGAAAATAGCAAACGCTACAATCACAATTACAATACCTACCCTAAGTTTTCACGACGATCCCAACATTTTATCTTGTTTTTTATTTGATCTAAATAATCTATCCTCGGCCTTCCCTGTCCTCTCTTTTCTTTCTGCCTATCTTTCCTTCAACAACACAAGAGATAAGATGATGATGATTTTATAGTATGGTGTGAGGTCCGCTATTGGTACATTACTTGCACCAAGCCGCATTTTAGCCTGCGGAGCTTGTTATCTGCCGTCTTGCGGGAATCCTTCGGCCTTCATTACAGTTTTCGTCTAATATTACATAAGGGTTATAAACAAGCTCCAATGGCCTATAGCAATGGCTGCGGTGGTCAATTTAATTCCAGAAATGTGTTATTATTGTTAACTAACTGAGCTATTTATAGAATACGCTGGCTCGCATTGAGAAAGTCATTTACGATTCCCCAGTGTTTTCTACTTCCTACAGTTTTAAGTTTAGGTTCATATACTTTACATGTAGAGCTATGCCATTTTTAGAATACCCTACTAGCAGTTAATCTGAAAAAATAATAGACATTTCAACGATTAGTATTAGTTACATATTATACATTTAAACGGTCAATTTCGCATTAAAATACTATTTGAATTGATCTTTAGTAAAATACTTGTAATGTTAATATTTACGGACTTTAAATCAAAGAGCTAAATGCTAATAGAAAGCACTTACGGTACAAATTCCAAGTGCTACGAGATTATGAGCGGAGTTCCACAAGTTTTGGTATTCCGTGTAGCAAATATGTTGCAAAGGAGAAGTTCGCTAGATTGAGGCGAGCTGGTTGATGAGTAAGTACGAAACTGAGCATAGACTTCCTTACTAACATTGGGTGGTTATAGACACGTCTCGCGCGTACTAAGTCAGAGGTTTTGATGAGCAAAGCCAATGCGTTGCTTAATTATTCTCTGCGCGTTAGACACCACCCGGACTTCAATTTATTTGTATCGCTGACGTTCCGTTAACCCCGGGTTAATGTAACCCGTGTCGGTGCAAATCGACCTAAGTGCAGTAAACTTCATACCTATTAGTAATAAAATGACTTTGTCTCTATTAATAACAAAATTCACCCATTTTGGTAAGTTTTCATTTATATAAGAGTTTGTTTGTTTTTTGATTGCGACATTTACCTATACTAAAAATCTGAATATAAAATATTTCATAATAGCAACGTCTATAAATAGACTTTTTGAGTTTAAAGTTTTAATAAAGTATTTCGACTCTTCTGTCACAAAACTTAGCATCAGAACTGGAAGACTACAAACTAAAACAGCTTAACAGTCTCTCGTCCGTGCGATCTCATCAAATTTGATTTATTTTATTTACTCGCGGCTCAGACAGTCAATTGTTTTGAGATGTCAAATTCGAATGACTCCCAAAAACTTTGCAGACGGCGAAGTTTCAAATATCAAAATAAAAGATACATCTTTGTTCAAGGAGTTTATCCATGCTATTGCCAGTAATAATGCAACACGATACAGCAGAGGGTAAGAAGCAAGGTGAGCTTGAAATATTGCTCCGTGAGTTGCCCGCTGTGTGAATATTTTACGCTTCTGCAAAAATATTCACGTACCAACAGCACAGGAGATGGTTTTTGGCTTGATTTTTTGTTTCAACTCATGTTTTTGGTCATGTTGATGTGGGCGCCAAGACCGTGAGGCTAAAACGACAGGCCACGTCAGCCGCACGCAACCACATAGGTGGGCTAAAATGCCAGGGAGTGGATGCCACAAGATGGCTGGTACCAACGGCCCAGACGGAGATAATGGGATGATCTGGACGGGGCCTTTGTCAGCAGTGAGACAATGAACTAGCATAAATATCGTGTCTATTAAATACACTGTAATAACCTTTAAGCAATCACCCAACGCACCTGTGATTCTTCTGATATTGCACGTGTTTATGGGTGACAATGACTGTGAATTTTTTTTTAGTTTTGCCTTGTGACGTAATATTCACAATTTGCAATCACAACATTATTTATTCACGTCAGACATAATTATTACGTCGGTATGGTCCTCATTGTCAAATAAATCGGCAATTTTAAACAAATTGGTGATTGGTGGTGATTAGATTTAATTCTGGCTGCTGCCATTCATAGAAGCATTCAAATTAAAAATAATCGCATGCAATAAAACTAACATACCCAACCTTCTATAAAATAAACGGCGTCCGAACCCACACAACGCATTTAGTGCTCATTTAACATTATAAAGATTAGGAGGTCATATTTATAACTAATTAAATCAACTTCCACTTAAATAAACGAGCAATCAAAAGCATTATTGCGGTCGGTTCTTTTGACAAACTGTAATGGGTAGCACCGTATCTCGAGTTTATCTTTAACGTTCGAGATTGACAGATGTTCGGTTGATTTAAGGCTGTAGGTAATGTGTCACTTGCGAATGGAAGAAGAGGGATTTTAAAAGAATATAATATACGTTCTCTTTAACAGCGTGGGTGTAAAAATGTAGAAGTATTTATATTTTACTAACAATTACAATGTTTAATGAATGAGGTAGAGTCAAGTGCTAACTCGCCACAGACATGCCGAGAGCTGAAATTTGGAAAGTGCACAAGCGCAAACAATAATATATTATGATACATAAAAATTTAATTATAGGGGATATTAAAAAGACGTACCAACCACATTGTTAACACTGTACTTTTTGTTACCTCAATATATTTTTTTATATGGTAAATGTCCCCATGCTTGACGCTGTCCCAATAGTTGACACCTTCAATCTTAATACGTAGCAAAAGGTGACAAGGCCCCTATATCACCAACTTTGCAATTGTCAGTTTTCAATGACAATTTGTTGTATATTGCTGACTTGAAGAGCTTTTGTTTTAGCGCGCTTCATACTGGCCAAAGAGTGTAGTTCGAATTGTCATGACAAATCGACAATTGTAAATTTGGTGAAATAGAGGCCAGGGCCAGGCCAATCATCATTCATTGGGACGTACACGTATATTTATCTTATTTTTACATGCAACCTGCCGTTTTACGTAAAATTACACGTGTACTTTTACAAAAAATCAAAAATCATCGCTATTAAAAATCAGATCAGATTAGGTATATAGATAAACTTTAATCTCTCCACTATAGAGTTGGTAAATTATCGAGCTTACATAAGTTGGTAGAGTTCAGCCAAGCATCAGAGTTTAAGTTAATTTATCGCTAGCTTTAATGACTCTTAACGTTCGTATTGATTGATACAATTTTAAACGCTGTAACTGTTTTACGATCGATTTACTTTGACATTGTTTTGCACTAGTATACTGGTTTAATTAAGGCTTTCGCTGGTTTGAAGTGGCTGCGGGTTTTAATTGTACATTCTTGCCTTTATTTAACACTACCACTTTTTCAAATAATAAAATATTGTAGGACAATTTGTCGGCGAATAGTGCACTCCATATTTTGATATTTATTTTATTTAAGTAAGTGCACATTATCGCTAAGTGTAACCTTCATTAATAGTTCATTACAATCACTAATCTTAGTTACTTATATTTTCTAAAAGATGGCATCCATCAAACACGCCTCCAATTTGGTTTAACGGCTCTTTATGCATGAAATAAAATATAAAACGTAAAACTTGATTTCTTTCATTTTCTAGGTCCCATCATGGAATATTTCTAACAAACTTCATATGATTTCACGCGCTGGGAAACAGCGTAAGCGTACGTACAGCTTAGATTATAGTAGCGTAAGCTAGATTGTAAATTTTTGAGACAACAAATACCTCAAAGGCTAACGGTCTCGTCGTCTCAACTATCATACCTCTATAGAATAATGCATAATACTTCTAGCGGGATGTATATATATCTACAAAACACTGTACCCGTATTTAATAATTTCGTGTTATAAACTCTGATTCGTGTAAAACCGAAGTTAAAATAAAGTTTTTTTCTTTAATGTTAAAAAAACTTGATCGTTAAAGAAATAGTAGCATAACTATAAGAGGTGTCCACAGTAGATTGTTCTCCAAGGAAAGTTCGCCAGTTGGGTTGATGTAAAACCGATTGTGCGATAATACTGTGCGCTCCTAACACAAAAGGACGTAACTACCGTAAGTTGCCTATAAAGTTTCGCTCTTTTGTGTTATCTGGGCAGTACTTACAGGTGTGAAACTATTTACTGACCCTTTTCAACACCCTAGATTTTATGATTTCCTTTTAACGGTTGAATTATTTATTTTGTTACATCGAACCTTTGTCTCTCGGGTAGCTACCGGACATTCCTTGCGTGTCTCATCGACTTGTGAACTTTAATTATTGTTATGCGAAGAAATAAAGTTTATTCACAGACATTATTTACGAATTGTTCTATTATGTGTTCTGTTTTACTCCCTATAATATTGAACATGGGGCATTGCTTTTAGCTCTCGAGGAATTAACGACGTGTTCCAAGTCAAAAGTCAAAGTCTTTATGACACTAAGTCTTTGTGTTGTTTTCATGACACTAATTCTAGTACCAACACATTGGCAATATACATTGTAGTTTAGTATCAGTATGTGTCATTGTGTTAATTTTCCAATGATACTACATACTGGTACATTAGAACACTGTCTCTACAATAAAACTTGGTCCCATTTCTTAATTACATAACATAAACATTTCACAAGAATATACGTAGTAGTAGTATAATATTTAGGCATGTTTGATTAGCTGGCGCTGAGGCGAGCGCTCTGATTACTCGCGATATACTAGACTTATATACCTGAGTTACCCGTGAGTTTGTTTCAATAAGAGTATAACTTAATTGTACATTGTGAACATTGCCACCATCGGGACCAAATTGGTCAGTCATGTGCAATGATATTCTGGTTTTTGACAACAACGCGACTACATTCGTAATGCTCCTGCATCACTTGGGCGTTAAGCTGCTCTTTAATTTTGTGTTGTATGACTTTGCCGTAGAAATTAAGTTTGCTTGTTGGGCATATAGTTTGATAGGTCAGTTTAAGATTAATGATATATATTTTGATATGGCGGGAGCAGCGCTGCGGGCACTCAGATGTTATCTTTGGCCACCGGTAACGAGAGTTGGTGCTAGTGGAATGGAAACAGAGGGCTATAACGAAAATTACAGTTCGCTTGATTTTAATGACTTCATTAATTGCAAAAATACATTTTACAACCTATAAGTACTCAAAGTATCATTTGCATGCATCATTTTCTGTTTCGGAAATGTAGGCATTTGGGAAAAATAAAAACAAAGATGATGATCATTCTCAATTTCAGGTTTTCCTGACATCGATGCGTAACTTAGGTCATTGACTTAGCGTACTTGCACCGACTTGAGTCAGATACTAACCTGGGGTTAACGTAACTTCAGACGATACCAAATTCGTCAACACACAACACAAATCCAGCCTTTGCTCTGCAAAATCTAGTCCTCTTGACAGTGCTTTACAATCCCGCACACATTGCTAAACTCTCAGATCATAAATTTGTCTTTCAATAAATACTTACAATTTATCTTGATTTCATTTCTTCAATTACGTACCGAGATAAAAGTCGATACATTAGCATTCGATTCCATCGCATCGCATCGATTACTCTCCACGTGTCGATCTTGATAAGCTACTAATTAAAGAATCGGCCAATCTCTCGGCGATGTAGCGCCGAGGTACGCAACTCAAAATGGTTCGTTCAATATAGATTTTTCGTTACCTCTTAAAATGAGCAAAATCTTAAAAAATAATTGCATTAAAATCGAACTCTATCTAAAACGAATTCGAAAATGATCGACCAACGATGTCGTCGAAAGACTAGCTTTTCTTATTGTGAATGCTTGGTTTTGGCTTGACATATAAGGCCGTCCGTCCCTTTAAAAACCCAGACACAGTGTTACTCTCTTGTCTTGTGCATTATGTCTAAAAATCTAACACAAAATGTAATTTATATAATGTAACTTTTATAATGTCGAAAACAGGTATGTACTTGAACCATTCGTTGTAAGCTACACGGTTAGCCATGCCTCTGAGAAAGGTGATACGTCGGACTTGTAATTGAGAATTCGATGCTCGGGCAGTAGAGCAATCAGATCATTCGAATCGGGGTATTATTACCGCTGTTGCTCTATAAGAAATAAATGATGTATTTTTATGACTATTTTATCGAGAAAAATCAGATGCAATATGCGAGTCGCTTATTACCAACGATTATACGCACACACGTTCTGTGTGTTGCGTTCTATTATTTAGCATAACTACTTAATACTAATTAAGCTTTTTAGCATAGGAAGTTAAGGAAGCATTTATTTGACGCCAACAACATTGAGCCCAAAGAGGAGAATTTAGAACATTACCTAATTCTAAACACAGTAATGGGGATCTTTTGTAATAATAATTGTCTTCTTCCGCACGCATGGCTCTATCCCACTGCAATCTGAAAATCGCAACTTCATTCACATATCGCTGCTTACAGCATATCAAAACTAACGTAATAAACTAGCACCAGTGTTCATTAATTAAACGTTCACCCTCGTTATTATCAACACCTGCACTTGAAAACCGTTTAATAATGACGTCAAGTCTTAGTAACAGCTGTGCTTTTGCGGCCGCAGCGCCAGCAACGCTAGTTTTCAGTGGAAAATTAAAATCATATTAATTAGTTGCGGTTGAACTAAGAATTAATTAATCTTGGTACGGTTTTAGTGATTTAACAACTTCACCTCACCCTGGATAATTTCACTGAGTTTTGAGAAACGGGTGAAAAACTTATTTCCATTTCAAACTATGTTGCAAGTCTGGAATTTGGAATTGGCATAACCTGTTTCAATAATCTGTCACGATCGTCCTTTTGCAAAAAAAAAAAAAACAAAAACTCCAGCCGTTACCTATATTAAATCAATCTCTTGTTCCGATCTATTGACGATAAAAACATTTATTTATCTTTAATTTTGCCGTCTCAATAAACTATGTCGGTAGGCATTCCAACCTCGGCTTGATATCTGTCTATGGGAGAATGGTGGGCATCAGGTCTATAGATAGCAAGTTATTGTATTTTATATTTATTAAATTCGTCAGTGGAGCAAAATAAGAGATCGATTGAATAATGCGAGCTGCTAAAAATTAGCTAACGCAGTGATAAAGAATCTTGATGGCGTCCGAAACAAAAGCTCTCCGCTTATCTCGATTCAGCAGTGTCATGCCAATTCTCTGCTTGAAGCTGAAGCAAATCCACCTACACAGCATCAGCCCAGTGATAGTACAGCCGACGTCCGGTCTTAAGTCCAAACATAAAGAAGGCTCTTAACTTCTGGTTTCTCATCCAATCTCTGCCAGTGGCCAAGCCAACGGAATCTGTGAGATTTATTTTCTTCACTTAAATTGGGCTCAGTCACCAGCTCTGAAATTTCGGCTTTCATACGACTTTTCATGATCATCATCATCATGTCAGCCGAAAGACGTCCACTGCTGAACATAGACGACTTGTCTATACTTAAAATTAAGTAAATCAAAATCATTCATTAGTCTTGATATTTGAATGTTCCAGAGAACGAACCGGCAGTATTCTTCGAACCTTTAGGATATAACTAAAAATAATACAGCTAAACACATGAAATTGTAGAGCCTAAAATGGAACTAAACAAGCATCTGAAGAAACCAGAAGTACGAAACAACGAGTATTAAACCAATGCTCCCTTTAAAGCCTAGCCATTAGCATTGATCTACAAAACAGATCAGTTTCAGAAATAAGTCACCAGAAATCATGACCGCCGCACACAAAGCAACACCTTCGTATAAACAGGGCCCCTAACAATGTTCTTTAATGATCTGGGAGAATATCAAGATGTATTTTAATTGGATTTCGTTATGTTGGGGACGGTGATGCAGGTGCTGCAAGGAGTATAGATTTTTGATTTATAATTGTGAATCTGACGAACATTTCGGTTGAAGAACTGAGAGCTTTAGAACTTTGGATTTGATTTAGAGTACGGCGTCATACAAAACAAAGTATCGTGTACTGGCAAAGCAATCTTTTTGTTCATTGACATTAAAAAAATATACATTTTAACCCGCTACGTAAAACACGAGTTATAATGTTAAAGTAGCTGCTTATCGTTGGTGTTTGTCTTTAGCACTGTAGCTTCCACTCGGATAGACAGATAGATAAATGTTTTTTTTTTATAAAAGTCTTCTCAAATTCCCTCGATTCTTAGCTAACCGTTTTTGATGTAAGCATATGAATTAGAAATAAAAACGTCGAGGGCATTTACAATAGTCCTCTGAAATTGAAAACAAAAATTTACCAAAATGGTATTGGTTGTCTAAAATTGAATTTCCATTTGATTTATCTGAAGCTGTGCAACCAAGACAACTTTATAGCAAATGTGCGTCTCTGCTGTAAAAATAAAAACAAAACAAAATCTCATCCACTGCCGTTTCCTCGCGAACGCGCGTAAAACACCGCGCGCTTGTCTTGTGCCGTCTCGATAAATAAAAATGGCCGCCGTAGCATATTGCCTTATACGACCAGCGGGCCCCCTTGTCACTTAGCTCGGAACTTAAATCAGCTGCCAATGCGTCGCCAATGCACCTGTGGAAATGTCGATTATGCAAATCGGTGGGCCCTTTTAACTAAATACCGCGCTTCGGTGTTGCTAGAGACGCGGGGTCGTAAAAATACCGTGTTATTTTTTGGTTTTTGTAGGGGTCTGCGTTGATTTATTTATTCATTGCGTATTGGACTATATTCTCTTACAATTAACCGATTAGCAACTAAAAAGAAGGTGCTATAGATGACCAAAAAAAAAGGTTTTTTTCCAACCGCGCATTCCAATTTAGTACTTTCATATAATACCTTTTATACCGTCAAGCTAACCGAGCTGCCACGTAAATGCTAAGATAGTTAAACTAGCAATACATTGGACCTCTAGCATCCTGTATTCGCAACTCACTGCAATTGAATAGCCTCAGAGGAGTGGCTAACGTCGTCGTGGTTGGCTGAATCTGCCTAATTTACCTTTAAGGGCACGACAGACCGGCGTAGGTACTGTGTGTGAAAAATAGACGCAAAATTATGGTAGGTTAGAGTTTATTTCTGTTTATAAAATATAATTTCAGCACCATCATTTATTCTGTCGCCGGAAGCCGTGATAGCCTAGTGGTTTGACCTGCCGCCTCTGAAGCAGAGGGTCGAGGGTACAAAGCCCGGCTCGCACCTCTGAGTTTTTCGGAATTTATGTGCGAAATTACATTTGTAATTTATCATGAGCTTTTCGGTGAAGGAAAACATCGTGAGGAAACCTACACACTCTTGCGAAGCAATTCAATGGTGTGTGTGATGTTCCCGATCCGCACCGGGCCCGCGTGGGAACTATAGCCCAAGCCCTCTCATTCTGAGAGGAGGCCTGTGCCCAGCAGTGGGACGTAAATAGGCTGATGATGATGATGATGGTGATTATGATGATGATGATGATGATTTATTCTGTATCCTTAAGTGAACTACCTTGTGTTTAATACTGTGTATAATACTGTGTATAAGTGTATAATATACTTCATTACAAATTATTTTCAACTTTTTTAAACCGATGTTTGTATCTCACAGATAAGTAAAGGATTCTTGATCTTCGCATCTCCATATCCAGAGCTATATCCGGCCACTAGATTACTTTCGCGTGCAGATAAAGTTAAAATTGTGTAACGTATCGTATTAGTCCATTTTATAAAAAAATAATGTAAAAATTGTTCTTGTTGAAAGCAGTTCTAATTTTTGGTATAATAAATTCCGTAGATTAACTTAGAATTAAGCCAGAACATCCATGCATTTACTGAGCAGAGTTTGGTCCATCTTCCGCTTGATACGAGTTACGGTTTGGATTTGGCTCTCGTACAAAATGCAAACGAAACAGATTAGTTTCGGGATTGCATTGCGGGCACTCGCATTATTGTCTGGCTTGGACTAAGTACTATAGTCTGGAAAACTAACATTAAACCACAATGAACGTTACAGTCGCAGTGTTATTGCTGTTTTTGTTTCATAACTATTTAAGAACGTCTATAGTGGTGTAGTTTGTCTATCGAACGCCGAGTAACGGCATCCACTTGCGGGAGTTACTTAGAATTTTAATCAAGTTTTCAACAGTTTAGAGTAAAAAGACTTTACTTTATTGCTGGGGGTTCACTTTCATCAAATGTTTGCAAAATTAAAATAACAAAGAAGGATTTGTCTTCACAAGAAACTCAACATACAATGACAATGCAAAGAAAAATTCGTTAAGCAGCTGCTTAACGAATTTTTCTTTGCATTGTCATTGTATGTTGAATTTC
The DNA here is from genome assembly GCA_963691665.1 of Clepsis dumicolana. Taxonomy (NCBI): domain Eukaryota; kingdom Metazoa; phylum Arthropoda; class Insecta; order Lepidoptera; family Tortricidae; genus Clepsis; species Clepsis dumicolana. The sequence goes on from OY829518.1 coordinate 6,044,104, forward strand.
ATTCTATGAATGTTTCATAAAAATAAAACAAAAATAATCAATAAATCGATTATTTTCATTCACAAGAAACTGACAAAACATAATTATAACGTAAGTTAGATAGAACTGATTATTAACGAAAATGTCTGAGTTCAACTGACAAACGTGCATTTACGTTTATAGATATTACATCCACCTCCTGTTTGGGTTCTTTGTTTTGACTGAAGTATTAATCTCAATTAAGATAAACAAATTAATCACTTTGTTTAAGAACAGATCCAGTATCTCCAGACTAACAAAGCGCGGGACAGCCATTCATCAATCAAGACAAGGATATCTACTTAAAAATACATTAACCGACTGCCTAAAACAAACTGTCCGACTAAACAGGTGCTTATCCAATTTTTTTCCGGTACTTCTCCATTCCGTGGTAATTGTTATTAACGAACGCGATAACCTACATCAGTATTAAATTGTCAAAAAATCATTTTCGAATAATTTATAATTCTATTTACTGATTGGAGTGCATTTGATTCGACAAAGTCGTAAAGAGATTCCACGGTAAAAGATTCAGTTTGGAGTAGAACCCTGTCGCAGTATTAAATGATAAACAAGCGATATCTGATTATGAGCAAGAAATGTCGGGATATGGGGCGGATGCAGAGGTGATGTAGGCCTGACACGATGACGCCATAATAATAGTTCGAACTCTCGTTATAAAATAAAAATGGTGGAGGTTATGGTTCGCTTGCTCCGGCCCCTACCATGTACGACTACGCCTATTTAAAGATACATAAAGACTGTAATATACAACTTGGTCTCACGGTCAGTTAATCTTGACTTAGTAACCTTGCTACGCGTAAAGACTTACGAGCAATGAAGCTAATGTCGAGTATCTAGTTTACCAAGACTGCAGCAATCCTTGTGAAACAAATCTTTAGGTACAGTTACGTAGAAAGCTATGTTGATCAAGTTATTTTGTTTGCAAAATGCAGGATCATAATTGAATTTTTCAAATATTTTAATCTTAACTCCAAGTGAAATGATCAAAACTTGGAGAATGAATTCATCAAGACAAAACGTACACAAAGGAAATTGCAACATTTTGTGGCATATCTAATGCCGAACAAAAGCTGAAGAAAATTAAACTTGTTAGCGCGTTAATCTAAGAGCAGGTAACTTTTTAATTCGCTTAACGGAATTGTCATATTTCCTTTTGAGTGTCCTCTAATAAAGAAAGCGGAGGATGAACAAGGCGGGGTCAAGTCTAGAATTTTTATTAGCACTTTATATTCAAGACAGAGATGGCAACTTCTGCAGTTTTGAAGAGTAAAATTTGTTTACACGCGACACGGGCGACGCGAACTCGCCTCCAGGGACAGTCTGTTTATTACGGCTAACTCAATAACAATGAAAATCTTTTGAAGTCAAAGGCGGATTGCGACTAAAACAAAATCAAGAGGCCTTTACGACTCCTTTCGCCGGGATGCCTCCTCTGAGGTAATTAACAAATCTTAGATTTATTACGAGTTGAATTACCTTTCAACGTTTCATATCATAATCTGGAGCGTTTTATTGTCCCGGGAGCGGCGGGAACGGATTCTTCGACGACGGCAGTAATTAATTACACGTAACAAGACTTAACGACAATTTTGAAGAAACTCGCTTCGTACTTTGTTTTGCAAAGACCGGTATTAAATATTTAGAAATTTCCGGTCCGTTTTACTTCCGAAAATTTGTTTCTGTTTTAGCTTAACGCAAAATGAAGTAACCTGGCCCTTGTAGAGTTTCGTTAAATTAAGTTATCTGTTTTCTGGTGGAATTTTTTGGTCCGTCCTTTGCACATTATGATGAAAAAATGGCGGTCATTGTCCAACGGCTGTGTTGTACAGTGCCGGTGACAAACTGTGTTATCCCGAAACTCGAGAGCTGGTGGCTATAAAAGTCACATGTTCGCCTCGGGTTTATTACCGCTATAACAATTTAAGGAAGCCGAAAGGGTGGCATGGAATTTCGTCGAAAACTTTTGTTTGCGTCTCAGTCTGCCGAATTGTTTTATTTATACAATGTTTACAACAATAACTGTGGCAATCCTGCTTTATTTTAGTTCCATTGAAAGCGAGGGTCACTTGCCCAGTTTTCCTTTGAAGAATTTGTTCGGTTTATGATTTGACTACTGTTGGTTTCCCTTTCAAGTTTTGTGTTGTCCATTAGGGTAATTTCTAACAATACAACTTTTGCTCTCGTTTACAACTTGTTGCTAATGTTTAACGACAATTTCACTTTTATTGGGAAGTAGCCGGAACAAAAGTTTGTTGTTGGATGATTCAGAATTTGACTTGTCAGAACTCTTTGTGGAAGTCTCTGTGAACATGCTTTTACACAATCAAGTAGGTACCCGGGCTTCAGAAGTTGCAAGAGCATCGTATTTCGTGACTGACTTTTGCCCTGAATATTTAACTTGGCGCGCCTCTAGGCGCCGTCTTTACTGAGTACTGCTCATGTATAGAATGCCAAACAGAAAATATGACTAAAAATTCATACATTATTATGCCTTCACAAATGCTTTTGAATTTCAATAGGAATGCTTAAACCTTTGTTCCAAACACAAGGAATGGACGCGGTAGCTTTTAACTGTTTTAACTGTCGGCAAATTAATATATTCCCATACTAATTTGACTTTCCAGGAAATGAATGGGTATAAGAATAATTAAGAATATTTCATTAAAGTTTAACTACTTAAGACTAATTAGCAGTTATCAAAGACACTGAGAAGCACCCATAAATAAAACTTATGAGAGTTAAACGAAGCTTGTCTACAGCCTGATTCGATTCGAAAACTATTTCCAGCTAACTATTAATGTCGTGGCCTTGAAAAAAATTGTGTATTGTTTCCTTATAGGCCGGCAACGGACTAGTTAGCGACTCTCTTGGGGTTGCTGGTTCTCATGGGTGGCCATGATCGCTTACCATCAGGTGACCTACTTTCTCGTTTGCCTCCCTCTTCCAATAAAAAATGTGTGTTATGAATACCGACAAACAGTAATCAATCTATTTAAAGATAATCTTAAACGAAAATTAGTAATTAAGAAAAATATATAATAATAATATATTGTATTATACTGTTTAAGTACTTACTTAGTGCGAGTTTTGTTTAGTCTGATTTATAAATGCCTGCTCTCACGCTTTTAGTATGCGTTTGAATAACAGGTAGAGCTAAAAGTAAGAAATAAGTAATCAGGTAGGTACTGTAGGCTGCATAGCCAATGCCAATAAATTAATTTCTATTCTAAACACAATTTTCCTCGTTTTATAAAAACAACACCTTTTATAAGACCAGCTTGACCGGTCGGCGCTTTCAAATACTTAAAAATGCACTATATTTAATAAAAGCTAATGAAGGGTCCATTTCAAAACATTTACTCACGGCCGGTCCGATCTTAATTTACAAATTACGGTCATATCAGAGCCGGCTTATACCTCATTTATCTGAGTGGCTTGTTAGTTTCCAACGTTTAATTCCGCCCCAATCAAGTTTAAATAATCCCTCGTAAAAGATCTTTATACACTGTTATTTTAAATGTGAAAATTATTATCTCGCAACTCTGCGAAGCTAGCTCCCTAACAATGTTGAGGTATTTTCCAGCCAAATTACATGGTCGGCCTCGGATGGAATGGCCTCGGACTCGAATACGTAACTACGTACGATATATATAAAAAAATAACTTGATACAGTCCGTGCTCACCCTTGTAAATTAAGGCCCGTTGAGCGTAAAGTGGGGGCCAATTAAGGAATTTATAGTCAAAATGTGCTGTAAAACAATAAATCCAATGCCTTTCGACAACAGGCCTTATTAATTACGACTTACGGGTTTTTGGGGCAGCGGGGACAAAGGGCAAGTAGCCGTTTCTTAGTCGAGATAGCTATTACCTGATACCAGTTTCGGCGTATAACTCGTTTGGCATTTTATAATCGAGCAAGAAGTGTCGAGCTTTCGGCTGATCAACTTATACGTTTATTTTCATACAATGTATAGAATTGCGATCTGGACACACTATGTCATGAACTAAAAAAAAATGTCGCCCCTCCGCGATCGTACTTCTTGCCGTTAATGGTTTTTAGTTCATGAGTAGGTATACCTAATAAATAGTATAAGATAAGATACTATGCCGTAATAAGTTCTCTACGCATTAAGCAACAATTAAGTACTGTACCTGCTAGACTTAAATACCGCTACTTGTTGTTCAAATATTCGACTATAAACAAAAGAGAAAAATATTATATCAAACAGCAAATTAAATTAAACAGCTACTATTTCAACTCCGTATTCAGCTTAACAGATAACTATCTCGTTTAAATCACGGACAATCGGGACTCAACCGCACTGCCCTGATTGTTAAACGAAAGTGGCGGTAAACTGTTTACAACAAGGAAAACGCATAAATCTCTCTAATTTATATCCGAAAACATAATAAGAGGAGAGTTATTCACGCAGTATAAGCTAGTATGTCCGGCCTTGGTATGGGCAAAGTAATTTATAGCTCAGACTTCTAGCGTATATAAAACTAAATAAAGCTCATGAAATAGCTATAAATTGACTTACAAAGAAAGGCGATACTGTCCGGGTTAAAGGGGGCTTTTAGTGATACGTCACAAGCGGTAAGAATTATAGGTGTTTATGAGCGCGCTGCCTATATTTAAAAGATCTGTTAAAACACAAAGTGTTAATTTATATTGCGTGGTAAATACTTCGAATTACATTGTTACTTTGGTCACATTTCGTTTTGAATGCACAAACTGTTGAATACAGCAGATATTTGTAGTTCATAGGCAACGTTCTAAACTTTAAGTAAATATGAACACAAATTCAAGCCATTATACCTACATGATACGAGTGTAAACTAATACATAGGTATTGTGTGAGAAATAGAGACCTCTAAAAACCTAACATTTACTAAATATCCAATCAACTAATTTAAAGCTTGGTGTAATTGCACCAGCTTTAGAGTGAAACTTAGTATAATGTGCAAAAACACGTTATTTTTCCAAAGGAATTTACTTTTCTTTGTATTCCTTCATTATTCTCATGACGTTCTTGACCCTAGTTGGTATAAAATACTTCTTAAGAATGTTGACGGTTTGACCAGTAGGATTACTGTCTAATGGCGCGGCGATCGCTATTGAATTCGCCATCTTTATCGGTAAACTATATTTACGAGATTGTCTGAAAAAGAGATGATGAATGCAATAGCGACCCAGCACGCATTAGGTAAAAACACCCCGGGTCTTTCATACGACGCACTGCGATAGTTTGACTATTTTTTTACGAATAATGGATGGATGTGATAGAATGGAATCCGCGCAACCATCTAAATACCATATCGCTACTTAACATACTCGATATATGCTTTCCGGTTAGATACATCTCAAAACATTAGGCCCCTTCTCGTTTATCTCAATTTACATTCGCTATTTAAATGCTTATTTCTGGAACGACACGACACCTAAGCCCGGTGCAATGCACTTAAAATTATGACGACGCGAAATTGTACAAAATTCGCAGCTAATAACGGCCATCAAAAATACAATCGGCCGCGTTTATCATGGGACCGATTTTAATAATTACTTAACACTTCCTGGAGGCAAAAATCACACCTTGAAGGCTTGAGTTAAGTCTTCTTTCCGTTGCGAGGTCCCTGCGACGTCAGAATGACTAAGAGCCGCTAACAAGGTATCATTATAAGGATGTCGACCTCACTTTTATCGATGTTTTTTGCCGTGTCTTATTACGTTTGGCAACGTCGACAATAAAGATTAAGCTCTCTGCCATTTATTACTATTGCGGCATAAAAGGCTACTCCGAAATTTGAATGACACAGCGGTGATTAATTTAGAGTTGGCAATTAGATTTTGTTGAGAAGTTTTAATGCGTATTTTTTACTTACGCTTGAGCGAGACTCTACGTGATGATAATGTGGAAGAGGTACTCTTTTGCTTTAATGGTTCCCAGAGCTTAAAGCTAGGGTACAAATTAGAACATCCAGAGAACTGTTCTTTTTTGTTTTGGATTGAAACATTTGGAAACTGTACATAATTATGGGTCTATAATATTGTCTCGCATACATATTATTATATTATATTGTTTGCCTTAATGTAATGTTTGGTCGAATGATCGTTTGTTCTAACTGAAATTATACTGAACATACTCACTTTTCAGCAAAAGTATAAAGTAAACCTAAATGTAAAATATTTCCTGAAATATTTTCAGTTTCAGTTGGAGGACAATAAGGACGAAAGATCATTCGATCAAACATTGTATTATTTTATTAGGGCGAACAATTTTATGCGACACGAATGGCACCGACATAGCAGGTATACTACGGGCAATTTTCGGAAGAAAATTAAAGTTTGTAATTGTTTGAGTTCGATTCCTGGTCGGGGATGTCTCTATGATAAATGTTTGTTCTCGGGTCTTGGATATTTAATATGTATATATGTATTTTTCTATATAAGTAAGTTTATCCGTTATCTAGTACCCATAATAAAGTACAGGCTTTGCCTAGTTTGGGACTAGGTCAATTGGTGCCAATTGTCTCATGATATTTATTTAATTACAGTTTTTTTTAAATACCTACACGAAACTAAATCTGTCACACTGTCTGTAAACTGTACTATTTCTAATTAAAGTAAATAAATATTTTTTCTCGAACATTATTAACTCAACCTTTAAATCGATAACGCCTCCTGCCTTCCCTTGTCGATATCGATATCGACAAGCACCCACCCAACCCTTAATGTTTGGGCAGGTGGCGAAATATACAGACAAAGGCGGTTCGTATCATTATGCTGTCTCGTTACCGGCGCCCGCGCATCAGCCGAGGCGCGATATAATTCAAAAGATGTAATTACTTTGTGTACTAATACGCTGGCGGCACTCCCATGACTTTTGATAATACGTTGTTACTATTTTTTTTGGGAGTATCGAGCGGTTTATTGAGTTATAATAGTGTTGTGGTAACCCACTGTACGAGCCCTTGGTACATCACCACCATATGAGTAGTTAGTTTGAAAAAGTGAATACCAATGTTACGACACCAACCCGTACTCGTACCACCTGCTACAAATCTACAAACTTTTGCGGTTCTAATTGACTCATCTTAATGTGTACCTACCTCAATTCCGTTTTAACAGAAGTCTAGCTTTTCCTATGCCCTTTTTTTAACTACTTATACCTAATTTACTCAACGCTGTAATTTTCTTGTGATTATTTAGCTTGTACCGCAACTTCGTGCACTTTGAATAAGTAATTTTTTTGGTTGCATGCTAACGCTTTAATCATTACAAAGTATAAAATAATCGACAATTCGACTCACGCGTACCAATGATTAATACTGATTACTAAAGGCTCAAATGACCTAAAAACTTTTTAGCTTTCATTCGATGAACTCATCAAAGAAAAACTTAAAGATTATCACATTAGTGGGGCCAGCTGATAATTACCGCGTACAGCTAACCACCAAAGTCACGACTCATATTGTTCTTTATTTGCATAGGGATAAGAACAGTCGCGTGGCTAGATGTACGATGATGGGCGTTCACACATACATCATGTTGTTTAAGATGTTACTCGGAATTAGTGAACACAGGCCAAGTTCAAGTTAATAGTCTTGAACTGTTAATTTCGTAGATCTGTTATCCGTAATAGATGATCGTGAGAGTGCCTGCTCTGGTTACAAGCAGGCATTACACAGCTTAAATAACTTACTAGGTTGCCTGAGCCTTCCTAATTTTGCAAATTGGCTTTTCAACATTTAATGCTAAAGTTATGTAGCTTACCTCTCGTTATAACATTAACACTCATTCTGAGAGGAGGCCTCCGCCCAGCAGTGGGACGTAAAAAAGGCTGGTGAAGATTATATTAACACATTTTTTTCCCTTGACCACTGTATCCTACCATATACCATGTACCAAGTTGCCTGAGCCTTCCTAATTTTGCAAATTGGCTTTTGAACATTTAATGCTAAAGTTACGTTGTAGCTTAACTCTCCTTATACATTTACAATACATTTTTTCCCTTGCCCACTGTATCCTGAACTGTCTAAATGACGGCTCACTGTCTAAATTTAAACAGTTAGTGTTTTCTTAATTATTTAATGATCGAGAATCAATGGTTGGTACGGCTTCTTAAAGTCATGTTTATTTCAGTCGTGGCTATCATATGAATCCAAATAAGTAGGTATCAAAACACTGTCTTTAAGCAAAGCACTATTAGAACAGATTTCTGAATTGTCTGGTAGAAACTTGTAAGCATTAATGCTGGAGTGACGCCAGATTAAAGTAAGGTCAAAATAGCCAAAGTAGGTACCTACACGTTGAATTGCAACCCATAAATTGAAGGCACGCTAAATCTTTGCCTCTATGTATATTAAAGGTACGCTGAAGAAGCACTATCTGTCCTTTTGTATATGAGTTTTATGGCATTTTTTTAAGTACCTATAGGTATTTGAATTTATTGGCAGTACGTATCAACATTAATTGTAATTATGTGTATTTTCTGTAACCTATAAACGTATTTTATCATATTTTTTAAATTCTGAACTAGCACCAGTTGCTTAAAACTGTCCCTAACTTCATTCCATTATAATTGTACGGTAGAGATCGCTCTGTCTGTAGAGATGAATCCTCTCATTGCTGCTCTGTATGTAATTTTTTTCTGTATTGTTTGTTGTGTGGTGTCCAATAAAGAGTTCTTGTATTGTGTACGTATTATATTTCTATTATCTTAACATTTAAATTACCAGCCGCGGATAACCCACATTAAGTATAAGCTAAGATAAAATTACGACACCCTGACCTTAATCACTAAGCTAAAATTATGTGAATGAAAAGGTATTAAAAAGTTACAAATTGAAGATAAAAAGATCAAGCTCATTAAACAGATTCACGTTTCTTTATGTAACTGTAAAGTTTAATTATTATAACTGGCATAGTACAGTCCACAACAAAGTTCAGGTTTTACGAATTTAACATTACGCAGGTAAATGAAAATAATCGATTTATTGATTATTTTTGTTTTTATTTTTATGAAACATTCATAGTATGAAATTTAACATACAATGACAATGCATGTATGTATGTATGTTGTATTACGCAGGTAATTATTTGTCTGGAATTATTAAGATTGCAGGAAATATAAAAACAATGTGACAATTTTCCAGGTTTAACCGAAAATTGCATTACTTCTACTAACGGAGAAGAGATGGCGCTGTTCGCTTGCCCGCCTATTTTACATTGAAAGAAACGTTATGTAAAGTTACATAAATATTCGTAGATGATGGTTTGGAACCCTCGGTATTCGGGTACACGGAAATAACAACGTCTAGTCACTTTTTTTTAAAGATTTTAATCTCAAAATGTAGAGCACTATAAGTATAAGTTACACATATCTAAGTAACTTGTCTTCATCACTTTAAAAAAAGTTATGGATGATTAGTTATTACATCGTTCCCGAATCGCGATAATTCAAAAAGTTGCTAAGGTGACTAGACATGTTCTTTTCTGTACCCTTCACATAAAAACTCACAATTAAAACGAAACTATGAAGTCTCAATGCTTTGCATTTTTGATAATTTTATTTAATCGGGGCGCGCCATTTTTAAACAACGTCATGTAACTTTTTGTTTCGTTTTTAAATGCTATTTTGCTCTCGCCAACTGTACACTTGCGCAGAAACAGTATAGGTGGTGGCTATTATCATAAATCGTCAAAATGGGCGGGGCGCTTTATCGCAGTACAGCCAAAGTTAATATCGGCCAGATAAGTCACAGAAACAGTTAATAAACGAAGCGAGCTTAAATGCGCAATTAATGAGAATAACTTTTAAGTTTTCTTTCATAATATAATTAAAAGATTGTGAAACTGAAACTACTTATATTCTTCACACGCAAAAAATGCTGCCCTTGAATAATTATGCACCATTTTAAATTCGAACCAAATATAATAAATACTAAACTTATCATTCTTCTTCTCTTCTTAAAGTGCCACTCCATTGCTGGAGGTTGGCCGTTAGCTCCGAAAATTTTCCCCCTTTTTTTTAACGGAGTGTCTTGAGCCATCCGGAACAGTTGCTCCGCACTGCTGATTCCGGTCCACTCCCTAATATTCCTCAGCCATGATTTCTTCCGCCTTCCAGGGCGCCGTTTCCCCTGTATTTTACCCATCAATATTAGTTGCAGCAGCTGATATCTTTCGCTGATACTTATCATAAATTTATTTGTTTATTTTATTTAAATCATTTCAATTCCCCAGAGTCTAATTTCGCTTCATTCGAAGAATATTAAATTTGCTGCATGCAAATAAAGTTACGTTCGAATAACAATCATACGTACAATAATTGGCTCACAATTATTCAACCATACTAATATCGACTCCTACGCAGTGTTATAAAAAGACGTATTATTATAACAGACTATACTACGTGTAGGCGTACCATAAACTAGAATTCATTACCTAACTATCAAATGATTAGCAAAAATGCAGGCGAGCAATTTATTATTTATAGCCATATCATTTTTAATTGCCTAAAAACGTTACGGCTTATGTACCTATGTAATAACAACATGTCAATCATGATTTTAAATCACTATGCTTTAATTTGGTATGATTGTTTGCGATGGTATGAAAAAGTTAGTCGTACCTATCGTGTAATAATGGATTACGGTTGAGTTATTTGGCAGTTCGTCTGATAGATAAGTAACTCAAAAACCGGTCAAGAGCGAATCGGACACACCCAGGATAATTCCACCATATCTAATTGTAGTAAGTGCCTTTTTTTGCTTTGTCATTAACTTTTACATAGGATTGTTGTACTTTTAAATTAAATATACCTATGCACTAGTGCCGATTTTTTTTTACATTTCTAAATTCAACAGGTTGGATGGACGCTCCCACAAAACCGAGCACTTTAAATCTAACTATTTCGCGAACGGATCGATGAATTGAAAAAGGTGATTTTTACACGCCCGCAACATCCAAGACCCCCCCCCCCCACTTTACCTACACTACAAAAAAACATTGAAGATTCTATTCTATCATTTTAGGAATGCTTCTATAGGATGGACCACGGATTTTAGTCCAAAACATGACTGGCTATACTCTACTAACATACGTGAGTGTGAGTGATCCTTTTATGTCATACCAATAGCGTTATTTTCTGATGCAGACTCGCTCTAGTATCACTTTTGATCTTAGAAATAGACAATAACACCCCTGACATAGAAATAAAATTTCCTAAAAACATCTCTTCTAACAATATTCAAACACAAGTTACAAAGGGAACGTGATTACTTTTTCTCTTAAGTCATTAAACAAGTTTGATTCGAAAAATTCCAACATCCCTCAAGTACAAAGTCCATTTGAATTGCAAAATCACGTGAAAAATCTCCGAACGTAAACGTTTACGAGAGATGGAGCCACTTTTAAAAACTACCAAGTGCAGTTCTCTGAGTTTTGCGGACGTGTTATCATGTGCAGAAATAGCATAGCGAGGATAAGAACGCCATAAATACTCCTTACAGTTGAAAGTAATGGAAAATTTGAGCGCGTTCGTGAGTTCTATGAAATTTCACATTATTATTGCAAAATGTTTTAGGATTGTGATGTTTATAAGCCTTTATTGTTATCGACGGCCAAAAATAAGTCTCGATTACGTTTGCGTTAAAGTGTCAAATAGTATGAGAATTGTTTGTTGTCGATACGTGCCTCTAGTGGCGCTGCCAATTTGCACATAGTAATTCAGACGTAAACGCGAACGCGTTCAAGACGTATTTTTTGGCCGTGGATTGCACCGGAGGCTCAGATCATTTACTGATGTAAATTAATCGGTGTAGCTTTTCTTACAAAACATGTAGATACGTATTGAAATAAAAGGGTCACTCACGTATTTATACTTAAGTCGTGTTTAGCCGGACATGTTTTAGACAAATTTCATAGTGATTCCTCTGGGACCTAAATTTGACTCATACTTATACCTACACGAGTGATCCGTTTACTTCACTATGATTGAGTCTCACGGTAGCTTATTGTTAAACTACCTACTTATGTAAGTTCATTTTACGCACTTCCCTTGTTTCGTTTAAAGAATGCCTAGTGTAGTGTAATTGACGACAAAAAAAAACGTTTCCATCGCGTTTGCATTAACTTGTCAAAATAAATACCATGAGAATAGTATGTTACCAATACGTGCCGCTAGGGCGCTGCCGATGTGCCCATAGTAATTAAGAAGTTAACGCGAACGCTATCTAGTAATTTTCTTGTGTCAAACATTGCATTAGAGGCTCAAGGGGTCGAGCACGACTTTACGAAAGCTGCGTAACGTTACAGTTATCGTATCGAGATCGAGAAACCTCATACTAAATTTTTGTTCCAAATACGCTCACGGGCGGGCGCTGTTCCAAGCGTCATACAAACTCGACAACGTTTACTATTCGACTTTACGTTACGCAGCATTCGTAAAGTCGTGCTCGACCCTCAGGTGCGATTTTGTGTTCAATTCACATGTTTTCGCACGTTTCTGACGTGGGACTGGGATGAACATACTTCGGGTTTTTTCTCTTAAATCCACTATAGTATCATCGTGAAGCGCAAACGCATAAATAAGACGCTAACTATCACGGACGCTCGTTGCACGTCGTATCTTGTGCACGTGAAACTCATAACATTCATAAAATGATTACGTGAGAAGACCTAACTGAGTCTAGTTGCTTGGATATACGGACAGTTTTCCAATAACTAGACACTGTGTCGATTTTAGTCCCCGTGCGTTGGGGATATCCGACGCTGTGTCGGATTGTGAGGGTTTACGGTAGTTTAAGAATGTGTTATTGCAGTGTGTTCTTTGCAAGTTTTAAGTTAAAGTTCGGTTTTAAGGGCTTTTAATGTCTGTAATTAATATCTGGCTGAAAGCTGTTAGGATATAATTAGAAAGGTTGCGTGTCCGGTAGTGTGTCCGGGGGTTGATAGTAATAATAATAACCTAAGTACGTTAGCAAAATCTGTGCCCTAAGCACGACTTGTCGAATCCTGCGTCACGTAAAATCGAATAGTAAACTATAACGAGTTTGTATGACGTTTGGAACAGCGCCCGCCCGTGAGCGTATTTGGAACTAAAATTTAGTATGAGATTTCTCGATCTCGATACGATAACCGTAACGTAACGCAGGATTTGACAAGTCGTGCTTAGGGCACTGAAATAGGCTTGATGGAAGAACTCATTTACCTTCTGTTGTATCTCAAACATACTTTTCGAGTTCCGAAGCTAAATGGAAAAAGCAACCCTTATGGTGTGATTAAGTCTGTCTGTCTGTCTATCACAGCTGGTTATCTCGGAAACTACTCCTGGTGTTGGATTGATATTTGAAATGTTTTAGATTCCTAATGCTTTATAAAACATTTTTCTATTTTTTTTAAACCCCATAGTAAGTATTTCAATTAACAATGAAAAATTATTAAAAATAAATGTTCAAGCAGCTAATTTTCAAAACTCTTCACGTGATAACACATCATACTACACACGTGATTCTTTGAAATCAAGATCTAACTATTTAACAGTCATCGGTTGTGAACAACTTCCAGTCGTAAGTATCTTTTCTATCTCCGACATTATTCCCATGTGTAAAGTGTAAGTACATACTTATCTCAGAAATACCTCTCCCTGAATGTACCACATCGCGTCCCAGCCTTGTAACTTATAAAGCAACACTGTATAAACATCACTTTATGGCAACATTACTAAAATCGCACTGGGACTCTAACGTCTTTATTCACACGACCGTCCCATAATAAAAATGGCCCTTATATCGACCTTATCAATTTTATACGTTGGCGACATTGTTTTTCTACGACGTATTGGGATACTTTATCTGTTCTATATCAATAACAATAAAATAACCCAGGTTTTATCTCAAGGTAAGTGCTCGAATTCTGTTGAAGACGCCGTTCAATGATTGTATCTTAAATCATTAGTGTAGGCCGTTTTGAAGTAATGATGAGTTCATTGTAATATTCGGAGATTTTATAAATTTTAACTCAATAGCTCGGTAATTTATGACACGATGTCTTTGAACAGTAGAAAAAATGGAAATTAATATCGAAACCAAACAGTGATATTATTTTCACCCGAAGCGCTTATCTTTTTGTTTCCGTATTTTATGTAAATAAATACAAATTTGGTCTTGTTAGGGGTCACTTAATTATAAAATTTGTAATTTTATTCATTCAACGTGCCGTTAACGTTCTGTGCTTCTAAACATTAAAGAAGTAGACTGAAATAAATCGTCTTTTTATCAGTGAGGAGTACTTATTATTCTAATAGTAAATTAGTTTTCACGTTAATGTGTATTTTATTAAGTTGATAAATTTACAAGATTATCTAAAAACTGTTTTGTGAAATGGTTTTGTCTCCTGTAAACTAGTCACCCAGTTAATTTGTTGTAAAAACTTTCACAGACTTTACCTACTGGAATCTTTTCTGATTTTTACAATTTATTGTTTTAATACAAGATCGGGTTGGTTGGTCATTTCTTTTAAAAATAACCGGAATGTAAAATAAATACTAGATAATAATTTCTTAGATAATATTTAATCATAGTCGCTATTTAGTTTAAGATTGTATTTAGGTACTGTCATTTCTCTTTATTTGTTTCTTTTTAATAAAAGTAAGTATTATATTTTATTGTCAACCCTGATTAAATAAATACATCATAAATATTATTTTCGTTTTCATTATTGAAGACTGGTATTTGAAGCAAATTTTTGTCGATTTAAAACATGATAAGTAGGTAATATCACTAAATTACGCCAATTCTGTCACTTCCAACCTCTTCATAATTTTTATCAAAATATAATTCCCTAAAACCATTCACATTTTCAATACCCGACGTTTGCGAAACTTCTTTGTTTCAGGCTCATTTAGCGGGTTGTGCTCGCTCACCGTCGACTCTATTAAGCAAAAAATTAAAGAAATAAAAAAACAAATTAAAAGCCGAGGCTGGCGTCCCAGCCATTCAGGCGCGAATAAAAGTGTTTAATTAAACGTTGTTATTGATGGGGTCCCCGCGAGATGGTGTTTAATCAACAGCCTGTACTCTGCACTGGGTTTCTTTGGACTTTATTTTTAATTCGACTTAATTGTGGGAGTTACGAGGCCGTTCAAAGCGCACGGACATTTAACGCTGTAAACCTTTATTGGCCGCTACTACGAGTAGAACGAAAAGCGAAGTAATTGGTGAACGAACGTGACGTTTTAGAATCCATAAAACTGTTCGTTTGTCAGTTAGTTGTGTCGAAATGGACGCCTAGTTGTTGACCTCAAAGCAAGTAGGGAACTAGATAAACGTATTTATTACCATCAACCGGGGTACAGGACTTGACCTAAGTAAGTACCTATCTATCAATAAAACATCCGAAAAGTCCATTACCTACTATAAGTTTTGTATTTTTTTTTATTACGAGCACATAACTTTGCGTCAAGATGCTAACTAACGCTAACTTTTTCCTATCTTTTAGTTTTGATAAAGTATTTTTTTTTAACGTCATACCTACTGAGTGTGCATCACATTCAAATTAATAGGTTAACTTGTAAAATGCATTGAAGAAACAACAGCCAGCCGCGCCGCGCTTCCTGAAGACGGTAGTTTCGCAAGAATGTAATTGAAATGTCAGCCTTAATTTGTATCTAAGTTCGTTTAAAGACTTCGGGCTTTCACAGCCCTACACACAGGTTAAGAACAGGATGGCAATTTCTCCCACAAATTTTGGTTTAGAGAAACTTTGAAAAAGTGCTTTTTAACGTGAAACTACAGTGAGACTCAATCGTAATTAAATAAGCGGATCAATCACGCATAAAATAAGTCAAGTTTCGCCCGACGTCTGTCGGACTAATTCGTAGTCCTTCTTCTGAGAGCGCATGCCTTGGCGGCAGCGAAACGTACGCTGCGCACAAAGGCTCTGAAGCCCGAGTACGAATATTCGAATGCTGCGTAACGTACTCGAGTAGTAACGTTATCGAGAAATTTGTATGACGTTTGAAAAAGCGTCACCCGTGAGCGTATTTGGAACTAAAATTTTGTACAAGCCCCCATACTACGAAATTCGGAAATCGAAGTTCGTATCGTATCGTCCATTTCACTCTCGTATTAAATAATATTAGCTTGAGAGGGACGGCACGATACGAAGTTCGAATTTTGCACTTCGTAGTCGGGGGGCAGGTTTCTCGATTTCGATACGATGACGTAACCTTACGCAGGATTCGAAAACTCGTGCTCTACTCAGTCTACTACTCGCACGACAATCAAGCTGAGTGAACCGTTTATTTCACTATTAGTTTCTTTCCTTACTTTTAAAGTATGGCGACTGTGCGTCGCGTTACATCGTGTGCTAGCAAGAATGCATTTTCATTCATTTCAAATTTTCTTGTGGAATGATGGCATTTGTTGCAAGCGCGTTGTGATTGTTAAATCTTGAATATCTTAGGGCAGCAAAGAAAATCAGTAAATTAGAGATGTTTAATTTTATACAGTGTTGTAGTGTTTTTGTTTTTCCTTTATAGCAATAACAATACCTAAGCAATAGCAAATCTAGACATTAGACACAATGAAAACGGGATATTGACCGCGATTACCTTATAATTATGAGCCTTGAGGGAGGCCTATGTTCAGCTGTGGACGTCTTTCGGCTGACATGATGATAATAATAATAATTATAATTATGTCTAATGCAATTAACCGCGAATCATTTAAAACTGTTAAATCTAGACACACGGCAGTGTATCCAGCCAAGTTCGTAAAGCAAAAGGGTGACACACTGGCCATGAGTTACATGACCAACACAATTGCAATTTTTCGTGTGTAATAAAGAAGACCCCTTTTATGAGTAGATATTGTAAATATCTAACTTTAATTTTAAATGAGTTTTTGAATGCTTTATTAAAAATCTCTACTTCATTATTATTGGCAATAAATTAACGTAATTACAAATCCGCCTATCAATTTTTCGAAATTGCATCCACCTCTTTGAATACCTTTTAGGCTTTAAAAGTAGCCGGACATTTATATTAAGTAGGTACAATGCCGCTGTTGCACATAATGTCGCAAAAGTATGAGATATTCAAATCAGATATGTCAAAGCCATAGAGCATTAAAAGTCCAGCTACTATCGAGCTAAGCTCACACACACACACACAACGCATACACACCTAAATTTGTGCACATTCATAACCTAGACAATTAATTATTGTTATTATATTTACTCCTTTTTTTACTGCAATGTAACACCATAACTTTGACATGAGGCAGAACATTTTTGTTTGTCCTATAATACAGATTTTACCTACCTAAAGAAACAGTCTCTACCTTTTAAAAACTTTTGCATAAATGTTTGTGGCTTAATAAATAAAAAATAAAAAATTAGGTTTGCGCAAGCGCTTGGTCGATGCAACTTGTGACCAAAGGGCTGGCAGTTTTCTCTCAACGAATCAGCATCGCTACTCAGCGAGGAAACGCTGCCAGCCTTTTGGGCACCATGCCACGGCGACCTAATATAGATTTAGTTTAGTTTTATGTTTTAGTTTAATTAGTTTTAGCTTGGGTTTAATGTCATTGTAAATTGCTTTTACTGTAAATTAAGGTACATTTAAATTTATATCTATACTAGAAACAAAAAATACAGCATTCAACCTGGTGGTGTCCCACACCATTATTTCATTCCTATCAGAATTCGTCGATCACTGCTTATCTACACGCAGGGGTCAAGTAACGTTACCTAAATTATTTACGCAGATATCCAACCTTTGATTCGAATCCGCAACTTATGGGTATACACGACCCAATTTGCAAACTGAGATTATCTCTGAGGGCAAAGGCGACGCGTGGCATAGAGGTTCGATCAAAGTTTTACTAATACGAGTGAAATGTTTATGTGATGGGAATAACTAATTCTGATTTCCAATCACCTTACTTGGCTTATCTGCCCTATCTGAAAGTTTCGTGTCCCGCTTAGGTAAATTTAGTTAGAGAACAATGTAATACTCTTTATGTTGTTTTGTATTTTGATTTGGCTGTGATGCAAATTCTACTCTGCTTACTTAAAAGAGCGTGTACCTCCGCGTATTTTTTATATTAGTACAGCCAAATATAAAACGCAAAATTTCTAGTGTTGCTTTACCAGAGTTCCTATCATCTGTCCACAGCACGTCCACCCTCGTAGGTAAAATCCTAAAGGATTGTCCTTCAAACTACGAGACGACGGGTTTGGTCGATGCTAGGAATGCTTGGCTTATGGCTTGTCCGGGTGAAAATCCTCCCGCTTATCCAAATTTCCAACGGAGCTGGGATGACACACTATCCAAATTAACTTATTCTAATATTCTCAGTTCCAGTTCAGGCCCAGACCGCGCAAGGCTTTTGGCTGTGGCAAGAAAGGAATCCGGTGACTGGCTTCATGCTTATCCTTCCGTTAACACCGGAACCTTTCTTGAGCCTGAAACACTGAGAATTGCAGTCGGGCTAAGACTGGGTGTTGCGCTGTGTTCACCACACCGTTGCCTCTGTGGCACCAATGTGGACGAAACGGGACACCATGGTCTTTCCTGTCAAAAGAGCGCCGGCCGTTTCTCCCGTCATGCCACGCTCAATGACATAATCCGCCGGGCTCTTGCCTCTGCGAACGTGCCGGCCATTTTGGAGCCAAGCGGCATTGCCCGCGACGATGGCAAAAGGCCGGACGGTATGTCTCTGATTCCCTGGAGAATGGGTAGGGTTCTGGTTTGGGATGCGACCTGTGTCGATACAGTAGCACCCTCACATCTCCAGGGAACCACACAAAAAGCTGCTGCGGCGGCAGAAACGGCCGAAAATAGAAAAAATTCTAAGTATCAATCTCTCGGTCCGAATTATAATTTTGTTCCTGTCGGGTTTGAAACTTTGGGTCCATGGGGTCCCAGCGCTTACAAGCTTATTTCTGAGTTACAAAAGCGCTTAGTTGATGCAACTTGTGACCAAAGGGCTGGCAGTTTTCTCTCTCAAAGAATCAGCATCGCTATTCAGCGAGGCAACGCTGCCAGCCTTTTGGGCACTATGCCACGGGGGCCTTATTTAGATTTAATTTAGTTTTAAGTTGTAGTTTATTTAGTTTAAGCTTAGATTTAATGTCATTGTAAATTGCTTTTATTATTTCAATTAAAAAAAGTTTGTCAAATTTAAAAAAAAAATATATATATATTTAAATAAAACGTGAGACACGATATTGATAATTAATAATAATAATATCATGGGACAAATTGACACCAATTGACCTAGTCCCAAACTAGGCAAAGCCTGTACTATGGGTACTAGACAACGGATAAACATACTTATATAGATAAATACATATAACACATATACATATAATAATTTATATAGTTTATTTATTTTATTTATATAATTGTTTATTACGATAAGGTACAAGGACGGAGACTGTGCGACTTAAACCCAATTCCATTATTAAGTATAGCCCTTTCTACTACCCGTAATATTATAAATGCGAGGATGGATATTTGGATGTTTGTTTACTCTTTCACGCAAAAACTCATAAAATGAAATTCACAGTTTCAATGTAGTTAAAAAAATGTACGTGTATAGGGACAAAGTGACGAAACGTGTCCTGGCCCGGCTGAAATGTATTTCGCTTGCTAAAAAACATACGTGCAACACAGAATCCATCACGTTCTGAAATATACTTTCAATTACGGTTTTGTCGCTTAAATCTGTGCAGCTAAACTGCTTTGGCCTAGCACGCAAAGGGGTATTATTTTATGTACTACAGAAAAGAAAAAAAAAAGTGCGTCGCGCACCATCTAAATTTAAATTCAAGTGATCAAGCTTGTAGACAAAACATCGGATGGATTGCCAACCTACACGGCTGAAATGGAATGCCTTTTGTGGCAGTAATTTTATCGGTTGTAAACCTACTATGGCGGAAAACACAATGATAGCACTGATTCTTAGCTACAACATTAGCTAGGTTGATAAACTTAGTGAAAAAAACGTAAGTAGTTAGTAAAAACAGATCTTGTCACCTAATAGCACGCAGAGCGCTGGTGTGCAGTGTTCAACAGTGTGGGAGGTGGGGGGTGTGCAGCTGTTTATGCTTGATTGAACCAAAAATAAAAAAAAGTGACTTGCAAACTTTCATGTTTATCCTCGACAAAAGCAAGCGTGCTAGAGCCGTTGTAAGTATGTTACACATTAGGTATGATTATATTGTGCATCCTGCGGCGAATGCAGAGGGCATTAAACAGGCGTTGCGGGTGCGCTCCGACATTAATTTCGTAATTAAGTGAATCGATTGTTTAAAGTGAACGTTTAAATAGATTGTTTTAATTCGTTTGCGGGCGCGATGCGAAATTCTAATTATTGTTCAGCATCGATTTTTGGAGTGTTGCATTACATGCACTACGGTGAACTCTTCGGTAAGTTACCTGCAAAGTTTAAATTAATTAGGTACTGCTTTATTACAGCATTTTAAGACCTGTTTTAAGTGAAAAGCTGTACCGTAGAAGTGTACTCGTACCTATACTTAATGTCAAGTTTTACGTAGTAACTTTCATCTTAGTTTTTTACTATCGATCAATAATCTAAATCAAAAGGAAATTTGTAAGTATCAAAAAATTTAAACCGTAACACTATTATGATGAAACAGACGATTTACATGTCTAATAACGTAACATACGCAAACAAACATCTCGTAATAGCAATTTTAACGACATCATGAAATAAAACACAAAAATATTATATGGGCTGAAATTAGAAAGTGTTATTAACAGTTCTTTGCACAATTATGGTACTTAAAAATAACATGCAAATGTCGGTATAATTCACGATCACGACCAAAACAAAAACGAGTTTGTCGTTATATTCAAACAACCAGAGAATCTTAAACCTTATCTTGACGCAGTAGGGTCCAGGTGTCTTTTTAATTTAGTAGTATGTATTCTGGTTTTATATCGACGAAATGTAATGACTACGTATGCACTTGTTCTCATGTCGAGTCAAATAATGCCCATAATAACAGAGCGAGGCACCATAACCTATGAATTTCAACAAAAAGTGTTCTAGTAATTTCGATCAACTTTGACCTTAGATTTTGGTAACCCATTTCTTTTATACGGTGAGTTTTAATCGGCAAAACTTTGTTAATAATTTCTAGGGATTGGCCACAATATTCGTAATACATACGAGTGTTACAAGATAACGCAAATGTGTGTTTATCTCTACCTATGTAATTTTTCTGTCGATTTATCACTTTATCTTTTTTCCACGTTAGAACGTCTATTGCGCATAGGATTTCGTCAAATATACTTTTACATCGGGCGATTACAGTGGGCGGGGCACATTGCTCGCAGGACTGATGGCTGATGGGGTCAGAAGGTTCTCGAATGGCGTCCGCGGACCGGGAGACGAGCTGTCGGTAGGCTTCCAACAAAATGGAGCCACGACCTAGTAAAGATCGCAGGATCGTTGTGGATGTGGAAAGCACAAGACCAGACTAAGTGGGGAGCCTTGGGGGAGGCCTATGTCCAGCAGTGGACGTCTTTCGGCTGACATGACTTTGTATTCGAATTTGATTATTGTAACTTGTGTTTTTGTTCTGTTTTTTGTACAATAAAGTGTTTACTTACTTACATGATGACGATACCTCGAACGGTCGTATGTTGTCTTCTGTAGCCATCTGTATCAGGCAGTCTTGCTCAAGTCGAAGGTCCACCTTGTAGGTAGATATAAATTGTTCTATTACGTCGTAAATGTTCAAATTAACTTTTTTATATATACACGACAAGATAGGCATACCAGCAAGTGGGTCACCTGATGGTAAGTGATCACCACTACCCATAGACACCCGCAAATCCGGGGGTTTGCAAATGCGTTGCCAACCTAGAGAGCTAATATGAAATGCGTCTTCTGCCCGTAATTAAACAGCAAAATTAAAATATGTTACAAGATAAAAATATAGAGATCACCTGCTTTCCCCGAGCCATATGTTTTCACATAACGAGCAGTAATCAATAACTACACAGTACAATAGTCTTGTAAAATGTAACAAGCAGTAATGGTAATTAACGATAGTTAAGGTTCATGTTACTTAGAACACATACCTCACTGATCAATAAAGATAAATTTCAATTACCCGATTACAAGCAATATATTCCTATATAACGGGAACATATAGTATGTGCAGCCATCTTTAATGTGTAATGTATGTGAGGTTACTACAAGGAGCCAATAAACTGGAAAATGTGAAATTAGATATTGATATAGTGCGCTTATTAAACTGTAAAATAAACTCTTACAATTTTTATTGTCTTAATAATCTTAGTAGGCAAACTCATGTTTGCTTTATAGATGGCCATTCCCATGATTACAATTATAAACACAATTCTTCCTATTGCACCTACTTTTACCATCGTGCTCACGTAATTTATTATGCTCTTCTTATTATGCATAGTGCATACTTCCTACGTAAAGTTTTAGTACTAACCAGTTTATTAGTTCTACTAGATTTAGTTTGTTTTTAACCAAGATTAAAATTACATTAACAAATAATACGTGTCAAAACATGAAAAATCATGTTGAGATCGTCAAAATTAATAATGAATATGATAAAAAATTAAATAATAAATAATAAGAGCAATGTCAAAAATAATTTCGAAACACTAAATAAAATGTAGTAAAATAAATTACATTAGAACAGTCAACAATATTGAACATTGATCATGAAAATAATCTAAAAACTCAGTAACAGAATCAGAGGGATACTATCCATCAAAAGGTTTTCAACCGGCGACAAAATGTCTCTTCACTTAGGTATTTTATCACTAAGTCTGCTTCGTAGCTCCGTGTTAAACAGCCTTAATAGACCTTCGTAGGCCAGCCAGCAAACAGGCCTTAAGCCTAGTGCACACGTGTACACCGACATAGGCGGTGTAACGTTGCATGGCGACAATAATTTAACGTCACTGGCACTTGCATTGAAACCACACCACAATTTAAGACCCATGCAATAAGGGAGCCAGCATTGTCTGCTAGTGTCTCGTGTTACCCGCATTCGTGTACTACGCTTTATGCCTGACTTAATCTAGATTCTGAGCCTTAAAAATTGTGTTTAGATTGCGTCAGTGTTTCTAGCCCGGCTAAGTACTTTGGAAGATTGAAAATGCGCAGGTTTTATCTGTTTAGTAAGTGGAAAAGTAGATTTGATTAGTTTAGTTTAAATTATTAAGTAATAGAGTGAAGATTTAGGAAGGTGATGTTTCTAGAAATATCGTTGCCTATATAGTTATTGTAGCAGCAATGAGCTAAATCGCACTGTACACAGAAATATTTCATTTCGTATCTTCTTTTGTTGGAGTTCCCGCAATAAAATAAATCGCTTTGAACTAGATTTTCGCTAAGTCCTTCCTACAAATGCCAGGGAAAGTCAAAAATCCTCAAAGCCTTCGATATCGCTCTTAATAACCTTATTTAGACGAAACCTCAGAGAAGTCCCAGCAAAACGAAAAACTTTTGCTCTATCTAAGATAGTCATTAGGCTCCTTCGTAATGCCTGTGAGCGAGCGTTTCTCCAATCTCTCTGTAATGACGCTGCCTTACATTGGCTTCATGCGAGCACCTTTATTTATTTGAGTTTTTTAACCTGTCAGCTTATTTAAATTTTCTTAGTCAACAAGGAAGGAGGAGTTTGAAGCATAGCTCAGAGACTCGTGATACTAGAAAGCAGTAATTTGGCATGCATAATTATAAATCAACCACACCTAGTAAGTGGTAGAACACAATAAGATTTTAAAAAAAATATTAGTGTACGTCCTAGAGGACACGAAAAGGGGTGGTATATTTTTCTTATTTATGCCACGCTGTGGGGTATCACTGGATAACTTTTTCAACATTAATAGTGCGTTGAACATTTGACCGAATTCAAAATTTACTTGCCTACATAGTAAAGAAAGAAAGAAAGAAAGAAAATATGTTTATTTGGTCACATTATAAATTACAACACAAAAGAATATTAGGAAGGAACAAAATGGACACAAAAAGGGAAGCTGGCTCAGCACATGTTCCGAATTGCTTCGCAACGCTGATGTTCTGCCAGAACCTTGGCCTTAAGGGCTACTAAAACTTAAACTAAAACTAAACTTAATCTAAATATAAAAAAAAAAAAAAATACGGGAAATAATAGGATCATCACAACAACAAACAAATGATGCAAAAGAAACATCCATAATAAAAACAAAAAACAATTATGCTTATTCCCAGAACCTCAGTAAAAAATCATCTATTAAAATTAGATTTGTACGGACTTTCAAACCGAACCCCCCCGAACCCCGTGTCCTTAAGGCGAGCTTTAAGACACCAGCGCGCTGCTCTTTCCCATATATCGGCGGACTTATTTGCCGACTATGCGGCCGTAGCTATCGCTCCCGTATCGGCCTTAAAAGCCATGTGCGTAAGTGCCGCACTGTTATGGATGCTGCTTAGTCCATCTTCCATAGATGAAACAGACCAATGATGATGATGATGACGGACTTTCTAGTAACGGCTACGGAACTCTAATCTTAAAATTCGTAGTTTCTAACTTGTACTGAATGCATATATCAGCTATGATTCAGTTCAGATCCGTGTCGGTTAGTTTCTTGCAGTGAGTTTTTTACTGTTCAATATTTCATGCCAAACCAAAACAGAGTAGCTCGATAAAGTCCGAGTCACAAAGTTAGATGTCTTTGCATGCATCTTGCGTTAATTCATGATATTTATTTACCTACCGGTTAGCTGACCTTAGTGGTTACATTGTTCAACTACGCAGCCAGTGGTTGCTAGTATAAATCATAATGCTCTCAAAATTGTTGCCTAATAAGCTTACTGCGTCTGAACTTGGTCAAATGTTATTCATTAAAGTTTTATACCACAGCGAAATTTGCAATACTAAAAACTCTTATGCTGTATTATAAATATGATTCTGCGTACTGAAGAAATTCTCTAGTAGGTATTCTCTAGTATTTTTTTTTTTCAAACATTGTCGGAAATGTTGTCATTTTACTCGAAGTAACAGAGCACGAAGGGCCTTGTTGTCGGCCGCATTACATTGCAGGCTCGTTTACCTGTCCATAAATCGGATTGCTTTACTGTTTTTCATTTGTTTTTAACTTTTTAAAAAGTAAAATAGACCATGGAAACATTGCATGCGTTCTATTCGAAATTTAACATTTTTATCAATGTCTCAAATAGCTTGGCAGTATTAAAAAGAAAAATAGACTTTTTTATTTAAAACAAATGGCGGGAATGAAATCATACGTAAATAAGTAACAATAACGCACAAAGTCTACATTTATTTAAAGTTATGCGAGTTATAAGTATTAATGTAATAGTTTTTAGTGAGAAAATCGTGATCATTTATTGTTTTGAAGTCCACCATGATGGAAATCAGAGGAGAATTATTAACTAAAGCAACGGCTTAGTACCGCTTAAATTTCAAGGGAAATATTTAGTCGTTGTGAAACTATTATAAAACAGGGGTAAGGAAATTAATGAATTTAGTTAGTTATTAAGTATTTAATTACATATAATATATTAATAATGACTCAGATATTGTAATATTTTGCAATAAATAATATTTACGACACTGCATGCCACAATTATAGTAACAACAATGGCAGTTTTGGCTCGCTGTATTATAAGAGTTAATTAATTATTAAAAAATCCATATTTCCTCTTAATGTTTGAGAAAAAATCTATATCTGCCACGGCAGCATAGCAATAGCAATTGCTGGATTCGTACGTATTAAAAACACTCACCTGCGGTTCGTGTTTTTAAACCAAGTTCTCGCTCCAGCAATTGCTCACTTCCCATGCCTGGGCATTAATCTACTATTGTGATCGTGTTAATGCAAACGTGTGGGACTGCCACAATTCCACACGTAAGAGGATTGCCTCTCCATAAGGATATAGCAACAAATTCACTGTAATTTCCTTTTTTTTCTCACGAACACATCTGAATAGATCTCATGGTAACTTTGGGATTCTGCCGCGGTTTATGGCTCACGAGTGCGAGGTGCTTATCCATAATGGTGTAGAAGATTGCTTATTTGAATCCAGTCATCTAGTTCCTGTGCGCTATTTCGTGCTTCGCTGTTTTAAAGCATTGAACACCTTTTGCACACTTCTTATTGGGCAACCGTTTAGAATGATCGGCAATTTAAGCGTTTCTCGATGCCTGTACGTTCTAAGTTATAGCAATACTACAAAAGGATAATACGTAACTTTGTAAAGTTGAAAACATGCTAGCTTACCTTACCGTGAGTGTGAAGTGTACATTCTCGTACTAAATAATAAAGTTTCGCTCCGGGCCGTTACAGAGGAACATGATACCTAAAAATTGCAACAACTGCTCCTGTAAGCCATTGAGTTCGGTTTAATACAACTGGAGTTTCGCAAGTTATAGTTGACAGGTAGTTATGGCAAGGCGGCTACTGTCGTTCACTTTTCAAAGCCTTCTGACTTAGTTCTTCCTGATAATTTCTCTGCCGGAAATTAAACGTTGCGGGCGCCAGCGAAACGGGAAACTTTAAATGAAAAGTGTTAACTTTTAGCTCTCTGTACATTCCTTGACGAATTTCTTTATGTTGCGATTATCTCGTAATCTTACGCTTTGTAAACCTTCAGGGAAGTTTGCCCAGAGGATCTTAATGGCGTTGTCGCCTTTCGTAGATTAGTAATAGTCTGTAAGGCTTAATCAGCAAATTAAGCTGGCGTTTGTCAACCAATTGTGCTGCGAGTTGATTAAATTTTATCCAGTGTCTGTTATTTTTGACATAACAGATCTGCTACTTTGTAAATAATAACCGAACTACTAAAGAAACCTAATTTTGCAAAATCCTTAAACGAAAAGGCACTCACAATATTTTGTAAAGCCGTTTATATGCAAGTTGAGTAATTGCTACCGTCACAAGTCCGTACAATAAACTTGCCACGGACCAGTGCACACAATAAAATCCCGTTTTACGTCTTTGATTAGCCAGAGCTCAGGTTTCCTTATGACCCTAACATTCATATGCTAGGCTTTTATGTCTAGCAACTCGTGCATTTTACACATGCCAGGACCACCCTTTGTGCGGAATTTGTGCAAATTGTACTTTCACAATCTGCGTTTCGGAGAGTTTTTTTATTGATTGAACACTGGTAACATTTTGTTTACTAATTGGAGAAATGACTACTTTTGCAATATATGTTTTTTAAACGAAGGTATTTCTTATTGTGAGCTGTATTTTGTTTGTGTATTTTGTACGTTTACATATATACATTACGTAGGTAGCTTTAATTTGAATTTATTTCATTTGAATAATTGAAAACCAGTAAAATTCAAAATATAAGAATAACATTGATTGTGTTTATGTAAGTACTTGGTAACTGTAAGGTGTTAGTAACCTTTTGAATCCAGGCATTAAAAAAAGTAATATTAAATTAAGTAAATAATTATAATAAATAATTAAAATAAGTAATTTTGGTACGAGTATAACTTTTTTTCAGCGAGGTTTCGACTTTTAAAACAGAACACAAATATAATCACCATTCTGCTGTTGAATGTAAAAACATTTTCGATTCAAATTGTGTGTTGAGCAATTTGCGTTCTTTGGAAATCGGAGTGAACTATTAAAACCTTAACTGGATTGGAATACATTCTGCTGTTCGTAGAAATATATTTAATTTTGATGCAGTCTATAGAAATGTACGTAAGTAATCTAATTTTATAGTTATCAATACGTAATGCAGACAAAAAACCAATCATTTTGATCTGAATTATTCATCGAAATTCGTCTCACTGCGAGCCGTCAAGAACATAACAAATGATCCGAAAATATTTTAGGATAATTTGAAACCTTCTTTAGTAATTACGTTATTATCAATTTGGCAAGCATAATTTAGTCATAATTAAGTAGTGCCTACTCTACATACATTCTACCGTCCTGCAAGGTTGTTGTAGTACGGTTCGATTATTATTGATTAGATATAGTGAAGCTGGGAGGGATGTTCATGAGTTGCATTTATTTTTGCGTTTATGGAGTAAAGCGAACTGTTATTATATAAAACATTAAAATTGATGTTAACACTCGGTTTAGTAACAACCGATAATTGAATACCTAACGGAATTATATCGTAACGTAGCCGTGTCAGTTTCTTTTATCATTTCACCAAAAACTGCGTGATTACCATCTCAATCCCATCGCACTGCGTAACGTTTATCGCGAGTATAAAACGCGTAAAAAGACTGTACCATAAATTCGGAGGGCATTTTTTTTCCGATTCGAAACTCCTTACATTGGGATTACGTTTCGACTCTCACGTCCCTGTCTAACTCTTTTAAGTAGAAAAGGTAAGTGATGTTTAAGGTTGTTGGTCTGTTGTTATTCTTATTTTGGATTGGTTGAATGTTTTCGGTCTGACCGGGACCGGATGACACTGCTGGTCTGTGATTAATTGTAGCTACGATTGAAGCCGCAGAGCCCCCCACTGACAAGCGAAATGGAATATTGTGTGGCGGCAACCGTGTAGCCAAATAGGGCCTTTCAATAACGGAAACTAATTTATGTACTTATTATACGCGTTGCGTCAGATATCACAACAATTAGTTAAGTGGACGGCGCATGGGCATAATTCCAAATGAATACCTAAGTAAGTATATAAATTTAAAACAGGATATCATAAAACGACTAAGTTAACGGTTAATTTATTTATTTTCTCTGTGTTAATCAAGGGATAAATAATTATAATATATGTAATAGGTAAATATATTATAATTTTGATAAATTAAGACAGGTTTGCTAACGCCATAGATAATTTGTTTCTTGTGTGACATGAGAAGTAATCAAGAGTGCAATCGATGGTGTTTGTTATGAAATAAATAACGAACCTATTTTTCATGCTGTCTGAATAAATATTGGTAAAATTTGGTTGGATTTGCTGCTGTCAATTAGAAATTACATAAATTTACAAGAACCAAAGAATGCCATATAATTATTATTAAACTTTTTTCATTGAATTGTTCTTTCCACACGCAAACAATTGCAAAATAAAGTTCTCCGTTCTAGGTAGCGAATAGCAATGTGTAATTAAAAAGTACAGCTTATTAACGATTCAAATGGGCGTTGCCTTCAAATAAAGTAGGCGGGTTGGCCTGTGATACCCGCTTATGAGATCAAATGTACCGTTTGTGGTGCGAACGTGTTCGTTAATTATGTTAATTCTGTTAATGTGTAAAAAAAAATTAACAGTAGTAGTCCTTGAAATCCACAAAAGCTTAGAAATATTACTAACAAGCAAATAATTAAAATTATACCGCTATATAATGCTAGCACTTCACTTGGCCATACTTGCCAAATGTTTTGTCATTCCATCTCTGTCTTTCAGATGAAAATGTAAGAGAGGCGATAGTGCCAGCATAAGGGTTTCGTTTAAAACTCCAAATAAAACAACCTCAAACTCAATATCACATAACAAAAACACAGCAGCTATGACTTGTATTATCAATTCAGCCGCCGACAGCAAAGAAAACGAGCACAACAATTCGCACTCACAATTAATACTGAAAGTTAACATCTCTTTACGATGCGGCCTCGTGTGTTCTCGTTCGATAAAAATATTAAATGCCTCCAAAACACCCCGTATCGCTTGCTCATGATATTGTTTATGGTACAGGTGGGTATAAATTAGTTCAGATTAACAGGGCCCGCTCTCCAGGGGTCCACAGAACAGGTTCAATCGGTTAATTTGTTTCATGTTTCTTAACCTTTTTATTGTGCACGGAATGAGTTGAAGAGTCCTTGACTCAACGAGGTGTAACTAAATGGTCAAATTTGTAACGAATTTCATTGATCGGTCGATGGTGGATCGTGATCTGTGATCACCTGCCGGTATCAACTCAATCTAAGTTCGAGTTATTGAAGTTTTCATGAATTATAAAAGGCTTTCTTGGGAATCTGTTCATTTTAAACACACGATTTCATTTCTTTTGCAGAATTCCGAAGTTGACAAAGGCCATACAAACATTTTTATTACAAATCTTATTCTAGTACATAGTAGATTGTATAATAAAATCGATATGACATCAGCTCTTTTTCCTACTTTACTCAATACTGGTGACAATGACCACACCTTTCTCTAATTGCACCACAGAGCCAATAACTGGCTTTTTGGTTGCGCACTTACAATGTGACTGTGTTTTGTGTTGAGTTATCAAATAATCGACCTCATTGATGTATGGGCTACTGGCCATGATTTATAGTGGCTTCCGTGTAGAACGTCATTCCTCTGCGATGATTTTCAATCACATCCGACGCTTCGTTAGCGTGTATCTTAGATCGTCGACGTTGAGGTAGAAATCAAGTTGGTTGGTAGATGTGGCGTTTGAACTCGACTCCATATTTTATTAAAATGAGAAGTATAAAAACCCTTTCTCTTGTAGCAGCCTACAGTGTGATGTGCCAATCAATTTTAACAGTTTCATTAGTAGGTAAATTCTACTAAGTCAACCATAAATTATTAAAAGCAGTGCATTTCTTATCACACTGTTACAAACTTTTACCTAGAGTTACAAGTTTTCACATCACAAAATGTACTAAAACTTATGTTACCGAAATGGTGAAAAAATGTCTTCTCCATATTGATCTTTGGTGATGTGTTGACTCCGTTGGCAATATCAACAAGTAGCAGTACCGCGAGACACATGTAAATAAATTGTTAGACCATTCCCGTTGCGGGCGAGTCGATCTATCAGTAATTCACGATACATTATCAATCACCACACCATGATTGATGGAATATGTATTTGTTCGGTAGCCAGATATCGCGTCTGTTTTTTACTTAATTAAGTCTTCTACATAAGCCGAGTTTCGTGTTGTAGAAACATGCTTACTTGTTTTATAGTTGTACATGTGTCGGTCCGAGAGTTTTTGATTTTATCTGCCTATCTATCGGAGCAGGTTTTAAGATCGTGGTAGGGAATGTCGCCCAATCTGTTCAGTTTATATTTGATAATAATAAACTCCGAGTATGCGATGTTATCTTGTTTCCGAATAAAATAAACAAAAGTTATAATTCGTTCAGACAATTTAACTACTACTTTTTAAAAATGTTGCTTATCACGTTGGTTTAATTCATATGTGTGTTGCTATTTCAAAAGATGTTTCCTCTTTTGTTTTGATTTATGAATTGGTTGGTAGCAAATAATTAAGTTACCAAACTAAAAGGCACCAGGTGTAACTCTTTGGCAACTTTTATTTTTCATTCAGCAAAAAATATTGACAGCGGTAATATGGGGTAAGCCGAGGTGCTCAAATATAATAAGAATGCGCAAACGTAACTTAAACAAAACAATAATCCACTGATGAAACAAGATCTAGAAATAGATAACACTAAATGCTAATTCTATGTCGTTAATGCTTGTCTTAATTGGAATAATTCGTTTCAAAAATAACCCAAATACTATAACTGGTTTATACACGTCCAAATTAACTTTTTCGTCTCATTCTAATGACACGATGCTTTTCTATTTGCCCATCGACAGCCATGACAAACACTCGTCACGGTGTACGTCCGTCCGTCTACTTGGGATGGATAAAGGGTCGAATGGAATCGAAATGTCAGCCATTGTAGAAGCGAATCGACTAACTATTTTTATTCGAATTCTGTCGAACATTCCAATAAGTGTCGCTATCAACTTTGTTGGAATACCGTTTAGTGCGAAATCAGTGACGTGGATTTTTAATCTCGCATTAGGTCTGTTTTGTGTCGATTAAATTGGCATTTAACATATTTTTGTATATTTTGCGTTATTTTAATTAGGTTTTGGCTGTTGTTGTGTTTTTTTATTGGGAATGTGTTGGGAGCTTTACCAATTTCTTAAGGTTAGCTAAAACTTAATAGATCCTGTATGATCAGATCAACCAATTTTCATATTAGTTAACATTTGCTTTTAGCCAAGAACTGAAGAATGCTGATGATAAAAATTAATTGATTAGTCAACAAAGAGAAGGTAAGGACTCTTCGTATACTGCAGTCAAAACGCAACCAAATTGCGCCCAAGACCCATACCTAGGAAGCTCCCATTCGGCAACATTGCCGATAACAGTGTTGCAAAGTTGACTAAAATGTAACTTCCAAATGTTCAAACGTTTGCGACTGGTTTATCTTCAGCACATTTTGTATATTGCGTCTTCGGCTGCGCGCATAAGATTGCATTTTTCATTAACTCGCTTATCGTAGTTTATAGCACCGGTATGGTAGTGTGACATTTGTATTCTTTGTATGTTGTTAGTGTTTTTTAACCGACTTCAAAAAAGGAGGAGGTTCTACGTTCCACTGTATGTATGTTTTTTTTTATGTATATACATCGATTACTCCGTCATTTGGAGATCGATTTTCAAAATTATTTTTTTATTCGAAAGGGTAAGGTAAGCCTAAGGTGGTCCCACTGTCACCAAGTCATGATCTGATGATGGGATCCCAGGGAAATCGATAGCTCCCAAACGGATGGACTAATTTCGATGCGGTTTTTTTTTCATCGAAAGTTAGTTTAATTGTTTTTCTTTCTTTTTTACTTTGTACGTTTTACTTCAGTGATCGAAACCAGAAGCAGTAGACCATCCTAGCCGACAATTGCTCGTCGGCTAGGATGGTCTACTGCTTCTGGTTGGTTTGCACCAATGTGGCCAGAACAAACGCCAGTCCAAACCAATACCTACCCCGTCCTAGACAAAGGAGCAAAAAGTTTAATACGTCGGGACTTTATTTGCGGACGCCAGAGTTCTCTAATTACGAACAAGTGGAGTCAGCAAACACGGGTCTAATATAGGCGGTGTGTGGCCGCAACTCGCTGGTACCACCGGGGTCCGACCGCAGCAAGTTACTCAAAACTATTCACCTTCCGAGCTGGTCCAGTGTTGCGCGCTGTGATTCCCAGAAATTGAGTAATGGTCAACCGATTGGAATTGTTGATGTTGAGGGCGACTGAAATTGTAGTGTAAATACTGTGCCACAAACACAACGCCTGGGCAATTCAGATTTACTTTTTATTTTATTCTCTTGGAACATTTTTACATCATTTAAGCACAGCACCTGGTTGTGTTGTAGGTAGTTATTAGACAACGGAATACATCGGATATATTGGTTACATGTGGAATATCGGCAACATAAGTTTATTGTATCCTAAAATAGAAAACTTAATTTATAATTAGCTTGATAAAGTAATAATGATTAAGAGGATAAGAGAAAATACTGCATTTTGTGTTAAATTTTCAATATAACCCATAAATTTTCACCCAAGCTTGCATTCTGGCCACACTGCTGCACTTAGTTCAAGGTCGAGCATGTTCAGGGTACAAGCTGCGTCATGTTCAGGCCGTGTTCTTGAGGGTTAATATCAAGTTTCTATAGTGAGTAACACGCCATTTTGATTACTTTAGCAAAGTTCCTACGGTGCATGGTCTGTTGGGGTTTGCGTGAAACGGAATTAGTTTGAGTTGTTAACTCATATGTGTAGCGGGCAGCTTAAGGTATTGCTGGGATGTAGAGTCAATGTTCTGATAAACGATTTATATTGCTTTGCACACAGTTTGTGCAAAATTTTATGCTCTGCATTTTAAAACATGCTTGATGTCTGTTTCTATGAGTTAACAATTTTAAACGTTGGTTGGTAAAGATCCTTTAAAGGGATACGTCCGCCTTTGTAGTCGAATTTGATTGTTTGTAACTTGTGTTTTTATCCTGTTTTTGTTTTGTACAACAGTGTTTGCTTACTTACTTTATTTTACTGAACTAGATAGAGGTTCTCATTTTTAAAACGAATAAAATTATTCGTGAAACACGTGGAACAATAAGCGTACTGTTATACTTTTACGCAAAAACGAACAGATTACTAGCAACGAGAAAAAAATAGATACCATTTAAAAGTACAGTTGCGTTAATCCTTTTTCTTGCAATTGCAATGTTGACTTGTAACCGTGTTAGTATAATCCTCTTACATAGCTTGTCGAAAAGCCTTTTGTAATTTTGTAATGGTAATTCAATCTTTGTCTGCCTTATCTTAGGGGATAATCTGTTTCGAAAGATTGGTTCCATCTTTACCTGTTTACTCTTTGTGGTTTTAATGAGCTATTTCGCTTAAAAATTACCTGGTTAGCAAATTGACAATATCAAGCTTAAGATGACTTTCGTAGTAATTTTGTCTGACATTTAACAAAATGTGTAGCGAGTAGGTACTTTTCTTAATTTTTTGGCTATTCTTCATTATTACCTCGGCCACTGAGTCGATATAAATTTAAAAGCGTCGTTGTAAATTACTTCAAAAATACAGCCAATTTTGCCAATCGTTTTCGGGCGTTCTGATCGAATTTGTCATTATTCAAAGCTCCTTCGAAGACCACTTAAAAGGCTGCTTATTTTTTCAGCGAACAACTCACAATAAATCGTTAAGTGAGTGAGAGAAATTCGATATAGGTACCGCTTAAACAGGCCCTGAGTCCCGCTGGGAGTGGTATAATTTGCTTGCACAGAGGCGGCCAGAGCAGCCACGCGGGGTGGTTAGGGCTAGTGCGCACTAAATGAAATTCCATAGCCGACGTCACCTAGCTGAAGGTAAATTTAAATTAAAAATGCCTTCCGACTCTACCCGCATTAGGAAAAAATCGATTGGAAGTCGATGGTTGATCTATTTTTACAGGGTGTTCCACACCCTGTAAAAATAGATCAACCAGTTTCAGCCAAGATTTTTTTTATGTAATTAGTTTTCATACGTTTTGATGAAGTCTCTTGCTCAGTTTATTTAAGTGGGCAAGAGTCTTAGTTTGATGAAACAAAAATAAAAGTGTGCCAATAACATTACAGAGTCCACAGACCATATTATAGACGATATTTTTTATCAAAAAACTGCTTGACAGAAACGTAAGAATGGACGGCAACGAGAGGCAAAACGTCGGCACAAATGGTTTAATGTCATTCGCTATCAGCCAATCAAGTGGAAACACGTAGGTATTACATACAACTTGCATCGCGGGCGTCTCTCTTAAAGGTAAAAAAAATGTCGCTACATTAGTTTGATCACACATTTCGTTTGTTCACAGGTTAAATCCATGCCATCGTGTGTAGCCTGCATTAGTACTGAACCGTCTGCTTTAGCGGGTCGCCGCGGCGCGTTGAAAGGTACGTGTGCCTATTAGTAACGACTTAGATCGAAAGCTAAATAATTGCCTCAACCTGTTCGAGGTATCTTCTCAACTCCAGCTATTTCCTTTGCTTACCTGATTTATTTACGATTCGGAGATTTAACGACTTGTGGTAAGTACGCAAATTATTACACTAAAGAAACATGGGGACATGGAGACTAGCTAGAAATCTGGTATTTGCGTTAGCTGGCATCGATTTCTGAAAAATGTATCACTATTTCTACATACTATTTCTCATTGTACAGTCGAGTTCTCCAGTATCTAAACAGTCAACTGTTCAAAAATATCTATACACAGACCTTATTACCAGTTACATAAGGTCTGTGTTTAGATATTTATGAACTTTTGGCTGAACAGATATTGGAGAACTCGACTATACGTTCTTCGTCTTACTTACGTAAAGGTGCATTCTTGCTTGTTAAGGTTTTTTTTACATCATGGTTAGGGTTGAAAATATGCAGCATTCAAATTGATACAAATACGATTGCCGATGCTTGACCTGTATAATTTAAAGATTCTTGCTCAAAAATTTTAACCTCTAAGCTAACTAGATATAATATTATTAGGAACCAAAGTCCGCAAAGTAAAGATTACGGGACCGCGGTGGATGCGGAAAGCACAAGACCGGTCCGAGTGGAGAGCCTTGGGGAGGCCCATGTCCAGCAGTGGACGTCTTTCGGCTGACATGATGATGATGATGATGAAAGTCCCTGTCCTGTCTATGTATGTCTGATCGGATTTTGATGCGGTTTTCGCCATCATGTAGGTAGATAAAGATAATGTTTTCCGGAAGGTT
Organism: Clepsis dumicolana; assembly: GCA_963691665.1. Taxonomy (NCBI): domain Eukaryota; kingdom Metazoa; phylum Arthropoda; class Insecta; order Lepidoptera; family Tortricidae; genus Clepsis; species Clepsis dumicolana. The sequence continues at coordinate 6,080,176 of OY829518.1, forward strand.
TATTTAGTTTATACACGAGCTTTTCCCGCGGCTTTGCTCCCGAAGCAGAACTCCGTACCTTGTACGAATTTCGCAAAATCCCTTCTTATCCCTTGCCTACAATCATATAAGGATCGTCTATGTAAAAACTTTGCTTTCTACGTCAAAGGATTTGGGCCGCGCGTTGATGAGTCAGTCGGTCAGGAATTTTGTTTTTATAATTGTATAATACAGATTCTAACTTAATTTATAAGTAGTGGAGAGAACCATGCAAAGCCGGGGCGGGTCGCGAGTATGGATACTATTTAATGCTCTTTGAAGCGTTTTCCGCAGATGACGGTTGCATTTGTTTTTGTCTTGGAGTTGGCATTGGTTTAACATGCTAAAGTTAGGTAATGAACAAAATAGTCGCAGGCATGGCAACGGTCACCTTCTAGTACAAATATATACTATAGTATAAATAAATATAGCTTAAAATTATGACGGACACAAAAGAACTTGTTAACCACTGCTGTACAAAGTTCCCACCCTCCGTTGACATTTTAGAAAACGTATAAAAATCGAAAAAACATCCTCATAATTGGCACAAAAGATGGCACAATGCAAAAAAGACATTCGGACGAAGCATTATCTTTTTTGAGATTAATAATTTTTGTGCGTCATTTTTTCTTAGCGGCTCAACAGAACTGTGAGCCGCTTATTTTTTATCTGTCATATTTAAGTTGAGACTTTGTTGGAGTTGAGCCGTGTTTACAGTTTTGATATAAAATATTTATGATAATTTCTATATAACTTTCGAAGTAAATGTTAACTATCAATTTGTATACGTGGTATGAAATTAATAATTGATTTATTGGAAAATTTCTTTGAAACAACATGTTCATCACTATAGTTTTTTCTCGCAATTATGCTTTCTGAATGATGCCTTCAATAAAAGTCCGCTATCATACAGCATCACAATCCCTTTTCTTTTAATATAACGTATAATATAGCAAGCTTTGTTCGCATAAATGTTATTATGCAAACAAAGCTTGCTTGTTGAATATGTACCTTCTTAAAAGTGTCTCAAAAGCTGTATAAGAATACATGCACATGCAGTATTATGTCAGGTTAAAAGCAGTGTTTTTATTATATTTAGAAGAAGCTCCATGCCACCCCTGGTCTACGAGGAGAACTTTTTTAAAACACGAACAAAGCTCATAGTGATAATGTTTGCTACCTGAGCGTGGCTGCCTTCTAGACACCGCTCGTGAAATATCGCCGGCCAACCCCTGTCACACATCCACCTAATAAACTTAAAAAAAGCACAACGTAAAAGAGACAAACTATGCTAAAATTCGTAGATATAAAAAGGATAGAAATATAGAGCAGCATAAGAAATAAGCGTTCTTAATTGCTTTGATTAGATTCCAAAGATATTAATACACAGATTCACGCGTTTTGTCAAGGTTCATATTTTACGATTTTATACGGTGTGAACTTTAATAAAAACGGATTATTATATTGAATGGAATGTTTACCCTTCTTAGGTTTTGGTCATTGTGTGCCGCGCATTATAGTCTTTCATTGCCAGTCTGACCGTCAACATAAAGATGAAAAAAAAGTTAAGAAGGAAAGGAAACATTTCACGTTGCTTCCTCGCGGAAGTTTACTTTGGCACTTTTTATTAAGTTTCATCGTTTTTAACTAACATTAGGTAAAGTTTAACCTGGAATTTATGAAGGTTGATTTTTAAGGTTCATTATGGTGGTCATATCTTTTGATCGGAATCGAATGGCTGCTGCCGATGAGAACTTTGGGACAAAATATGTTAGGAACTTAAAGGACTATTCTTGCAAATTTATAATGTACGGAGATCTTTTCTCAGAAAAATTAAACATTCTTTAATTCCATTGCGCTGTAGGTATAAACTATAGTTAGTAGGGAAGTATGTTATACTTTTTATATTCAGTGATAAGGATGACTTTGTTTTGCGTTGTCATCAACATTATAAATTTATACTTATATGCCAAATAGACAATTAATTATAGGAAGCATTTTTCAGTTGTCTATATCTTTATGGTCACTTTTTAATTAGATTTACTTGTTTTGTGCCCGCTACACTCGGTAACGATAATCGCTAAAATTCAACTGTAGTACAGACCGGTTTGCGCAATTTTATCCAACCTGTATGTCAAATCTTTGCAGATAATTTGCATTATTAAATCTTGTTTCACACGATACATGCAAGATAAACAAAGTCTATTTTCATCTCGTAGAGAAACTGTATATTTCGTGATACTAGCCCAAATTTGTACCGAGTACAATCTTAAGGTGCACGAAATGTATTGCAGTAATTAGTCGATATCCCGTTATAATAAATTAATTTGTTATACTCTGTAAATGTCGGGAGAAATAAAGATACTGGCTCATCAATTAATCTAAGAATAAACCACTAATTTCATCGCTGACTCAGAGCGATTTCTTAGGAAGAGCGTGCTTACAACTGTACCAATAAGAAATTCAAATAGACCCGACGAGCATTTAGATAAAAAAAAAACCGGGAAAGTGCATGTCGGGCTCGCGCACCGAGGGTTCCGTTTAAAGATTTTCCCGCTTTTCCTCAGTGTTTTAAGTTGTCCAGTGTTAGCAGAGCCCTGCTCCTTAGCAAAATATACGCAGTGTGGGATCATTTTATATTGGTCTGTGATACATACAGACATAAAAAATTAAGATTTTGAGATTTGTCTGAGTGGTTGTGCTATAAGAGCTACCTTCATACCAAATTTTAAGTTTCTGGGACAACTGGAAGCACCCTTATGTTTTGGCAGTAGGTACGGCAATTTATATGGAAACAACCTTTTCAATTGCTGCCAAATAGTATGAGAATTGTTTGTTTTCGATACGTGCTGCCAATTTGCCCATAGTAATTCAGACATAAACGCTGACTCAAACTATAAATAAATAAATATCATGAGACAATTGACACCAATTTACCTAGTCCCAAATTAAGCCGAGCTAGTGTTATGGGTACTAGACAACGGATAAACATACTTATATAGATAAATACATACTTAAATGATGTAGTATGTTAGTATGATGTTTTTGTTTAGGTCAGTGTTGAGTGTGAGGTACTGGTATTATTGTTTAGTTTAGTTTAGTTTAATGTATGTTTACGTGTGTTGTAATTTTTATACGGGAATATTGAATAAAATCGGAACTTTGAAGTGACAATGTCGGGGGTTTTGCAACTTTACTTAAATACATATCACATAACATAACATCCAAGACCCAACAACAAACATTCGTATTCATCATACAAACATCTGCCCCGACCGGGATTCGAACCCGGGACCTCAAGCTTCATAGTCAGGGCCTCTAACCACTAGGCTATCCGGCCACTATGCTATCGAGACTTATTTTTTGATCGTCGATTACACTAGACGCTCTGGAATAATTGAAGAAAAAGAACCGATGCGTGGGTATCAACGCCCCTACGGCGAATATCGGCGAAATCGATTGATCATTATTCATTTCAGAGCTGACAGATTGTGATGTGAAACACTTCGGTGTAATAACTTTAACACGTAACGGAGGTGTCGTGATATATATTTCAAGGAAAAATGCTTGTACGTGTTTTATCGAAGTTTTAGTTGAATAAAAGTAAAAAAGTAAAAGAAAGTGACCTCTAAATATGACGATGAAAGATTGTGCGCTAAACATAGCTCTACAATGAATGAGTAGGTATCCTAACAAGTACCAACTTTACTTATGGAAATTATTTGAAATGTAATCGTAAAATAGGAGCCTCCAATACTTACCCTTTCAGAATACAATGAAGTTCATCGAACTCCTTAAAGCTATTAAATTGCAACAAATTATTATTAAATCGTGAAATGTACGGGAAGCAGCAATTAAAGCAGGGCTTGAGCGGTTACAAATTGGGAGTGGTCTCGAGTTACGGTCGGGGGTGGAAATGTAGGAGAACAGCAACTGAGATAAGAGAAAACTTTAAAATTTTAATCCATCGGACATTAATTAACACCAAGTCACGACCAAGTTTCCTCACGTCAAGCGTGAAACCAGCGCGAAGTAACAAAAGAAAAACACGGGTAACCGTAAGGCATCTGTCTCATAGTCAACTTAACTAAAAGGATTAAAATGATATCTTCCGTCGTCTGACATCCAGTGTGGTCCGTCGAGCGGAACAAAGAATTCTCTCCGTTCTTTTGAGAACGCATTTACGAATTTTGTTACCTTAAGCTCCTAATACCTTTATCCCATAGTAGCTTTTAATTTTAGCATTCAAAAATATAAAAGGGTTGATTTTTAATCCTGCCTTCCTGTGTAGGCAAAAGCGTCAGAGCCTTTGTTACTGTTTGAGGCCCCTATTCATCTTGCGGTAAATTCATTTCGATTTCTGTAAGAAAATTTATACGTTTATAATAGAAATAAAAAGTTTCTATACGATCACCTCCGGGTTTATTTAAGATCCTATTAGGATTTTGTTTTCCTTCCGTGCGCATTGTAGGAAGGGAACGATTAATATTCTGTTATTTGAAGTTTAAGACCAAGATTTGTTTTGAAATATATTCCAATAAGTACCTAATTAATTTCAAGGAAAATGTTTTACAGATAAATAAACGGATCACTGACATAATAATATGTCAGTCGAGTATACCCCGACGTGTTTCATGTACCTGAGTGATCGTTTATTTCACTACTATGATAGAATCTCATAGTAATTTCATGTTAAATTTATTTTACCTTCAAATTTCCTTACTAATCTTATTAAAATGAAGAATTACTTATTGGGGCACGTAAATATTTCATCGTTTTAATAACATTGTGAGTAAATTTGATCATGTGACATTTATAAATTTTATTTAATACTGAACTTACTTAGTAGGCACGTAGGTACCTAAATGTTTTTTTAGATTACTTTGGGTGATGGCAAACAGTATAATCGAAGTTACTGTAAATTTAGAAGTACGTACTAACTCGGTACTTACTAAGTCAGTGGGAGAGCCATTGACTTGATAAAAAGAGGAACGTTTTTTTTCTTCAATTATTATTATTATTATTTAGTAAAACATATACGTAACTGAACCATTATTTTGTCTTTGTTAAATAATTACTTATTCTTCCTTAACAAGAGACCTGCTTTTAACAAAATGGTAATTCGACTCTACCACTTTTTTACCTAGTTTTGAAATTAATAAAATACTTGTTTTTATTTGTTTTAGTGAAAATAAATTTAATATCCGAAATAATCCGAATATTATCGATCAATAAAGATTACACAGTCTATCGCAATGTAGGTAGAGTCGAGGAAATTAATTCCTGACCCACCATTGAACATTTTCACAGCAAACGTCATAACGATTTTCCTTGTCAAACTATACGAAGTCACTATGACGTTTACTGTGAAAAGGTTCCATGGTGGGTCAGGAATTAATTTCTTCGACCGTACCAAGCTTCATAAAATTTTCCGAGAATTTAAGATAATCTCAGACTGAGCGCGGTCTTTTGACTTTTTCTTTATATTATTTTTGCCTAGGCAATACCTACTCGCACAAATTTAATGATAAACCATAACTGAATAAAAAATAGAGTCAGGATATTTACATCTGCATGTCCTGTAATGTAAATGTCTGTTTTACAACAATAATACCTACCTATCGAAATCCACTATAATTTTTACAATAGCCGATACTATCCATTCAAACTTTGCGGTCTGGCATACGTGCGTCCGATGTCTTAAAGCTCCGTGAAAAAATAATTTATTGTATTAAGTGCTCGTGAACATTCGCAACCGCTCGGCTCATCTCGCCCCACGCCGCGCACCCCTCGCCCCACCACCGAACGTATACTCGACTGCAATGCCTCTACTAGCATCAGTTTACTTACCGCAGCGTCGAGGCACGGTCGCGCCACTCGACGCTACGTACGGACGACATTACAGTGAAACACGCTTATCACTAACGTATTTCCATAACAAACATTACAACTCGAACAAACTAAAGGACCCACTGAATATACAAATTACAAAAAACAAAAGCTGCGTGTAAAAGTTTTGGTGTATTTTCTGGACTTTTCGTATGTGGACTGTGTTATGTGATTTTTTGTTTACATCTTGGAGGATACTTTACTGAACTGTGAATTGATACCGAACTATGGGTGTTAATATAACAAGGACTATTTCGTTAAATTGACCCCGAAATAGACTTTATAAATTGATGGATACTTCACATCCGGCAAGGGGACGAAACACACGAACGCCGACGGAAAAAACATGACACTGAGCCTATCGTGTCTTGTTTTCTTTCTTCCTTGATATTTGATTTTCCCCATAATGGCTTTCCGCAAAACTACGCCAAGAAAACAACTCTTCAGCCAAATTTTGTTTTGGTTCGTTGTCGGACTTAATGTAGCTGATCAGAGCTCATTACCACTCAAATATGAAGCTCCTGATGATTGTCAGTGGTGGTTAAGAGGCCCAAACGAGTCCCACGAAGTTTCTCTCACATGCAAGCTTCGTACAATAAATAGTGAATTTGATACCACCAACTTCAGTGTTATTCCTTCGGAGCACACGACATCACTTAGAATAGAATGTAACGAAGAAATGATGTACAAAAGCTCATTGGACGATCGGAGCTTTGCGCATTTAGTGAAACTGCGTGAACTTGTTTTGGATAACTGTAAAATTGGAAGATGGCCGCCTGGTGTACTTTCCGGCTTGAGAGATCTTCGAAATTTAACGATCCGAACGAAAAACACAGAGTGGGCCGCTATGAGCTTAGAGATAGCATCTGAGAGCTTCGCGGCTGTTCGACAGTTGGAAAAGTTGGATCTGAGTTTCAACAACATTTGGTCGTTCCCTGAGAACCTGTTTTGTCCACTAACGAATTTAGTGTACTTAAACGTATCTTCGAATCGGCTACTAGATGTGAGTGATCTAGGATTCCGGGAGCATGCAGTCCACCAAGCTCTCATCAGCGAACAAGACGGTCCGTCTCCCTCAGTATCATCTCAGCCACATGCTTCGTGCTCCTTAGATATTGAAGTACTGGATGCTTCAAACAATCGCTTTGTACTGATGCCTGAGAACGGTTTCATGTCTCTGAGAAGATTGAAAGAATTGCACATTCATGATAATGACATATCTATGGTATCAGAAAAAGCTTTATCAGGATTGAAGCAATTACAGATAATCGACCTTTCCAACAACAAGATTGTTGCACTGCCTCAAGACTTATTTAAAGACTGCAAACCAGTTATTAAAGAAATTTACTTACAAAACAATTCCATAAGTGTGCTATCACCAAGCCTCTTTGCCAACTTGGATCAACTGTTGGCACTAGATTTGTCTAATAACCATTTGACTAGTACTTGGGTGAATGAGAACACGTTTAAAGGTCTAATAAGAATGGTTTTGCTGAATTTATCTAATAACAGATTAACGAAATTAGACCCTAAAATTTTCAAAGATTTATATACCCTGCAAATATTAAACGTGCAACATAATTCGCTGGAAAGCATTGCTGCTGACACATTTGCACCTATGAACAATCTGCACACACTGATATTATCCTATAATAAAATATCACATATCGACGCTTATGCTTTAAATGGTTTATACGTTTTGTCTCTACTATCCATCGACAATAATCATCTCGAAGAGCTCCATCCCGAAGCATTTAGAAATACATCGTCTCTGCAAGATTTGAATTTAAATGGAAATAGATTAAAGAAAGTGCCCATAGCCTTAAGAAATATGAGATTGCTCAGAACACTTGATCTAGGAGAAAATCAGATAAAATTCCTGGAAGAACCCGGCTTTGTCGGTTTGCATAACGTATATGGATTGAGACTTATTGGAAATAAGATAGAGAATATAAGTAAAGACGTATTTTCTGATTTGCCTTCGCTACAGATATTAAATTTAGCGCGTAATAAACTGAAACACATCGACATTAACGCTTTTGAAGCTCTCTCTAACTTGCAAGCCATTAGGTTGGATGCCAACCAGCTAACCGACATCCAAGGTCTGTTTGTAAATATTCCCTCTCTGTTGTGGTTAAACGTGTCAGATAACCAAATAGAATGGTTTGATTACGCTTTTATACCACAGGGACTTCAATGGCTGGACCTACATAGCAACAACATCAAAGAATTGGGAAATAACTACCGCTTGGACAAAGAACTGCGCCTCCAAACATTAGACGCAAGCTTCAACAAAATGATAAAAATATCCACTTTTTCTATTCCGAGCAGCGTCGAACTTCTGTTCCTAAATGATAATCAAATTACACAAGTTGAAGCTCAAACTTTTGTTGGAAAAACCAATTTAACGAGAGTCGATTTGTATGCAAATCAGATAACTAGTATGGATCTCAATGCGCTTCGTCTAACTCCGGTGGATCCAGGTCGCCCTCTGCCCGAATTTTACATCGGCGGTAATCCGTTTCAGTGCGATTGTACGATGGAGTGGTTACAGCGAATTAACAAACTTGATCACCTGCGGCAGCACCCTAGGGTAATGGACCTAGAAAGCATATACTGCAAGTTGTTATATAATAGAGAAAGAACTTATATTCCGCTCATTGAGGCGGAATCCTCCCAGTTTTTGTGTACATATAAAACGCATTGTTTTACGTTGTGCCATTGTTGTGATTTTGACGCTTGTGATTGTGAAATGACGTGCCCATCGAACTGTACATGTTATCATGATCAACCGTGGTCGGCGAATATTGTGGACTGTTCGGCTGCTGGGTACGCGGAAATACCCAACAGCATACCTATGGACGCTACTGAACTATATCTAGACGGTAATAACTTTGGCGGGTTAACAAGTCATGCTTTTATAGGTCGTAAAAACTTAAAAATATTGTACGCTAATAATTCGAATATCGACGCTCTGTATAATAATACATTTAGTGGACTAAAACGCTTAACAGTTTTGCATCTAGAGAAAAACAATATAAAAGAATTACTCGGCTTTGAATTGTCGCCTCTGGAGAATTTGCGAGAATTACATCTGCAAGACAATAAAATACACTATATCGACAATCGCACCTTCATAGAGTTGAGGCATTTAGAGGTGCTTCGTTTGGAAGGGAATAACATTTACGGCTTCGCGGTGTGGCAATTTACAGTGAACCCATATTTGGTAGAGATAAGCCTGTCTCGCAATCCTTGGTCGTGCGACTGTCAATACATGCACAAATTCAGAAATTGGTTTAAAAACAACTTTGGAAAAGTGGAAGATGCGAATAAAATAACCTGCATATTTGATAACGTTACGAACGCTGTTGGGCCACTGATGGCTGATTTTAATTCCACTACCTGCACAAGCCATGTCGGTGGAAGTTCTTCAATAATCGAAAACCAGGTTATAAATGATTACCTTCCACTGCTTTTAATATCGCTGTGTGTGTTTGTATTAAGCTCGGCATTAATATGCGGCGTGTTTTACTGGCGGCGAGAGCTTCGCGTCTGGATTTACTACCACTGCGGCTTCAGAATGTGTTACAAAAGCACTGCCTTCGATGACGAAGCCGATAAGGACCGCCTGTTTGATGCCTACATCAGTTACAGTGTCAAAGACGAGGCGTTTGTAGCGCAAATGTTAGCGCCCGGCTTAGAATCAACCGATCCAAGTTTTCGGCTCTGCCTACACTATCGAGATTTTAATGCCTCAGCGTACGTGGCAGACACCATCATTGAGGCCGTGGAGTCATCGAAAAGGACAATAATTGTCTTATCTAAAAACTTTATCAACAACGAATGGTGCCGTTTTGAATTCAAGACAGCGCTACACGAAGTACTAAAAGAGAGACGTAGAAGACTGATAATAATATTGTTAGGCGAACTACCGAATAGAGACATCGATCCCGAACTGAGGTTGTGTTTGAAGGCCAACACGTGTATAGAGTGGGGTGACAGGCAGTTTTGGCAGAAGCTAAGGTTCGCGATGCCGGACTTGAGGAAGTGTCAGTACCACCGGTCGACGGTGAATATTTACGCGTCAGTGTCGCCGGTGGGGGCCGGGCGAACGCCGGCGCCGCCCCCGCCGCCACCGCCAGGCAAGCTGCCGCCTCTGCTGGGCGACGGGCTGGCGCTCTCGGCTAGCATGCATGCGCATGATCCCCACTCGCACCGCATGCCGCCGCACGCGCAGCTCTGGGCGTAGCGTATGCTCCAACGCAGGTAAATCTCACCTTAACGCCAAACGCTTAAGCGTATTAGTCCAACAAAAAGTGATAATTAACTATAAGATTGTTCCATATATTTATTGTAAGATAAGATATTACATGTAGAAGCACGATCCGCAATCCAATGCTAGTTTATTTTAGAGTTGTTACTGACGGATTATTTTCCTACTATCTGCGATAGTAATTTATAGGTAGGCTACAAGTAAACGATGTAAATACTACTACTTTGTAAAAAAACTGATACGAATAATAATAGCCTTATCAAATTTATTTTTATTGCTTAATTTATTATAATGCCAAAGTTTTATGTACAGATGCATTTATATTATAATTTGTTAAAATATGTTTGTCATTAAAAAGACTGTAAATATCGATATGTGAATAATTGTAAATAGTCGAAGGAAGTATGAAAAAGAAAAATACCTGAAATAAAAACAAATTTTCAAAATTATATTTTGTTTTGTTTTATCTTATTTTTTACCTTATATTTGATTGCATTATGAGTTTTATAGTAAAATTAATCATACACGTAGACTCTCTTAAAGCACCAGGATAAATAAACTTGACAGGCGTTTTCTAGCTAAGTTTGACGATCTGTCCAGGCTTTAAAAAGTCCTTAACATTAACAGCTCTTACTTAACTTAAAGTGTCTTTAAACAAATGCCTGTTTAAAACTTAGCTACTCGCAGTTTCAACGTTCGCTCAGTCAATATTCAAACATGTTAGGAATTCAAAGTCACTCCACTAAAGTTGAGTGCCGGTAAAAGGAGCCTATAATGTGGTTACTAGAGACCTCGTGGTGAACTAAAATTGGTATTAGCGTACTTAGTGGTTACTATGCAACAGTGCCTTAATATAAACTATCGATACAACATTTTTTTAAACAAATAGTACAGAAAAGACGATCACAGAAATTATTTCAATTCTTTATATACAGTTTGATACGGGCCAGCCTGGATGTCGTCGTAGCATTCACTCAGAATTAGATAATTTCACAATTAGTGCACAAAAGCATCCTGCTGACATCTTATTTGGGGGCACGGTAGTGCCCCGCCAAGACGAGCCAAGCGAAGCGCAACCTACATATACCTACCTTTTGTCGCCATCGTTTTTTTTGCACCCTCATAACATGGGTTTGAATTATACCAGATAAACAAAATTCTTTGGATATGATATCAATAGTGGACTTAATAAACGTTATAAAGTTTCAATTGCATAGCTCTTATACTTTAGATTTTATTGATATCTAAAAAACCCCAATTTCGTCACTGACTCACTCACTGATGATTCTCAGAATTCTTAGGGTACTTCCTGTAATCCTAGAAAGCTGAAGTTTGTTTCGTTACTACAAGAACTATTATTGTAAAGCAGAAAAGTAATGAACAGTGAATACTTTTTTCACCTTACGCCCATGTTACGGTAGCAAAACGGTCAAGCCACATATTTTGACTAAGGTGTACCTAGAAATTGTGAAATTAGGGCTTGTAGAGTTAAAGCGTGTAGAATAAAAGCTTAATTGACTCTACCTGAGATTTAATAACGTTTTCTCGTCTTGGCAACATTTTACATGAAAATGATTTTGGTGGGATGGGTAGGTACTTAGGTGAAACAGTAGGGTATTTCTAAAACAAAATGCTTAATGCTGTAGTCGTTCAAGGCGCAAGATGTATAAAATTAAAATCAAAATTTTATTCAGTAAGTAGGCAGTTAAAATGAAAATATCATTTGGTACTTTTTGAGTCTACTAGCGCTTTCAGAAAGACCATGATTGACTATTCCCTGAGAGTCATCATACTTATACAGTGGCCTGGGGTCGAAAAAGTAAGTATCGATTCATCATTAATCCACGTAGATACGTACGGATTACGTAGATTTTTAGCAAAACGTATTTGTCCTTTCTTGTACATACTGTACATTTTTGAATAAATTATTATTATTATTCCTACAACAAACTATGCTCAGAGTAGGTAGAGAATAATGGTTTACTAAGTCACAGTTAATTACCGTTAAATGCTTCTGAGTACGATTGTTAATGCTGGTCGGAAAGCAATAACTTGGAAGCTAAAGTGCAATATTGCAAGCTGTTAACAACATAAAATCGTATTTTTACGGCACCCTGTTCCGTTAATAGCATTTTACCATCCGGAAGGTACCTATGTAAGGCGAAAATTTAGGAATTGATTCTAGCGCTCAAAAGCATGTGGCTCTTTTAAACCCCCGACGAAAAAGAGGGGTGTTATAAGTTTGACATGTGTATCTGTGTGTCTGTGTATTTGTGTATCTGTGTATCTGTCTGTGGCATCATAGCTCCCAAACGGGTGGACCGATTTCGATGCAGTTTTTTTCAGTCGTAAGCTATTTTAATCGAGATGGTTCTTAGCTAAGTTTCATTAAAATCACCCGTTTTTTAAAAATTTAACTTTGAAATGACAATGTCGGGGGTTTTTCAACTTTTCTAAGTTATTAAGATCTATATTTTTTTGAGTAGTAGGTACTTTCTGGACACAGCGTTAAATTTTGATGTTTTAAGGCTCCAAACCAAAATGCTAAAAAATAACCCTTATGGTGACTCGGTCGCGAACTAGCAATAATATAGACTTGAAATTTTAATCAGTTTTTAACCGACTTCAAAAAAAGGAGGAGGTTCTACGTTCCACTGTATGTATTATGATTTTTTTTATATTTTTTTTGTTTTATGTATGTACATCGATTACTCCGTCAATTGTAGACCGATTTTCATTTTTTTTTATTTGAAAGGGTATACTCCTGAGGTGGTCTCATTGTCATCAAGTAATGGTCTGATGATGGGATCCCAGGGAAATCGAGAGCAACCCTCAAATTTTACAGGCACGTACTATGTGTTTCATATATTTTCTAAGGTTATTCAAGTATTTGCGTCTGGTAGTCATCATCTCATGATGATGAGCTGACGATGGAAGGTACAACTCCTTAACGATTAGGAGTTGAAGGATAATTCTGAGAATGTTAAATCAACGCAAAATTGTGAAATAAATATCTTTTAACAAAAAAGTAAAACCGCCTTCAAAAAAAACCTTTCAAAGAATATTCCGCTCGCACCGCACCGACTTCATATTTCTGCTGCTTAGTGCTAGGCCATAAAACTTTAGGCTTTAGTTTCTGTTGTCCGAAATACGCATTTTGTTTTATTTTATTTATTTATCATTATTTTAGAGGATTATTTTACGTTTTTTTTCTAAGGTTTTTTTTAGATGATGCTTAGCTTAATAAGCATGCCTGTCGGTATGTTCTACACTGAACAGACTGTACGTAAAGTAGCACAAATAATATTGACTCCGACTCGCTTTTCACCGGTTCATTCTTATTCAGCTTGTTATGAAACAGCCAAACATGATCTAAAAACGCAAAAATGAAACAAGATCTAATTATAATTTCTCAACACGCCCTTTGACTCCACCAGCCGACGTCGTGACAAGGCGTGTCATATTAACGCTTTTTGTCCCCGCTTCCCTGCGTTGCTCAACTTGCTCATGAAACTGCTATTATCTCTGTGCGCGGACAAATCAAAACGAAATCAACATCGGTTTCCCTTCTGCCGTTCGCACCCTTATCAACAGGAGACGGGTCAGCGCCAGAATAATGGGAAAACTTATTTCCACGAATCCGGGGTCTCGATTTTATCGGGTACACCCTGTTTGTTAGTTAGTCTTTACAACTGTAAATTGCTGGAAGTTAGTGTTGAGCGGGAACTCAGGAACGGGAAACTTAAGAATTCGGCACAGTTGCTAAATTTGTTGTGTAAAATTGTCACCATTGTCGGGGATACCCACTTAAAACTTAAACAGCCGGATCCATGGCAAAATAAATACACTGCTCAAGAATACACAGGAATCAATTTCGTATGAGAATTAATTGTAGGTAGTAAGTACACTTTTTGATCTATAAATATACAATCTCATACAATCTAGCCGCTCAAGAGCCCATTTTGTGCGCTTCGGAAAAGAGATTGATAAGCAAAGAGGAGGTATGTCTCGTGAATTACGAAAAACATTTAGACCCTACGTTCAAATGCTATTAGTTTAGGGTAGAAATTAAGGCTTAAAGTTTACTATTGTGGCCTAACTTCCTTTTGAATGCTCTGATCTTTAGGTATATTCCTTCAAATAATTATCTTTGTTACTCACTTAAACAAACTAGCCAAAAATGTGTAGCCCATTTTCCCTCATAAAACATATTCGCATAATGCTAACACAAGGGCGGGATAATGGAATTAGTTGGTAATTAATTTCGGTACTCCACTGAAGAGGGATGTAGATAACATTGTGCTGAAAATTTTAGTTACGCACGCTTGTGCGTTTTGATAGTTATTAGGGAACCGCAATAGGGTTCCGTGAGTTTAAGTTTTAAATTCAGTTATTAAGGGTTGAGCGACTTTGTTTGTTGGTTATGGGACACTGATTTGTCTCTGATCAAACTTTAAAGCGTTTCAAATTATCCGGACTGGACTCCATTTTTGTTGAGTTCAAAAAAAAAACTTATCTGTTAAAACTTTCCGGAAGTTTTGTTAAAAGGGTTCATCAGCTTATCTGTATTCTTAGAAAAATTGTTGAAGAGCACAATAGAAATACTGCGAGTACTTGAATTATTCATAGAAGGAATTCTAATAATGTAGAGGTATCTAAACATTACATTGTTAGGTGTCCAACGCGGACTCTTTGATCGATGTAATTCTATTTTAAATGACGTTAAATTCCAAATAGGCATGCTAAGATATAAGCTTACTTAAACATGGAGGCTTAACAAAGAGACATCTGCTAGCAAAGCGCCATATGGTTTGACAAAAGACGCGTACGCAATTTAAAAGCACTCTGGTCTAAAATGTCACCGTTCGTTTAGAAAAACGTATATTGTCATTTGATAATCCTTTACGTACTTAAAAGATGTCACTGCAAGAGATCAGCTTTCGTCTAGGCAACCGTATTGGGTTTGCGTAACTCAATACAAATTGTTAAACGGACGTGTTCCTTCAAATTTACCTCTTAACTAAACGAAATAAGAACTACGTGGCATATCACATTGATATGTCGACCACAGACCGCAAAACAAGGACAGTCGAGGACAAAGCAGCGCAGATAAAATACCATCCCTTAATCACATGCACCGATGCACTCGAAATAATGTTTGGTAGTCAAATAGAAAAACATTGGGACGGTTGGTCTGTTCGATATTCTATTTCGAGGAGCACAAATCTATTTACGCATTAACAACCGGCCGTACAACATTTTTTCGGGTCGAATTTGTTGTCAAAATGCAAGAATTTCGGCCTTAAGTCGTAGTCTATATTGGAATAGGTTAAAGGAATGTTGCTCGGGGCGCGTTCGGAGTTACAAAAGATTATCGTTAATATCACTAAGGATTTCGTGACAACTTGTACTTTTTAGTGTCGTTAATTCAATCTGAAGTTGGTGGGGAATGTGAACAAAGTGTTGGGCATGAGAATTTTCGGAGCGCAGCAAATAGCTCGGTGGAGCGACCGTCATTACAGTGGGTTCATTCCAAGTTCCCAACATTAGAGTTGGATGTCACTTAACTATGCTATATATAAATAAATACTTTTGCTTTATTAGTCCTGGGAAATACGCAAACCAGACTAGTAGATGCGTGTTAAAAAATATATCATTAAACATAGTATACTACCGAAACTGAAAACGTTTTGAGTTGTGCAGAAAATGCAATAAAATCGTTTTCACTTTTTTTTATTGCTTGCTAAACGCTTGTTTGACGTTTACTAGACGTAAACTAGACGTTACAACTGCGTAACCAAACATTCTTCGGTATTTGCTTCCGAGTTCGCATGAATAAAGCCAGCGTATTACCGAGGGGCTGTCCCCAAGGCTACGGTTTCGATAACCCAAAGACAGCGGTTTCAGTACCGAGTGCCAATAATTGACTATCAAACTTGATATATAGCGTTCTCGGCGACTTGACGGCGGTAGTTGGATGACTTATAGCCGGTCGTCCTCGGGGAGCGCCGGCGTTTTGTTAACTCGCGCAAAACGGGCTCAGATTTTCGTGTCAGGAACTGATTGCGTAAAGCGAGATTTAAAAAGCTAATGAGTTTGCGAGAAGTAATTAGGACTTCGAATAGTTATTTTGTTTTTAGAGGTCGGGAGTCTTGGGAGTAAATAATTATCATGATAATAGTTACCTACATTGTAACTACTTGTATTTATTTATTTATTTTAATGAAAGAGGAAGGCTAACCAGTAACATGTCTGTCAGACTAATGAATCGCGATAGCTATGGCATGTAGATAGTTTTTAGGCTTTCGTACCGCAAAAGGAAAAACGGAACCCTTGTAGGATCACTTTATTGTCCGTCTGTCTGTCTGTCAAGACCCTTTTTCACTAGAACGCATGGAGGTAGCATGCTGATATTAATATCAAATACTCAAGCTTGCGGTCCCTTGAAGCTGTGAAAAAATCAATCTTCTAAGTCAATGCAATCGAAAGACACAGTCATTAAAAAGGCTGTTTCCATACAAATTGCCGTACCCCGAAAACCTAAAGGGTACTTCCAGTTGTCCTAGAAACTTGAAATTTGGTGTGAAGGTAGCACTTATAGCACAACCACTCTCTGTCTGTCTGTAGATTTCATAGACCAATATAAGTTGACCCCGCACTGCGTACATTTTGCTTAGGATCAGGGCTCTGCTAACACTGGACTCTTAAGACACTGGGGAAAAGCATTAAAATCTTTGTACGGAACTCTCGTGCGCGAGTCCGATTCGCACTTGTCGGGTTCTTGTCATTAGCAGAGATTTAAATCAATATTTGAATAAGATAGGGAGGAATGTAAGGTAGAAATGAGACACAAGCTACCTACTGGCCTATGATTGGTGGAAATTAACAAATAGACCTCATTCGACACTCGCGATCCTAGCGGATTTTTGACTCGATAGGATTAAGTAAGTAAATAAACACTTTATTGTACTAAAAAAAAACAGGATACAAACACAATTAAAAAAAAACAAATTAAAGTATAAAGGCGGGCTTATCCCTATAAGGGATCTCTACCAGCCAACCTATTAATAAATGCGAGTAAAAAGAGGTGCCGTTCAGATGCTCTAAAATAATGACTTGAAATAATTTGGATTCTGAAGTATAATGTATATTTTAGCAGGCAGGAATGGAATTAATATGACCAATGTAATCAAAAACATACGACTGGCCGGTCTCATCTACAAGCTTTTCAATAATGTATGCCGAGCTAAAATGCTGTTTACATGTGTTAACAAAGGCTCAACCCATTGAATATTGAATACGCCGCTATAATTTACAATGAGTCTGCCCTGCTTATACTGGGGGTTATGAAATTTTAATCAAAGTTCCTAGCCCTTCGAGTATTGGTGGATACACTTTAATGGAATCTGTTTAGTGTTTCCCGGTTCCTTGTTTAAGCTTTGCTTTAATCAGACTACGTTATGCGTGTTGGGTGTTAAAGGTTCAGACCTCAAGGTGCGGTAAGCCACTTACTTCCATACGTTAAAAGCATATTCCTAGCGCCTTACCGTATATTTGCACTTAGCGAGAGCAAATATACACGAGGTCGGTATCCGTCCGTTCGCTTCGGTATGTAAAAAAGGAATGGGTTGGGGTCAGGTATAAACAGAGTTGCGGAATGAAAAACATTGAATGCTTTGACCTTTAGTAAAAGTAATGAAAATACAGAGAATGGGGTATGGACATACATTATTTCTCTGAAGTCGTCAACATTCAGTTGAATAACCTCAAAGTCTCTAGGAAAGCATTTTAAAGAAAAAAACATGTCGCTCAGTTTCGGTATGGTGCTGACATCTGTTGGATCATTAGCGTAACCAGAGTGTGGTATTAAAAAAACGCCTCGAACTGACAAACGCCCATTAATTTTAGTTTGTCATACGCTTCTAATTTGTTAAATTTACAGCGCCCTACTAATAGCACTGCTTCCGGCAACATATCACTGAAATATTAAAAATCTTTAACAGTTTTCTCTTAGTTCGGAGCCCGTAAATGTATTTATGTGTCAGTTAACACCAATAATCGTCGGGAGCGGTCACAAAAATGTTGTTAAAATCATTTGTTAATGTTAATGTTTTAAACATATTTCTGTGAACTTCAGGTGTGGTCTTTGGCAGTAAGTACCTATTTATACATAATAGCACTTCATGACATAGTTTTGTATTTGCGAGAATAAACGAGACGCACTGTATCCCTTGCCACGTGAGCGATTGAGATGCAATGATCTAAGCACGAATGTGAATCGAAGTCAAGTTTCAACGTATTTTTACTTGAATATTTCGTATCCTGTGCCCTAAGCACGACTTGTCTAATCCTGCGTCACGTAAAATCGAATAGTAAACTATAACGAGTTTGTATGACGTTTGGAACAGCGCCCGCCCGTGAGCGTATTTGGAACTAAAATTTAGTATAAGATTTCTCGATCTCGATACGATAACCGTAGCGTAACGCAGGATTCGACAAGTCGTGCTTAGGGCACTGTATAGCTCTGCGGTTCTAACATATTATTATGGATCGAAGCTTTAAAATCCACGTTACAGTAAAACATAACTATTCGCTTAAATCTTACCATTGGTTACACCAGGAAGCAATCAATTACTGTGTATAATGCCTTCCGCTTTTTATGCAGTGTTAACAATATTTACAGCACACGGCACCTGGTCGTTTGACATGTCAAGTAATGTTCGATGGTATCATAAATACAAAGCGTTAGTATTTTCTCAAATCGCCTGAGGTCAAATTTAATTATCATGTAGACGATGAATGTCTCTACGCATACGGGTGTTTTAAGATGTGTTGATCTCTCGTAACCTAGTATTTATACTTGTTTGGTAAAAGACAGGCACTATGTCGCGAGTAAAAATACTCGTGACCTACCCGTTTGTCAACTTTTAAATTTCAAAGAAACGTCGAAAGACCACTTTTGTGTCTTAGCAACCGTAAAAGCGATTAAATGCGAAAATTAAAAAGTAAAAAGTAACAAGTATTTTCACTTGGTATTTTTGATAATTAAAGTCTACGGACTGCTCACAACTCTTCCTCAGAAACGCCTCCAGTAAAGAATAAATCGCCTATTCGGGAATAGAAAGTAATATTTCAGTCCGTAACTTAAACAATAGTTAAAATAATGGTGTCGATGCCCAAGAACATTTATTTAGAGTCGTTTAAATAAATCAATGCATAAAATTAGAGCCTGTTACGATACATGATTTATTTTACAGTTCATTTGTTAAATGCAAATTTGGTTTCAAATGTAATATTTCATAACGTTATTTCATTAGAATAGTACGACTACAATATTGTAAGCTCACTAACGACGTGCTTAATTTATCTGTAATTACAGTGAAATTTGATAAGTATTTTCGTAAAACACGCTTATATTTCTCTACAAATACAAATTGTAAAATCAGTTTGATAACCTTCACGTTCAAAGTCTTCTAGGATACTTGGAATTATTCAGAAAAAGGTTAAACAAACCGCCGATATCAGACTATCTTTAATTCATCGAAGTCTCTTGAGGGCAATTAAAATAAAATAATAAAACTTTTGTTTCAACGCACACAAAAAGGCCGGCGACTATTTTACTCCGACTTTTTTATTTTTCCAGTAAGGCATGGTAATTAAACGAACTAAGTTAGACTCCGGCTGCCATACAAAACAGAAGTACAATAATCTATCTGTACCTATAAAACAGTACCGTGACTGACTGACTGACAGACAACGCACAGCCTAAACCACTGAACCTAGAGACTTGAAATTTGACAAACATGTACCTTGAGTATAGAGGTGCACTAAGAAGGGATTTTTCGGAATTCCCACGGGATAGGGAGCTGACCCATTTTGAAATATTTCACGGGGGCAAAGCCGCGGGGCATAAGCTAGTAGTGAAATAAAACTGATCACTCACGTAGGTACATAAGTCGAGTCGAAACTGTATTAAATACTGCATCAACGGTGAGTGTGAATGAGCCTTTACAGGGTGATGTGATCTGTGTAGTCTGCTGCCCTACGTTTGACAAAAATAAAAATGACGATGAAAACTAGGGTAGTTGTGTGCCGCTGTCAGCTGCGACTACTAGTCGTGCGAGCATGCGTCGTGTGCATCTCGCTGCCGCTGGGTCGTGCGCTCCCAGGCGAAGGACTACGAATTAGTCCGAAACATTCGGGCTAAACTCGACTTATATAAGTACATGAGTGATTTGTTTTATTTCACTATGATTGAGTCTCAAGGTAATTTCATGTTAAAAGCAGAATTACAGTAGTCTAAATATACAATAAATTACATACCTTCGTCATCTCCAAACTTTAAGTCAGACTCTCATTGACGGCTCATTAATTTATCGGTAGGTAATAAATAATAATTAGTCGTGGAGAGTGCTGAAAAGCGTCAGCGTTTAGTTTAGTGGTGGTGGTGATAGTTAGATCTGTGTGGCATGTGTTGATTCGTGTAGCAGTGGAGGCGGAGGTATTGCATGGAAACAGAAACATGCATTTGCCGCACAGATACAACTATTTTTCACTTGTGGTCGCGGGTGAGCAAAGTAATTGTTCTTAGTTCATAATTAGTTTGCGTCCAAAGTTATTTGTATGAACCAGCGGGGTCACAAGCTAAGCTACAGAGTATCGGACTGTTGCCCCTTTGGCTCAGCCTAACGCATCGGCTGACGTGCCTACACAGAAAAGGCCTTGAATCAATGATTTAGAATAAAAGATAAACAATTCGACTGGAAATGTTCTGGCTATTTACCAAAAAAACGATAATTGCTCGAGTTGATGATCGCTGGGGTAAAGTTTTTGTCGTTATGTCATTTAGTCATTTACGTGGTGATGAACTTGAATTGGAACCATAAAACAGAACTTTGAACTAATGTGTCATTAAGGACTATGGTCAAGCTTTTTTTTTAAAGTGTTAATAAGAGAATGCGCTTGACTAAGACTTTTTCGTCATTTTAATCCCAAGCAACCAGTTTTAACGGTCTAGTAAAACGTAGAGTCGCCCAAATTGGTCCATCGGTGTAGGAGCTACAATGCGAGGGACAGACATACAGACGCATACGGATACGGATGTATGTGTAATTACGTTAACCTTCTAATACTAGTGGCTCCGTGAGCTGTAGACCTCACGACCTCATTTTTAAAAAATATTATCGAACCTAATCGCAAGATTTCATGAAGATCGGGTAATTTTTGAACATTTTTTAGTTTTTTTTAAATGCAAAAGGCGAATCGACAAAAATTCTATTTAATAGCGATCGAATTGAGAAATGTTACCTGTAGAAGAGAACAGCCGGACAGACGCCGGACAGACAGACATACGAAAGAAATTTTGTCCAAGCAGAAACTGAGACGCTTCGCTCACTTCGTTCGCTCGGTCAATAGCTCTATTTGCGTCAGGGGGTCGAAAACGTAACTACGTTTTCGACCTTTTCGAAGCTTGACTTAGTCCCCCTTTTAAACCCCGACGGAAAAAGAGGAGTGTTACTCGTGTGTTTGATGTGTGTATCCGTGTCACTGCATGTGACATTGTAACTCGCAAAAAGATGAACTGAGTGCGATGCAGTATTTATTGTTTGTTAAATCAACAATTCAAGTGGCCCGGCATAGTTACGTCTCGTCCAGTACCTCTACGTCCTCAACTCTATACTACGGGCCTCCAACCGTATAAGGATTAGGAATTCGTGCGGATTTGCTTAAAGGGGAAGATGGAGGAAAATTGAGAATTGTTTCCTCCACCACACACTGGGCAAAGCCTTTGAAACGAATATTCGCAATTTGAGACGTTCATAGGTATATGATTGTGTTTTAGAGTACAGTTTTTAAGTGATACTGGATGTCTAGAAAATATGTTTATTGATCATTCTTGTTATTGCTAAAGTGGGAAGGCGAGTTAGCTTCTAGAACTCTACTGCTGTTACTACTGCTTGCTGTTATTATTTGCTTATGTACTGTTTTATTTCTCTGTATGTGTCGAATGTATGTGAGCAAATTGTAATTAAACAAGCAAGATGAACGAAAACAAAAATATTATAAGAACATTCGGCAAAGTTTTGAAACAAATGATCATAAAAGTACTTCGGGTTTCTCCAAACAAAAACATAGGAAACGAAAGCAAAAGTCATTGAATTGCTTAACAATAACGCCATCATCTTAAATAACACAAAAGGATTTTTAATTTTACAACACTGTAAACTGGATTAGAAAAAATATAGGTACGTTTAACTTTCGTTTGTCACAATGTATTTTACCGCTGGTTCTTGGAAGGCCCCTGTTCAATTCCTGCAAGTTATTTATGACGATGTTGATAGTAAACGAAAGCCGAAATTGAACCGAATTTGCATACAAGGGATGCGTAAAACGAAACGGAGAATTCAGTGGAACCAACTTTGTCTTTACGACTGACGATTCTGTTCATAGTAGCGAGTTCTTTGTGAGTTTCGTTACGATTTTCGATTTGGGTCATGACTCATTTTCAAAGCAAATGGCGGGGTGGGTTAGTATTGCATTGGCAATTTGGCATCCTCAAAACGCCATCAAAATAGTTCCATATTGTAATCAAAGGAAATGAAATAAACTGTGGTATTGAATAAAATAATTCAAACCATGCAATTAAACTTAAAGACTCCCATAAACCAATTAATTCTGCTCGAGATAACCTAACCAACTTAAAATCAAAAACAGAAAATTGGACTGGAATACCGGGAAACAATAGACTCTATGTCACTTCCACAACTGAGACGAATAAAATGACACCTCATACGTTGAAATCCGTCAAACGGTTTAGGCTATAGAGCGTGCCAAAACATTAGACATACGCTCGAAAAACAACCCTCTATGGGCAATCTGGTAAAAACAAACTTTATTTTATGTCAAGCACTTTCATTTTAGGAACAAGGACAAACTAAACAGCTGTTAAAACAGCGAATCGTTACAGATACCCGTTTTCGCTTTTGCCGAATACCTACATAAGCGGACTTCTATTTTTATACTTTTACTTTCTGGAACCGCAAGGGATTGGCGATCATAAACAAAAGTTTGGGCCTCCTATATTAATATTTATTGCTTCCTATGTTTACCTACAGTTTCAATAGCGTGTTATAAATAGTTTTTATTCCTGAGTCGGCCGCCCATTAAATGGCATAACAAGGGACTTTTATGAGGCTTACCGTGCGACGAGAGACGCCGTCTTTAAGCCTTAAGGGGATTATTGGTCGTCGAAACTAAAGGCTAGCTGCTCTCACACAGGTCTGGATCATAATTATTATAAATAGAGAGAGGCGTGACATCGTTATAAGTGCACGTTGATCTTCTTGAAAGATATAAATAGATAGCCAGAAAGAAGTGAATTTATCACAACTCATTTTTTCATACGAAAGTGATGGCTGTTGGTTTTGGTTTAAAGTCAAAAACCACAGTGAATGATTTTAAATCCCGTAAAACTGCACAACTCCCTAGGGAGCACCGGAAAATGAGTTTCACAAAATAAACTTACTGGCTTACTTACGTTTAATATAAGCAACACAAACCTCATATCAGGTAAAACATAAATGCCATTAGAAAATAAGAAAGTGGCATATTGGAACTGAATTAAAACATTTTATAAGTTCATAAAGCGAAATTGAATCTCAATAAGTGGCAGTAAAACCGATTAAAACCCAAGCCGTTGAGAGCTCATTTTTGTAAACCTCTGACGGCGGAACATTATCCGAAAACTGTTTGCGAGCTAATATTGCCCGGGAAATTTTGCCAACCCACCGAGACTTATCTTTATGTACGTTTTTATGTATTTCCCAAAAAAACGTTATCGGCCAACAGTTAAACAAGGTCCTTAATGATGGCCCTCCCACCGTTATCGTGCAAAAAGTATATAAAGTAATTTTGGAGAATTATTACAGATTTCGCGCTTCCAACGGGCAATAAAAAATTAAACAACAAAGAAATTTTGGCCTACCGACATAATTTTTGTTATTTATTTGTACACTTTACCTGCTACGTTGAGGTCTTCAGAGATATTTAAATTTACGTAAGCTTTCTGTTCATAACTTGA
This sequence comes from Clepsis dumicolana, assembly GCA_963691665.1. Classification (NCBI taxonomy): domain Eukaryota; kingdom Metazoa; phylum Arthropoda; class Insecta; order Lepidoptera; family Tortricidae; genus Clepsis; species Clepsis dumicolana. The sequence goes on from OY829518.1 coordinate 6,104,436, forward strand.
AGCCTGATTTTAGCAATAATAGTATACCTACAGTCAATTGTGGCTTTCAACTCAAATCTATCCTACAGCCTTAAATCAAGCTAACATTTTATAGATTCTGGAGAAACAATATTCGAAAGTGATGTGAATAACATTCGTTTGGTGACATTGTTGTAGGTAGGGAAACGTTCCACAGCTGACAGTACCTATTGAATGCGTTGCGTCAAAGCTGTCCAAATGTGAATTTGTTTTACCAATTCCGCAGAACTAGCTTCTTTAAACGAATTGCGTCTCGTTCCTCACTAAAATCGTTTAGGCAATTTGTTTAAATTACTTTTCTATGCTAATCTGGGTCGCGTTACGAATGCTTTTTGAAGCTAAAAAAGCAGAGCCGACTCGTAGGCGTTTAAGGCTGTCGAATTGGCTGGCTTCGCTCAAATGATATGTGTGGTAGACGCCGGATCTCGTACAGAAAAACAAGATACTGCAAACTATTACAACGCGCTTTACATCGTAAATAATCGTCTTACCGCGGTAAATAAATAAGTGTATAGACTGTTGGTTCGTGCGAGCGCCGCTATCTGATCCAAGGCCCCGGGACGCAGCAAAAGCCGGGAAAGTACTGTTTAAGAGGCGAGATAGCGAATAACGTAGGAGGAACATAAGTTTTGCGGCGTGTTAAAAGATAATGAGTGCGGATATAGCTTATAAGAAAAGAAGACGTTGCGTACGAGCTTTGTAAGGAGACAATATTTTCTTATCTCGCCTGGTTGCGATCACAATACAGAGTTAAACCTTCTTTGTACATTCTAACGCACCTCGATTCGTTTTAGGATTTATGGTCTCCCGGGACCAAGTTTGAAACCGAAGATTTAGCGGTTTCCCTTAAAGATTACCAGCGCCTATTCAGAGGTCAAACGTGGGGCTAAGTCAATTATAAAGTACTTTCTGATTGAGTTTTGAGCGTTTTGTTCTTACGTTGAATAAGATGTTGATTTATCTATCCGAACTTGAAGATGGTAACTTCTTAACTAGGTTACGGGATAAGCAAATTTATCATAATTTCGTGTTGTAACAAGAGCTATATTGTCTTTATAATTATCTGTTCGTAAAACTAGACGTAATTCGTAGAACATGATTTGTATGACAACCAGAACCTTTTGATTGAACATCGCAACTTCACATCGTAACAAGAATGTCGTTATGAAGGCCTTCCTTCACAGCGACATTATATTATTATTGTATTTATAACATGAAAGTAAATGAAAAGCTATTTTAAAGTAGCAATACTATTGAATATTACAATTTAATAAAACTATTATATAATGCTGTACTAATTCAAAATGTATTTTCGCCAAAAAACAAAACACATTTTATAAAGTCAAATAATTTTTTTAACTTGCGTAATATCTCATAAACTTTAAACCGTCAAGTTAAGCAAACCAAGCCATCTAATACACATTTATTCTTGATCTGTCAACATTTTGTGGTGAATGATGACGATGATAAACTTACTCGGCTTCAAAGTAGAAGAATGTAAAATGTCGAAATCCATAATTCATCAAAACACCAACGAATATGAACTAAACTTTTCAATTATAGACATCATAGTGCTTTCAATCGTGATGAACTGACTTGTTCTTGATGAAAGATGTACACCCACATACAGTCATGCAGGCTCGTGCACTTGGAGGTTAAACGATACGAACATATCCCGTAGTTAATGAAGCATTGCGTTGGCGGACAGGTAAATAAACTTAATCATTCCTATGATTGGCCCATCAATAACTACAAGTTACGTGTGCGCGGAATAACAATTAGTTCAAACGTGTATTGACACCCATTTGGTTAATTGGAATTCGTGCGGACACCTCATGTTACCGCTTACCATCTAAACGATCGGCTATTACTTATCATAATTTAAATTTTATCAACCTTCTTTCAATATTATTAAGCCTGCATTCAAATAGAAATACTAGAATGATTACAGACGTTTTTTTTATCCACTATAATAAATCATCACCTATTATTATGCTTGTGCTTTTATGTAAATTACTATTGAAATAATAAAAAAAAAATCTGTCTAGACTCAGCTAAGGTGACCGAAATCATTCGGATAAATGACACAGATCAATCGTACCTAAACGACATTTGAACTTTTGTTGAAAGAAAAATAAATTCCAACAGCGCTATTTCTCTGCTCGAAAAATAAACGGGCAAAGGTGCTGTAAGACGAATCACTTAAGCTCAAACAACTAAAAGTACGTTCGAAAGCAGTTTGAGCTAGAAAGCGAGATCTTATCTCGGATCTAGCGATTGATAGGAGCAATGCATCACCTGGCTTCCGTTGCAGCAACGATCTTGATTCGTTCCTAATGCACCTACCTCCCACATCCAAGCTCACGTGAGTGAAGCTACCACTCTAAGATGACCTCCTACTTCACAGACAACAGTCAAACGGACCGAAGCGGCAGCTAGGAAGTGTGAAGGGTCTATCGTTTCTGGTTTAGACACATCCTCAGTTGGGTTACTTGACGTTCTATAGATAAGATTGACTCCCATGCGTTTAACACCTACATTGGCTACCGAATATTGATATTCAAATTTATTATCTGTGTGCGTGTTCAGTTCTTATGTGTTTATATTATGGACTTTTTAGTAAGGAAGAGAAAGTTATGTAGGTACCTATCTCCTAATAACAGTGTGACTTTAGAGAAGTTGAAAGATTTTTTTAAGTCTAGGTAGGTCGATCACTGCACACAACTCAAACACACCAAAATGTTTTTCTTTTAAAGTGCTCATGTGTATATTGTGTATTTGATTACCGTGAATCACGTGTATTAAGAAAAGTGTTCACATTAATTTCCGTAGATAAGCAATTCTGGGCATTATATACTTAGGATAAGTTCATTCCGGCATCGCACTAGTAATCCGAGTCCGAACCGCATGCTCGTTTGTCTTCTTCAGTTTAAAAAAAAGTTTATATTTACTATGCCTATTTCAACAAACATTCTCTTAGCCATGTAAAAATAAGCAACGCATGACACCATTCAATACTTCCTCGGTATGAAGCTAAAAAAGATAATAGATAATTTAGATAACAAGAAAAAGCCATTCCAAGGCGCCGCTGCCGAGTAAATGGTGAATATTACTCACATGTTCACCGCAACTCTTTCGCGTAGGTAGAGATTTTGCTCCCAAACGATCGCATTGAAGTGCTCTTTTATATTTTTCTGTAACGCAGTGTGTACGCCGGCTAATAACATTATCCGCGAGAACGGGAATTCGATATTGCGTATTGCCTTTACGTTCTAACGAATAACGTCTACAATTGTTCGGTAGATACACTAAAAAAGTCCTTTATATTAAAATTCTGCTTGATTGCATGAAAATTTATAGCCTGTTCAGTAGGTAGCTGGGCCATTTTATAGAAAGTTGTACACACACCTTTTTTATGGAATTCTGAAATTTTTATATAAAATCTACTTAGAATCACAGAGTACTATCGATTTTAATACTTGAAAAAAAGTGTCCCAAAATAATAATAATAAATATCACGGGACAATTAGACACCAATTGACCTAGTCCCAAACTAGGCAAAGCCTATGGGTACTAGACAACGGATAAACATACAGATATAGATAAATACATAGTTATATACATATTAAACATCCAAGACCCGAGAACAAACATTCGTATTCATCATACAAACATCTGCCCCGACCGGGATTTTAACCCGGGACCTCAAGCTTCATAGTCAGGGTCTCTAACCATTAGGCTATCCGGTCGTCTTCTGAAAATACTGTCTTCCATTCCGTTACCCTTCTCAAATACACGTATATATGAGAGTAACGGAATGGAAGTGGAATAAACGTACAAAAATGTACTAAAATTATGGGTCTTTTTTTACCCATTAAAGTCGATAGTGCTCATGATTCTGAGTAAAGAGGTATAACAAAAAAAAAACAAAATTTAAAAAAAGTTGGGGTACAATTTTCTATAAAATGGCCCAGCTAAAACCTTATGCCATGATTAAGCTACAGAAAAACAATTGATGAAGGTAAAAGTATTAATTGGTGCTAACTTGACACATTAAATGTGCCAGAATAAAAACCAAGATACCTACATACACCTACATAGAGTAGAATTTTAATGAAAACGTCATTTAAACTTGACAAACACTATAATTAGAGCGACAAACGTACCAAACTTTATAAATGACAATCGCGTGCGTTAGGCCTCGTTCCAAATTGCAGTTTTACTACACATAGCTGCTTCAGTTCGTGATATGACCGGCAATGTCTATTATAATACTAACACGAATCGTCTGTCTCTCAACTAATCGTCTAATCTTTAGATTAAAAGCGATTATAGTGGCAGACACTTACCTTCATTCATATTACAACACCGATTTCATAAGAATTATATTAATCAAGACTTGGTCTAGACTAATAATATAGTTACTTTCACAGTATGTATTACTTTTAGCGCTGATAATCGTTAGGTACTCAAATATCAACCAGCTTGTTAGTATCCAATAAATCGAAATAAATATGAAATAAAGCACAGAGCTTCTTGTGAAGATAATATAGATGAATTACCCAATATTTTTAATCCCATCCGCGTTTATACCCATTTTATTATTTTACTAATAGTAGGTTTTCATACGTGTTAATTTCATTATACGCTCACGTTCCAGTCGCTTTTTTCCCCAAACATGTACATACGTTTTCAGTTGATCATACACTGTTTAATAGTGATCTCGTTTAAATAGATAAAGTCGACAGAGCCCCGCTACGTTGACTGTTTTTCCCTTCGGGCATCTGTGCCCTAAGCACGACTTGTCGAATCCTGCGTCACGTAAAATGGAATAGTAAACTATAACGAGTTTGTGTGACGTTTGGAGCAGCGCCCGCCCGTGAGCGTTATTTGGAACTAAAATTTAGTATGAGATTTCTCGATCTCGATACGATAACCGTAACGTAACGCAGGATTCGACAAGTCGTGCTTAGGGCACTGAAGCTAGCTACCTACGTAGGTTAGGTAACTAAGGATTTTAATAAAAGAAAAATTACCGTTTTGGGGAAAAAAGCTACTGTGATTTTTCAAGGCTCAGTAAATTACATCGCAAGTGCTTTTTAGTGAGTAAACAGCATTCGCAAAATAGACTTCAGAATTACGGCGGTGCCAATGGCATCCCCGCCAACTCGACCGATATTAAACTACACCATTTGGCAAATAGAACTGGCACCGTCTAAAATATAGAGAGGCATGTAACTGAATATAAAGTTTTTCCTTTTTGTCAACACTAGTGAACTATCGGATGCGATCCCGGAATTGGCAAAGAAACGTGATTTTGTATGAATATTTTGTTCGCGGGAAGGGATAGCAAAGTTCCGGATTGAATTTGCAGAATTGAGGTTGCGGTCTGTACTTTACTTTTAAAAAGTGTTAGTGAGTTTCACTCGATAATAACTAAAATGCTAAGTATTTTAAAATTGAGAACTTGAAATAAAACAGAGATTCAGGTATTAATATAAACAAATGCACGATATAATGTAAAGAAGCTTTCAATAATACATATTCCCGCCATTACTTGAATGAATATTACAAAATGAGAAAAAATTACAAACAAATTACCTCCATTATCAACTTACGCGTTAAGTCCCATAAAGGGATCACCGAAAGGAAGCTACGCTACGTACCTTTTGAATATCGATCTCGCTCTGAAAACCATATATTTGGTAAAAGGAAAAGGCGGTCGTACTAACGAGATTGTAAAAGGTAACTGAATATACCTACCTCCAGAAAACTCTCGCTTGGTCGAGCAACGTGAGAGGCATATTTACATTTTTTAGGGTTCCTCCATGAATCCGTGGAAGTGATGCTTTTTATTCGCAACCTTAATGGACAGCGCTCTTTCACGCTTGCGGAAGAACTAAAAAAGAAGTGCTGCTACTCGAGAATGAAGTTAATTAACGGAATTATGTGCCGGACTAATGAACAGAGAATGTCTTGCAGTAACAGCATATTATACTATAAGCTACCTACGTGAATTGAAACTCACCCACTGTCATCAACAGTTCCAATATTCTGTTTTCTTTTTAACTTACTAGTTCAGGCAAGGTAGGCAGATTTTCTAAGGCTACATCCACGAGTCATAGGTAAATACGGAACCCGCATATTTCACCATTCACTTTTTTTCTTAATGTCATCGCGGTCCAAGTTTGGTGGATGGATGAGTCCACGACATCTTGTGACATTAGGCTCCATTGCGCTTGAATATACGCTACCCTAACCAACCGCTTAAACAGATAAGCAAATGAATTGGAAGAGTTTTGTACTCCCTATTTAAGATATAGTATGTTAAGGATAATGTTTGGGAGACATTCCTTTTAACGTATTGTGAGGAGTGACATGGGCTTGAGTGGTTTTTAATAGACATCAATTTCTCATTTATGAATAATTTCTTGTCATTCTAATGCTGTTATTTTTTATTCATAATATTACTGTTATTGTACCTAGTGAAATAAATGGTTCGCTCACGTATATAAGTCGCTTTTAGCCACATGTTTCGAATTAATTCGTACTCCTTTCTCTGGTAGCGCAGAGCTTTAGTGGCAAGGACTACGAATTAGTCCGAAACATGTCGGGCTAAACTCGACATACGTGAGTGATCCATTTGCTTCACTATGAATGAGTCTCACGGCAGTTTCACGTTAAAAATTGATACCTATTCAAAGTATGATGCAAAATGTCTTCATTTGAGATTGTTTACTGAAAATATATTTTATAAACCGTTTTGAATAGGCTTTGGCACTGGCTTTAACAATGAGAAACCAAAATTTAATTATCGAAATCACGAATACTAAATGAAAATATTCCGAATGGAATCAATTCGCAGACAAAGGATTTAATTGAATTAAATAATAAAAGCTATCTTTGTTAATTGGTACCTACTGTTCAACATAGTCGACAGATATTTAGTAGTCTGAAAGAAGAAACAAAAAGTGACATTTCACTGCAAATGCATGTAAAGTAGTAAAGTAGGTACCCGTGTAGCAGAATAACGACCGTCTATAACCTAACATTATTTAAATGGATTCCACGCTTCTAATTAAACAAGTCTTTAGGTTCGTTCCCTCCACGTAAAAGGATTGTGAAATATTTTGGCAATTAGGCCTCCGGTTTTATTAAAGAAGTCCGTGGAGTGAAAAATTAATTAAAATTTAAGCCTTTCGGTGTTCCCTACGCAGCAGTTGCAAAATAAAAGGGCCTTCACATCTCAGCGAGCAACTGAAGATCAACTGCGTTAGATAAATTGAATGGTTTCATGCGGTATGCAGATGAATGGATTAAAATTTCATTATTGTTCAGCGCATTACGCCGCGCTAGGAAGCCACGGGCATATTATTAGAATGTTCACTAATCCTTACTTATGAATATTACATGCACAGCACGCGCGTTTTTGTCTCACGGGGGTTGACAATCGGTTGCGCTTATTGTGTATGTTTTCTGAAACTATAGTAAAATCAGATCATACATAGAATACAAAGCTCTGGAGTCGTGTTACAATAGAATGGAGAGGGTATGCCTCTGTATTTTCAAGGCTTTGCGTTAGACGTAGCATCACGTTCTCGTCGGGTGGCGTGTGAGCTACCCAAGAGACGTGATGTTATGTTAGGCTCTATTTTTTAGACGTTTGCCTAAAGTAATAACCACCATTCCACGCGAAATAAATGGAATATTCATATTACCTACTATGTTAATATTTGCAACACAGTCAGTTTACTATAGCGCTTAATCGATGACTGTTTAAGTGTTTTTGAATAATTAGTTATTGCATGTTTCGGTTAGTAATATTCTAGGACTATGACATCCAGCATACACTTATACATTTTCCCTATTATTCATACACCTATTTTAGCTAAAATGACGTTAAAGTTCGTTTGTCCTTTTTTGTCACATTGACATTTCCGTTAGTAAGAAGATGACAAAACCTAGGCTTGAGTGACGTTTATGAATAAGGCCATTTATATTTACCTCCTCAAAACATCAAGCAAAGATTCACTTACTTCACCAGTATTGCATAGCATCGTCAATGTTTTATTTACTATCGTCTTAGCGTTTAACACGGCCTCTTTATCAAGAGAACAATAATTGCATTCAAAATCAAAGATGGGCGTCCAGATAATGCGTGGGTATTTTCACTAATTAAGGCCAGACATGCACTGAGCAACAATTAAGAGGACCGATGGTTGATAAGCCCGAGTTGATAGCCTTTAGATAGCTTAGTGAAGCTGTAGTGGGCTTCACACCTTATTAAGGAAGCTCAGTCGCTATCGGTGAATTTCCAAGTTTAACTTCGTTGTCACTGCCGGTATTTTAATCAAGTTAATGATAGTTTAAGGGTCCTTTTGTAATTTAACGGAGTGTCGATGCTAATAGACTGTACTTGCATTACCTAAGTACATTTTTCATGGAACGTAAGTACTCATTTATTATTCAACTGTAGGCAATTAAAAAGATAATTAGGTATCATAACAGAAAGCTACTCTACGTGCTCGAGGAAATCGCATTTGAGTGTAGAGCAGAAGTTTAATTTGAGCAGCTCAAATGTAGTTACGTCGAAATTAAACACAACACGACGTGATTTTGGTAAATACAATTTAAAAAACTTCACGTTCGTCATGAGAACTTATTTCAAATAAATGAACATCTTGTCTCATGGCCGATCTTTTGTTTTAAGTCTTGTTCCACATCCATAATTAGAAGTTCATCTTCTGAAGTACCTAACATACTATAGAAATAGTACAGATAGCTGCCCTTGAGAACCCGTAGAAGAAGCAGTATTATACAGAAGTCAGTAGGTAAGTACTTGGGCTCGATGCAATTTATGATGCACTTGTATGATTTGTCTCGAGGCATCTGCAATTACAGTTGTATGATGTGGAAATGAGTTTCTTCCTCGTCATTGCAACTAGCTCCAACTTGATGTTGTAATGCCTACTTGTCTTACCATAAACAGTTCTGATGTACAGGTTTGTGGTGGAAACTTGACTGATCATTCTTAAGTAATAACGGGGATCATAAGTAAGTATGGTTTACTTTGTTATTATTTATACCGATTAGAAACCAAACTTAAACTTTTAAAGTAACTTCCATTTCCGATTCTGTTATCGATAGGTAGATCGTCTAGTAATGGAATGCAAAACTGTAACATAATCATTGTTTATTTTTATCATGTTATTCTGCTTTTCTGCTAAAAGATACTTACTTATTTAGTTTTCTAAAATACGCGTTACACCTACTTCAAATTGTTGGTTAATACTAAGCCACATTACTCTAGAAACCCGTATCCTTGGTCTAAGACGCGGTTGTGTGGTTACGCTAAAACACCTAAACAAATAATCCCAACCACCCCTGAAATCCGAGATTAAAGAAGGAAAATCGCAAGTAGTTTACGGTTAAAGCTGGCCGCTTAACCCTTTTAAGTTCAGTCCTTTTAAGCAGCGGAAAAGTTGATTAAAAAACTCGGCGCGTTAACGCTCGATTTAACCCTTGCGTTAATCGCAACACAAACAATGGCAAGCGAAATAATGTTGGATTCCGGTCGACAAATTAGGCGACCTTTTTAGGCGGTCCGCACTCGGTATTTAAAATAACAAAAGGAAACTTTTTCACCGGCTTTTCCCGCTCCCGTTCCACTGTGGCCGCGCGTAGAATTTACATCTAGGCTTTATTAATATTACGAATAGGATATGCGACCTGGCAAAAGTTAGCATTCTATATCAAGACTTTGAAACACATTTTATTAACACACTTATTTGAATATGTTAGAAAATAGCATTATACGAGGGCTGTTTGATAAGTACCCGTTAATGGAAAAAAAAAATCATTTTTTTTGTATATATGCATTTATTTATCTACGTAGTTACCTTTTAACTCTATACATTTGTTACCTATACTCAAGCTTCAATAAACCATCCAAAAAGTATGATTTTGGAAAGTCATTAAAATAGGCCTCTGTGACGGCAATGGCTTCGTCATTTGATCCAAATCGCTTGCCACCGAGCCATTTTTTTAGATTGGGAAACAAAAAGAAATCGCATGGGGCCAAATCTGGAGAATATGGGGGGTTAGACAATAGTTCGTAGCGTAACTGTGCTAATTTAGCCGTCACAACTCTGGACGAATGAACCGGGGCGTTGTCGTGATGAAACAGTACTTTTTTCTTTTTTAAATGGGGTCGTTTGTCCTTCAACACGGCGTCAAATTCATCCAATAAATTGGCATAGTACTGCCCTGTTATTGTTTTTCCCTTTTCTAAATAGTCAATATGTATGTCAATGTGTATATGTATAATACCCTGCGAATCCCAAAAAACGGTCGCCATGACCTTTCCAGCCGATGGGACGGTTTTTGCTTTCTTTGGAACAGGTTCACCCGGTAAAATCCACTGCTTCGACTGCTCTTTCATTTCCGGGGTGTAGTGGTGGACCCACGTTTCGTCCACGGTCACAAAACGACGCAGAAACTCCTTCGGGTTACGTTTGAACACGGCCAAACACTGCTCCGAAGTAGTCAGTCGGTTCCGTTTTTGCTCCTCCGTGAGTAAACGCGGCACCCACCTCGCCGATACTTTCTTCATACCATATTTTCGTCTAATATGTGTTGTACCCTCTCGATTGAAACATTTACAGCATCAACGATTTCTCGAAGTTTAATTTGGCTGTCGGCTAAAACGATATTTTCAATTTTATTAACCATATCGTCTGTAGTCACCTCAACTGGCCGGCATAAGCGATCCTCATCAAAGACGGTTGTTCTCCCCCACTTAAACTCGTTATACCAATATCTGACGGTTGTCATAGAAGGAGCACATTCATGGTAAACCGCTTGCATTCTTACTTTTATTGCATCACATGTTTTTCCTTCCAAAAATAAGAATCTAATTACAGACCGATACTGTTCTTTCTCCATTTTAACAATTTTAAGTTCACGCCTTCACTGAATCGTTGTCAAATGAGAAAAAAACAAAATAATGCCGTTTTTTTTTTAATTTTCCCGCCTCTGAAAAATGGCTTAAAAGGGTGGTATACTTATTTGCGGTCAGTGATATTAATATATTTAGAAAACGGGTACTTATCAAACAGCCCTCGTACAATAATATTATTTCTCTGAAAATATCAGCTTCAACTTTGCCATAGATTGAGCGCATGTGCTCGATACGTAGGTGTACTAACGAACCTAAAATCAGGTTAGTCGGGTATCACTAAATATCGATTATTTTTGTGTGTAATGCGACGTAATCGATCGACAATTTGAGCCAAGACATTGAATCATGAAAGTGTAACTTGCTCATTTACAGTAAGTTATTTCTAACACTTTTTCTTATGCAGCACTGAACACTCTACCCAGACTATATATTAAGTAGTAGGATATTATCAATCAAGCGCATTTCATAAATTCATCAGTGTTACGATTCAGCTGAATAGTAACAAAATAGTTCGTAATCGCACTAGACGAGATTCTGCCCGAAGTCGCCACCTCAGCTCGTGACAAACGTTTCTTCGCGATGGCAGTTGTTCTAGGATGTAGATTACATTTACTGATAATATTTTTATTTCACTTAATTTAAAATTGTATGCACAAATCTCAAAAGTAAGCGGACAGCCGGGCAATGTACTGCTAAGCTATATTTTGTTTGAATATTGAGTGAAAGATATCTCCATTTCGTTTTGAACCGTATCGACATGTTTCTAACAACAATTGCTGGTTATTTTTAACTGCCGCGTTGTTCTATTCTACGTTACACTATATAATTACATAACCTAGAATGAAAGGCATTTTTATTTAAAGCAAACGTAGGTCCATACTTCCAGTGGCTTTCAGGATTATTGCGGGCTGAGCTCAGGGTACCGCTTTAAGGGTTTATTTGAGCTTTGTTAAAATATTTGTATTCGTATCCTGAGTATGCCAGAATTAAGGAAGATTTATTAACTTGGATATTTTTATGTTCTCGTCTAAACATTTCCTAATTAAGTTCTGAATTATCTTAACCCTTCTCATCGCCAATCAATTGCCAATAGGTACATTTAAAGGTCGATATAATTTGCCACGTTTGTTTTAATTAACACAATAAGGGGAGAAATCTGCCGTATTTAATTCACAACATAGTATAACTATAACTACTATGAACGCACCAGTAAACTGTAAAGTTAAGCAACTGCATGGAGAGATGTTTATAGAAAACAAGCTCGCTCTCCCTGCGTGCTTTGTAAAATCGATTTTGTAAATCATCGCATAATTAAAAAATATTGGAAGCAACTTCTCCCAATATAGCGTTTATCGGCTGAAATACGACGGTCCGAAACCGTTTTTCAGATATTAATTCCTAACAATCATAAAAGTAACTTTCATGGTGGCCCTAAAAAGTTATTGCCGCTTCCCCGGGAAATATACTTTCTATGGACTTTATCTGGTATTCGGTTTGTCTACAACCGGGATCTGGATTGTCGTAACAATAAAGCAATAACACTTAGCTATATTTTTTACTGCCCAAATTTATACGAAGAAACACACATTTGAGAACGATTCTTTGAGTAGGGTTATGTTATTCGCTCACGTATTTTGACCTCTGCTGTACAGGCTTATTACAAAATCTGTCTGGATTTACCTGCCAAGAAAAGGATTCAAATGAGATTCCACTCGTAAAAGCAATTTTGTGTAGTACCTAACCCTAGTTTGAGTTCGTAACGAGATAAAAACTTCTGAGGAATTCTTTATTGGTTCCGAAGTATTGATATAATTCTACATTAAATCGTTTTTCGTGGAAAGATGAAGGTGTTCTAAATGTTAAAAAGCTTGATCTTGTTTGTTTTTCTACAAACTTTTTTAAGGTAATTTTATTGGATAAACTCTACACTTATTGACGTCACGTTTACTGCTAAATGTACTCAAGTGCGTGCTCAACGGAATGGCGCAGCGCAGCATTAAAAAACATTAGGCACTGTCAAAGTCGCCTCGGCAACTTTGTCATCACAATCCAAGGCCTCCAGCTTTCGTCTAATAAAATCCTAATCGCACCAACCATAAACCATTTCCATCAACAACGCCCCTTCCAAATCAAAGCAGGAATTGCTTTAACTTTTTTCCCGACGCAGACGATTGCGTGAGGTTTTATAATACAAGTTTGATGATTACTTTTTATTTTATTTTGTAGTCGTAACAAGTCGACAACGAGCCGAATCGAGACAATAAAGCATCTTTCAAGGCTGATGAGACGAAAGTAATGATTATTGCTTACGGTTGTTGATCCGAGCTTCTGGTCAGTGTACCTGTTACCTGTTATTTACTGAGTACCTGCGCGAGCCAATGTCGGAGTTAAGTCAACTTTAAGGCAATAAAACAATACCTACCGACCCGTAGTAATAATTACTCGTAATGTTCGTAGTTACACGAAAAAGGGTTTACTTGTAGACTGAAATAATAACTGAAAGTTTTTTATAATAATCAAGAACAAAATACAGACAATCTTTTATCGTGAAAAACTTGTTACAATAAACAACTTCGTCTCACGCCAAATTAAACCCTAGATTGAACGAGATATCACGACAGTTAGATAGCATCGGACAGACTGGTCCTGCTACCTGCGCATACGGCGATTAGTATCGAGATTTGGGAAGGCATCATTACGATACTGCACAGTAGATATTGCTTTAAATTTAATCGACAATAAAATATTTTCGGGCACGTGTTTTTTTTTAGCTTTTGGTTTAATTTGGATTGTTTATGTTTAATTCAACTCACTAATTAGACTGTGTTAAACTATCGGATCAGTTTGATCATATGTACAGTCAAGGTCAAAAATATGTATACTATATTAGATAACTAGTTGTCAAAAAATGTACTTATACATGAACCTTGTTACCACTGTAATAAGGTCTGTATACTTATTTTTGCAATTCTCAAAAATGTAAACATAACCTCTATGTTTGACCTCAACTGTACATTTTCTTGGGCTCCCCCGTTCTGTGAGTTTCTAGATTTTTTTATCTGCCTAGAATCTGTCTTGATACTCGTAGAATGTAAACGTACGTAAATGCTCATTATTTAAGCGGATAAAATTTAGCCCTTTAATCTGTTCGAATCTGTCACACAGACCCATTTTTTCCTATCCATACCTGGGGCAACGGCCGCGTCAAACGTTACAGATGATTACATTACATAAGTCATCATCATCATATTTTGTGGATCTGTTGTCGGGAACGGCGTCGTTATATCAAGTTAAACTGAGTTATGATTGATGTTCCGAAGAGCTGATGTTAGGAAAATTAGAACTGTCGGTTAATGACTGCCGGGCCGAGCGTCGGAGTTTGACAGTGGATGTTTTTGGTTGCCATGAGTTGGTTAGTTAAATTGTTTCATATTATTCGTCTAGCAGATCAGACTACTCGATAACTATCAGTGTGCCACATATAAAAATGGCATCGCAATTATATCGTCGCTGTTCCTGCAAAAGTCGCTATGTGTTTTTTTTTTTTCGATTTTTGTTTTTTTATGCCATTTTGAACCTTAATTTTATTTTATTTTATGTTTTATGTGCAATGAAAAGATACATGCATAATGTCCTAGTAAAGTGAGAAGTTTTGATAGTTACTTAATCTAATTAATAAGAAAAACATGTTTGCTTCGTGTCACGTACTCGTACAGCTTAGAGAAAACAATAGACCCTTTCAAACACACAAAAGCTTATGCAAGGGTCGGCAATACGCGAGTGATAAAGCACTTCTAGTATTGCAAGCGTACTTAATCATTTAACATCAGGCGATCCGCATGTTTGTTTACCACCGACGTGGTATAAAAAAAAGTTATAATCTCAACTCTGTACTCCATAATTTTGATGCCAAAAATCGCAATATACCGTTATCCGAAACTTTACTTTTATTGAAAAGTTTGGCGTGTTTTACGCACTTAAAGTTGGTTAAAGAAAAGTATTGTTTATTAAGGTAATGTTGTGCAGCGCTCGCGCAGGTAATAGCGCCTCGACTCGTGGCGTGGTACGAAATTTCTTTCATCAAATAATCTCGCCCCGAGCTACGAGTAAAGGATTTATAAATTGGTTAAGGCTGTCCATACGCGTTACGATCGAACTATTGATAGTTTCAAGGAGAAACTTTATGATCTAAAGGCATTTATAAAATTATATTATCTACGTAGACATGACACTTTAAATCAAAACATAATTTTGTAGCATTTTTTTTAAATGTTTATAGTCCATTTAAGCCCTTTGCTGATTTTACCTCGGCTTTACTAAGATTAAAATAAAAAAATCAAGTTCACAATTCTATTTAAAATAGGCAAATGAACACGTAGGTGCACTTGACACAACATTCTTATCTAGATTTATAATTATGGAAATGTTTACTTTAAATCATAATAGGTCAGTACTATCAATTAGTGGAAATACATTTGGATTAATAAATAACGACCAGTACGTTGTCAACCGAATTGAATAAATATTGACTTGAACTTTACGCACATTCGTCATTCATTATTGTATAAATCAAACTCCGTTATAATGCCAATAGTGTTTAATGCGAACTCAATTAATTATATTAACGTTTAAGGTGTGTCATTATAGCACTTCTAAATCTTAAGTACGAGATAGAGAGAGAAATTGACAATTTCTCAAAAAAGGTCGGTCAAGAGCGTGTCAGACACGTCCAGGATAGGGTTCCGTAGCCATTACGAAAACGTGTTTGCAAACCTCTCATTTAGGGGAGGTACCCTCAAAGTTTTTTCATGATTTTATTCTATCACTTTGTCGGCGCGTGATTAATACGTATACTTACTAGTATGCATACCGAATTATAGCTTTCTAGTACCGAGAATCTCATAGCAATGCCACGGGCAGACGGACGGACGTAGCGAAACTATAAAGCGCGCAGTTGTTTTGTGTAAAATCGCAGCGTTAGACGCCATGCGATCAACTTTTGCCTTGCTTATTCAATGCTGCGTTCACCGCGTATAACAATATTTGGTAATTAGATTACAGATGTAAAATGACGTGCGTCAAACGCATCGCGGTTAACGTAGCGTTTGTGGCATTAAACAACCGCGCTTAAGTGTTACTTGTTGACTAAGGTATCCTAATAACTGCTTTAAATTGCAAGATATTTTTTCCAGACAGAATTGGCGTATGAATGGCTACCTTTACCATACTTACTCACACACATTATGTAGTTACCGTATTCATATTATAGCGAGTGCTTATGCGCCGTCCGACACCGCACTGCGATGATTGCAACCCTTACTTTCTCAAAGCGCAGATTCCAACTTTTTTGCATTTTATAGCGTACAATTTAGCGGACTAATGGCGTCATTGCTACAAGCAGGAGATGCCGTGCGGTTAAGTTTTAATATTAATATTCAGTGGTTTATTAGCTGAATCTTTGCTTTTTGCGATTCGTCATGCAATTTAAATATTTTAAATTGTGGAATGTAACTTTTGCGTGTGAAGAATTTCGACTCTCTCTCTTAATATACAATACAATTTTTCTGCATGATTTTTTCAAATACAACTTTATTGATAAACCTGACAAGTTATTCTGAATAATAACAGACTGACAAAAACGTTTTTCTTTGCGTCGCAAGTTGTCCAAATTGATCGATGATACAAAGTGACACTTTCTTGCATCTATTTTAATCGATTAATCCATCAATGGCCGGAACTGTAAAAACTGCACTTTGTGCAATCCAAGAATATATATGTTCTCAAGTGAACCACACACAAAGAACACTCGACATTATAACGTTACCGACAATGTCATAACCGCCGATGAAATGACAAGCGAATGTGCTTCTTAGAATCTAAGCAGTTGAAGCGGAAGCCGGTTATCGCTCAAACAATTTTACGTCCTCGAGCCTTAAGCTGCGTTGGGGAGCGTTGTAAAAATTTTCTATTACACCCGCGAGTCGTAAAAGTGTCACGAGACAATAAGAGATCAATCATTCACTAGACGAGGTCTCCGGTAGTGATTCAACGTGAAAAATATCAGCGGGCTGACCCACTTCCAGAGATTTGCATTCAGGCGGAATACTCTGGTAATTTATCATCCTTCACGTGCCAGCAAAAAAGTTCGCCAAGTACGTGTGTATTTTGGAACAAATGTGGGTTCCGTTGCTGTTAAACTATCGGGGCCCCAGCTATTGCTATCGCGGGCATAAATCATCTGTTTCTTTCTAACGGGCTGGTGTGATAAAGACTGATGTCTTGTCCGCCAAAATTTTCAGCGCGCTAAGTGGGTACATTTAGATCGCAGTACTTATTCATGGTCACACATCCATAGGGATAAATGTTATCTAGTAATATCCCACTAAAGTACAGGGTGGTCGTGCTATGTGACCGAAAATTACCTACCGTATTTTAACTACTTACTTATATTCCGCTTTGTCCCTTCTCTTCTTCTTAGGTGTTACTCTTGCCAGAGTGGTCGTGGCCGTCACGTCGAGGTTTGTGGCATGTGCTTCACAATGCGACGCCACTCATCGCGAATTGCCGCTCTTCTTGTACATTCGTGTAGAGGACCTTCGACTGCACTTTTTATTTGATCCGTCCGTGGTTTGTCCCTTCAGGGCAAGTGAAAGTGGGGTTATTGTATAATGCGACACTTTTAAACCAAATAGGTACATTTGTTTTTACTCAAAATAAAAAATGTGCGGTATCACTCGCGGTTTGGTATCGAAATACAATGACAGAACGTAACTTAGCCAGCGTAGTGTTAGGTACTTGTTTACAGGTCAATAGTAAAGATATTTTTGAGCGGGCCAAAAAAAGCAAAATTTGCAGAATTATTTACCTTTCACATTACACAAATAAATTTTCGATGATCCAATAAATTAATTGCGTACTAAATAGAAAGCTTTTTATTAGTGAACCCTACAAATTCCGTAAGGACATCAAAGTAATTCTTGTTACTTGTATCAACTACGAGTACAACGGAGGGGATGAAAATGAGAACTGTTTGTCTTTTGTCTCTGTTTTCCCTTTAGATAGAATAGATACTCTGTTTCCACAATATTCTCTGACCTAATTATTCCGCTGTACGTTGACGCTAAATCCAAGGAACTGAGGGTCGAGCACGACTTTACGAATGCTGCGTCACGTAAAATCGAATAGTAAAAATTGTCGAGTTTGTATGACGTTTGGAACAGCGCCCGCCCGTGAGCGTATTTGGAACTAAAATTTAGTATGAGGTTTCTCGATCTCTTTACGATAACCGTAACATTACGCAGCATTCGTAAAGTCGTGCTCGATCGTCTGTCTACATCCACAATAAACGTGACCATTTTAGATGTACCTACTCTTAACAAATAATCAATAAATAACCCTCTTTCCGGACACTCAATTTATTAAATCAATATAACTTTTTAAATCAAAATAAATTATGACCACATAATTTGTGAAGAACGGTTTGTCCCACGATATAAATACTTGACCAAATCGGAATTTAATATTGAGATTTGCTTATAAAATGTCTTAAATGACTTACCTCTTATTATGCAAATTAAGTTCAAATGACTCCAGTGATATCATGCAATTTTCGTTCTCGTTTAATATCGATTACCATACGTCAATGTATCGAATTTTGCTGTCAGACGATTAGCATATTTTAAACGGGGAATATTTAAAATATTGCTTACAGAGGTTAGAAGCCAAGCATTCATATTGAGATTTTATTTACTGTAGATACTTTAGGCATATTTTCGACTGTCGCATTTCAAACAAACGCGGGATTATCAGTTTTATTGGGTAAATTAAGTCATAAATTATACTTTTTGAAATCATTGTTTGTTATCTTTTTAAATTGATACTTATACTCGAATTAACAGTTACATACCAACATTAATTAATAATGTTATTTGTGATGAAACAAATTTAACTGATGCAATTTAATTTAAATAAATATAAATAGAAAAGCTCATCATGCCTGTAATAAGAAAAATAAAGAAAACCGCTGACGGCAAAACGAATTATAATTTGTAACAAAGTATGAACTGGATTGAATATCCTACATAATGTATGATATTTATCAGAAATATAATTATAATCGTCTTGCTGACTGATAAGCTGGAACAATAGCCGAATTCCAAGAGAAGATTCAAGTATAAATAATTCATAAAATATGTTTTTATTAATTAATAAAGTCGCCGCCTTTCGATTCGACCCATCAAATATCGGAGTAAAAAGTGATTCCGTCCGAAGTTAACCATATGTCTCAATTCTTTAAATTCATACTTTTTACCGATATGTTCCTTTGATTTGAAATTCCATACAAACATGAGATAATACTGAGAATTTTATAATTGACGCATTTATCTTGGGATTATTAGAAAAACATAGTGGTATGCCTTTCAGAAGGGTCGTGCCCGGAGGATGGCTTTAATATCTAATGATTTGGTCCTAATTTGAGTTAATACATGATGCCAGAGCTAATTCACATCCTCGACAAAAAGACAATACTTGTGATAGAGGCCAATTTTGAAGATGCTTACCGAAATCGATTGGGACTATAACTTTTATAATGTAAAATGTGGATCCCATTATTTAGTAAGTACCTTCGAACAGTAAGCATGTCCAACATAATAATTATGTCCGTGAACTAAATATTTGATAATTTGTAGCGCGATAACCTCTGAAATAGTGCTAACTTCTGAAATACGAGAACTTTGTAATTTCAAACTCCGCTATATTTTCCTGGAATGGTTGATAATGGTATCAAGGTTCCCAGAAAATGATTACTCTAAGCTATGT
Organism: Clepsis dumicolana; assembly: GCA_963691665.1. Taxonomy (NCBI): domain Eukaryota; kingdom Metazoa; phylum Arthropoda; class Insecta; order Lepidoptera; family Tortricidae; genus Clepsis; species Clepsis dumicolana. The sequence continues at coordinate 6,124,234 of OY829518.1, forward strand.
TTTACCTGATTCACGTGTGAGATTGGTAGTGTAGTTTATTATTTACGTGCTCGTTAGCTAGTAACATCATGACCTAAAAGATTGCTATCTGTACTCGTACTTAAGTTTATTAGACCTCAGCTAAAAACAATACACCATGTCCCTCGTTGTTACCGAACTGTTCAAATAAAGATTAACCATGACTTATGTAACATTGGAATCCCCTTTCGACTCTTAGAAGATTATAAATTCCTGTCAGTGCTAAAGGTACGTAATAAAAATGCAATGGAAACAATAGGTAAAATTATGCAGATGATCCGACGCTAAAGCATAAGAATAGGTATAATGTAATTTAGTTTTTTTAATAACTTATAACTCCCCGAAATCACTCATTGCCACACCACAGTAAAAATTTAAATTCATTAGCCACTTTATGTGAATACAGTGCCTCAGTTGTCGCCCAACCAACGTGATTAAGATTCGTATTCCATCATTCTTATTAAACGTAATTCTATATAATATACCTTTCTATAACTCGCGGGGCTTTGTGCCTTAACCACGGACGTGATAGAAATTCTTTAGCACATTGTAAAATTAATTGTTCGCCGCTGGTGACCATACAGGGCTTGCTATCCGGGTCACTCGATGCATGCTCTTGATAGCAATAGTTACTGCATAAAGAAACCAAATCAGTTTCTAAGATTACGACACCTTTTTTAAACCTGTTCCCTACTTTTGAACACCCAAGTCATACTTTAAGTGAAAGAGTGTTAAAGAAATTGAGTTAAAGCACACGAGATATAAGATACTCTTAAAGTGTGCAAGAACATGTTTTGTGAAACACAGTTTTTGCACGTTCTCCTTAATCAAGGCATCTTTGCTGTCAAACAAGTCTATTTGGGAATCGCGTCGTCTACACTAAGTCATAATGTGCAAGAAGATTTCATGATGCCTCGAAACTCTCATGCTCATACGTCATTACGGTTGTCGCGGGGTAAACTTCGTGGCAGTAATAACATCTGGTAGAGATGCTAAAATAACGGTTAAGCCGAGATATCGTGCTTTATGTCCTGACATATAAGAGAGTTAGTTACTTCATCACAGTATTTTAGATGCAAATCTTCAGTGTCATTGTCTACGATTTAATAAAGTCACCCGTGAAGCGTGGGATTTTTAATTTGCCTAAGAATTGTTTAACAGTTCATAAAAATATCTGTCTTAAGAAATAAATATTAATATTATGTACATAAAAAATAATAACATAGGACTCTAAAACCTACTAAACTTAAATTATCGAACATACTTTGTAATTATTGTTTTATATCACAACGTTGTTTATTCTTTTATTACAACAAAACAAACAAAAATAACAATAACGATAATGTACATTATAAAACTTAAAACTAAAATTTTAAATACTAAATACTAACTAAAACTAAACTAAAGATAAAAAATCTCTCCCAGATCGCCGCCAATGGGAAGGGTGCCCAGAAGGCTGGCAGCATTGCAACGTTGTATGGCAATGCTGATTCGCTGAGCGAAGTATTGGCCAGCCCTCTAGTCACGGGAGGCCTCTATAAGGCGCGCCGAGAGATCTTTATATAAATGGCGCGCGCTAGGCCACCAAGGCCCTAGAGTTTCTACCCCAAACGCCTCGAATATGTAACTAGCTCCAAGGGAGCTATATTTGCGGCGTTTAAGGTCTTCTGCTGAGGCCGCGGCAGAGCCAGCAACATTTTGGGTCCTTGAAAGGTGGGTCGGCGCGAGGGTATCCACACAAGTGGTCACCCATACCAAAGGCCGACCCATCCGCCAAGGAACCAGTGTCAGACCGTCGGGCCTCTTACCATTGTCTCTAGCCAGGCCGTTAGGTTCCAAGACGGCCGGTACTTGGACGCTGATAAGTGCCCTACGGATGACATCATTAATGCTGGCGTGGCGCGGTATACGACCCGCGCTTCTGCCGCATGATAGGCCATGGTGTCCATGCTTATCAGTCGTTTCCCCACATTGGCAGCGATGAGGGACATTTGCTGGTGCCCCTACCCTGAGACTGGTGGCGAGGCGGAAAGTGGTATTGTCGAGGAGGGTAATAAATATTTTACACGCGCATTGTAATATTCTAACTCTCTCTGTTAAACAAGACAAATTCCGAGACTTGACAAAATCATTAAGGAGCAGTTTACGTATCCATTCAATTTCACGACCCTCTAATTTCCCTCGAACTAATTAGGATACAAAAGAAGGAGCGCGTAACAGCTGATTACAATATTTCACACTTGCATCAAAGCCCGTCTCCTGGCTACACCATTGTTTTCTTTGTCAAACGCGTCGCCTTAAGCGCTTGGTTTATGATCATCTTCTACACCAGTGGATTTATCTTGACGATCTTTGTTCATTCCATGAGTCAGGTGCTTTATGTTAATTAAACTTCGGAATCACGCGCTTATTTCCAGTTAATTGGATGAAATCGTTCCAGTATTTTTATTGCTTCTGTAACTAAATAGTGTGCCTTAATTGCTGTACAACTTAATGAATCTTACACATTTGCGCTAAACGCCGATGCAATTACTAACGTTGCACTCGTCAAGAGTTCAGACGGCGAGCGTACGCGAACCCTGGCGTGCAATATTATTGACTTTCCGAACACATTCAAACAAGTTCGTTTAACTTTAACACTGTCCAGGAGGCTTAAAAGGTATTAAACTGAAAATCACCAGACACCTTTTAACAGAAAACATCAAAGTAGTGAAAACAGCGCCGTATGTACAGTCAACAAATTAATATACAAAACTGAGCCCGATGAGCTAAAAATACAAGAATCAAAGGGGCTGAGTAAGCAAAACGAAGATCATTCTATTTATGTTAATGTCACGGGCGTGAGGAAGCGTTTAAATCCAGTCATTAATTATTGTCAAAGCTAAGACAAAATAGATAATACATTCTCTATTTGTTGCCCTCTCTACACTCCTTAAAGAGCAGGACGAAAGAAATAATAAGGAAATAAGTAGAGTTCAAGAGGAACAGATTGATGATAGACTTGCGATGAAAAAACGTGTCCTTAAATAAAGGATGGTTTCTTTAAAGCGAACGAACGAATGTCTCTAAATGAGTTTTGGGAAATGACGTAACACTCTCATAAGTAACAAAGGATGAAGGGACATTAAATAGTATTTTGTCAAGTTTCATAATTTATTGTCCGTAGTTCGTCTACAGATGGGCCAGGAATTCTATTTACGGGTTTTGTGACGCCTTAAAAAGAATGCGTCTTAATTACATTTTATAGGATTTCTTATTATGAAGAGATTTATTGATCGACCCGTCTTGTATGTTCATAATTGTTTCTGTAGTAGCGCGAACATAAGAAACAAGAATATTTCATCAACAGATACTGTTCCTTCATAGCACAAGTCATCGGCAATAATTATCGTACCTACACATCAATACTTCGGAGTACAATACTCGCACCATTCCTCACGAATATCATTTTCTTCTAGCCGTCTCTTTAAATGAACAAAATTAACCGGGAGGATGGAACTATTGCTTTTATTATTTGTAATTAATGATTAAGGGTTTCTACTTCTGATGAGAACAACAACGGATTGATGCTAGCAAACAATAACGTGGAATCTCTCTCTTCGCAAAACAAAGAGTAGGTACGTATCTATTTTTTCAACAAGGCCTTTTTATATAAAAAATGCGACTTTCGTCTATGTATAGAATAAAGCTTCGTTAAGTCAGCAGCAAAAGATAACAAAATCGATTTATTCCGACATAAACTTAATCAATGTTGGAAGGCGGTCGTTTCCTTGTATATTAACAGTAATCAATTAAAAATAAGTTATGGCTTCTAGTTTATTCCAATTGAGGTCAAAAAGAAGTTACTTTTTGTTTTATCGTTCATGTCAAATATTATGTTTCAAACTAGTTTAGTTTTATTAATGTTGTCAGAATTGAGATACATGGTATTAATTGATTTTAGATTACTTTTCGGGTTGATTAACTTTAATTACGATATAGATTCATCGTTTCAAGTATTGAAAGGTCTGATTACACTCATGTAAACATTATATTTTCTATTTGTTCTAAGTATGTATTTCCTCGTACTTGCCCTCGCTTAATATTAGCCCGAACCGAGTTCACATTAACGCAAGATTATCCAGTGATTAAGCGGCGAAGGAATGAAACAAAAAGTCGGTCAACACTTACTAACCGACTCGGCAAGTTCGTAATAAATCTTCTTCGTGTTCTATACAGTCACAATCTTACCCGGTGCCTATAGGCAAGTGTTATAATTAAGTTAAAGTTGGACACACTGATTTGATGTTCCAAAAACCTTAAATAATGGATGATAAAAATAATGATTTCGTGCCTACCATAGAAACCTGATTGTGTACATTTAAGAACAGACGTAATTTGTCAAAGATTCAGTTCGCTCTGTAAATTTTGAAGCAATGCGAGAGTGAAGTAAAGATCAGACGGAAAATACTTGTAACTCTCTGCATAACACTCCTGCAGCAAAACTTGGAACACACGCATGTGATTAAATCATTCGACTAACCGTAAACTCGTGTGTATTGCACCGGATCGTGTCCGTACACAGATGGTGTTTTAGTACGGCCGGTTAGCAAAGAAAAAATAAAAAGCAAAAACATTACTGAGCGTCTAATAATGCAGCTTGTACTGCCGACCCCGCATCTGCTGTTTTTGTGAAGCCGAGTGAGCACTAATTAATTTTAGCTACCACGCACCATTGTTAATTGATTCTTCATACTATTCGTGAGCGAAAACGACTCAATTATCAAAGCAAAAAATAAGACCACCACAAGCATGCTCTGTTTACGTAGCTCATATTCAAGCTCACAAAATTTGAGGAGCTATTTTCTGTTTTTATTTTAAATGCTTATTTTATCATCTCTGGCAGAACACATTGAAGATGGGACGGAGTATACCTTAAATAAATTATTTCCTCTCGTCGCTAAGTGGTCAGCGCACAATGAATGCAGCATAATAGATGACATATCTCTTTGTGCTCTACTGAATGAACATCTTGCCGTCTAGTATTATTATTTCCTAAGAAACGCTCAGTTTTGCCTTTGAAGTCTTTAAGTGTCATATAATAATTAGGTAGAATTATCATTAGTGGAACTTGTTTGATATTGATGATTGAAAACAATATTTAATTTAGTTCATTGAACTTTATCTAGACACATGTAAATGAATGTTACGTTAAGCTGAAACTAAGCAAATTGCCACTGTAGATCCAATTATGTGTCCAATTTGTTTTTAATAACAAAGGCAAAGAAACTGCTTACTCTAGATGACTGCGAGGGAACGCTCGAACGTCATCGACAGAAGAGTGATTTATGAACTCGAATTCTTTAGGCGACCGTCGGAGGACACGTTTCTTCATTTTTTTTGCGCTTAACGCGGCAACTTTGAGAGCATTTAACGCTGATTAAACTGTAAAATTACAGACGCAACGGCCTTTGTGACAGATGCGGCTCCGAATAATAACATTACACACACGCACCGGTATCGTAGGTAGCACTGTCATGCGGCAGGCCCTTTGTAGGTAACGAAATCCACTTACATTACAAAGAATACAATGGATATCTTTGGCAAATTGTAAAATATACACCTAATTATTTGCATTGAAGTGTGGCGGAGCGTTAAGGATTCTCTATACCGTAGACGTACGTATTAAAGGCGGTCCTTGAGGCTTATGAAAACACGATACAATACGAAAGGTCGGCTATTGGTGTTCCGTATTATGATAGGTGATAGATGTAGTTTATACTTTTTATTTGCTAATGTTATTCTTGGCTTTCTTGAGTGAACTGGGTGGATGAATATTGAGTTGACATAAACATTAAACATTAAAAAAATGTTTTTAACGTAAAAGTAAGACAAAAAAATAGTTTATAATATACCTTAGATTAGTTTCATGGTAAAGTTTTTAAAATTAAACAATCTAAATCAGCTTAAAATACAAGAAGCTTGCACCTTTCCTTTTTAAGGGGCGTCTCTCACGTCATCGAAATAAAGGAGCCGATACAAGGCAGTCAATGATTAACAAAATTACTACACACCTATTCTTAACAGCTAGGGTAGTTAATGTTATGAAATATTAGTCACAGAAGATCTCGAGATTTTTTCACGCTTTTTTGATGGAATTTTATAAATTTCGTTATGAATGGCTCTCCGCCCCGTTCGCGTGGAGGGTCGACTCTCGATTGTTTTGTCAGGGCAACACCTGGATGCAAACAAAGTGCGCGCGCCGGTAACCGTTGCTAAATCAAGATGGCGACTGCGTGCGACGCGGAATTATCTTGATTTCAAATAATTTATTATTTTGCATTAACATTTAGGGAATGCTTTCAAAATGAAAGCCTTTTTAACTCTTACAGCGATATACGAGTACTATTTTTTTCTAAGTTTATTTAGCGAAGCAGAACAAAGTGAGTCAACAAGGAACCCTGTCTATTTGTCCGTCTGTCTCGCGGTGAAGCTCAGAGGTTCTTGGTCTTGATATTAGAAAACTGTAATTTGGCATGCATAATGTACATGATAAATCACGCAGACAAAGTAATACAATAATAGTAGTTTATGCAACTGCTACATAATGAGTGTTTTAAGGCCTAATTATGTGGAGTTGCATACATTACTTTATCTACACACATATTATAAGTACTCTAAGATGGGTTCAGAAGCCGAAGCCATATGTCATACCCATACCTGTCTCGAATTTGACTGTTTTTTTTTTAAATCATATACAAACATACCGAGCTGACGGTTCGTAAACTGTTTTTTTTGTAAAAAAAAATCAATATCACATTATTAATTATACATGACGGACTGAACTCGACTTATATACGTGAGTGATCCGTTTTCACTATGATTGTAAATTACGTTGGTCGCCAATTTCGAAAAATTGAATTCGACATCGAAAAGTCATTACGACATCGATCGATGTCGTAATGACTATTACTTTACTGCAGGACCTGCTGGTGGAGGTGGTTGGCGACGGAGGCGACGATGTACTGCAATGCTGGTCATTTTCTACGGTTTCTGAATGCATTTTAGAGGACTTATGATATGTGTGTAGATAAAATCTTAAAAAAACTGGGTAAAGCGGGGTGTTTTTTTTTCTTATTTATCCCAAAGTCGTTGGATAGCTCTTACCGGAATGTACAGCTATTTTCAGTTAAATACCGGTGAAGTTATTGAGCGTTTTGCACCCGCTTTAAAGTTCTCTCTGCGGTACAACCCTTAAAAAGAAAGTGAAATTCGAATAACCATTGTGCATTAAGGAGTTTCGTAATTAAATCGTATGCCAGATGCTTTAAGTTTAGTTTCAAAGGTTGGTCGATAAGAGGTATTTTAGAAGCAAAATGCTGCTTATAACTTTGCAAGTTCTTTACTCTTTACCGGCTAAAAACCGCTTTGAGAGGGAATAAAAAGGAAAACGTTAAAAGTGGTTTGTTAAGAGTTTTTTTAATTAACAAACTCTATGCTTATTCTACTTAACCTTTTAATCTCCATTAGTGAAATAAAATTACCAATTCTAATCTCAAATTAGGATTACCTGTTAGAGTAATCTAATTTCGAGAAAACAATGTAAGGAGGTATACACATTAAATTTGCATTTTTATGTGAGTTTCTACTATAAATCGTGCACCCAATTAATTTGGTGTCATTTATACATACGTTATCACAACTTAATTTCTGTTTTTGTCTACTGCTGGTTTGTGGAGGTTCGGATACATTAATCACAGCAGTTAAATGGCAGCGGTATTAGCTCCAATTTAGGTATAAATCGATCTTTTAATTTTTGACCGTCGCTCATTAAAATTATACAAGGCAGCATTGCTTTGATGATGTAGTTTATATACGTCGAGAGTCGTGTAACTGGTTTTATACAAACCTTAAGTGGATTTTACCAGAGCCATTATCGCCACCTCATAATTGATAAAAGAATTGATGGCGATGACTACCTACCTATAGTAAACTTAGAAGTTTTCCTTCGTTTTTATGAAGTTTAGTAAAATGTTAGTGATAAAACATGTCCTTGTTAATCTATTAATCCTGCTTTACCATCCCTAGACCTAATTGTGTATTCTTCTGCAACACATGCAACAGCTTAATTGTTTCGGAGTTTTAATTAAATAGAACCAACGAAAAGTCTGATCATTTCCCAAGTATACAGGCACAATGATAATTTTAAGAAATTCTGAAAGTTTACAGTTTCATACAAAACACTGTGAGACTTTTTTGGTTTCATTTGGTACTTGCGCTGTCTCTCCATTTCCACAACATCAAAAATTACAACCAACTTTTTTGATACTCTTATCTGAACTACGGCAACCTAAACTGCTCAAACTAGTTCATTTTACTCAAGCACCTGTAAATATTGTGAGTTCCCAGTAAACTTTTTAACACATAACGAGAAGAGACTTGGTAGTATTCATAAAATTACCATCAGACATCACTTAAGGTCGGTCCGTCTGATTTACTAACTATTTATTAAAATCGGTCTGATTTACATAATTTTCTTATTAGAAATGAGGTAAATTATTACTGGTGCTCTGTTTTAGCGGCGTCGTAAATTCTCGACCGGCGTCCAGTTAGCTTGGGCGATACGTTTTTTTAATTAAATATCAGTTCGTTACTTTCGTCGGTATGTCGGATATGTTGCTGACAGATTCATTGGTTGTTTTGATTATAATAACTGACATTCGGAACTGGTGCTTGTGTAATAATTAAAGTCTTCAAAATGTGCATTTATTGGTTCCTACATGCCTTACGCAAACTTGTTTGTTTATAGTGTATGTTGTCTACTGGAGCATTGACTCTCTAATGCAGCCTTACAGCCTCAATCACTAACACTTTTGAATACTAGATGACAGTTAATTTATCACTTCGACGCTGAAACAGTCGTCAGTAATCCTAGTGAATGATTTCCAAAGATTACCATTTATTCTGACTTATTATTTAAAAACATCTAATACACTACTTTGTTACTTTTCATTTCTAGTGTTAAATTTAGTCTGCTCTCATTTAGTATATTCTGCAATATAATATATTTCTTTAAGACCATTTTAGAAGGAAAAATTGAAGGACAGAGAGGAAGAGTTCGGCCTAAGCGAAGCTACATGAACCAGATAAAGGAGAAGGCCGGTGTCGTGTCGTATCAGGAGGTCAAGGAACTGGCTCATAGGAGAGATGATTGGAAGAAACTCCACCGACAAGAGTATAACTCTTAAGTTTGATGATGATGATGATGCAATATAAAACCCTTGGTAAAGTAAAATCGATTTGCAGAAACCGAATTACTTGGCAAAACTAATAAACACGCCTTAACCTCTATTTAAATTAATCCTGTCGTGTACATTCAATAAAACGTTAATATACCTGTTAAATCACATGTTCACACTGATGAAGACCGTTCGTTATGAATGCAACCTAGTTTCGTTTTAATTATGAGAATCTTTAGAACTCGTAATTGCTTTGAGACCATTTCCTAAATTGATTTTGGAATCACATTATTGGTTATTGATTTCAATTTTCAAATGAACCTTGGCATTTACTATAATAATTTATATATGATGAAATTAACGGATCACTCACTAATATACATCAATTGTAGCCCCAGATTTTACCGACTAATCCGTACAGTTGGGAGTGCTCGCATTCGTCGACTTCCAGAAGACCCACGAACGGTAGTATTGTTTTTAAAATAAATAATATTACGCTTGATGTAGAATGACGTTTTTATACCACCTGTGTCAACCTCGTGATACAATCTGCGGTTTGTATAACTTCGTACACATCCTGTTTCACAAAGATTAGCACGACCTGACCTCAGGCAATGAGGGCTTAGCAACCCAAATATAGTACTAAGTCTAGGTACGCCCCATCACGTAATAGCGGTATCTATCATACGTTGAAATTATTCATTTCATTAATTAATCATTAATGTTTTTGGATGAATTTGAGAAACTTGCTTATTGACTCTGAGCGCTTTATTACTAATACTTAAGTAATTTACGTTTGTAATGAACTCAAGTTGCTAGAGTGAAATTAATTAAAACGGCTAAAATCTGCAGATTCAATTTCTATTTAACTTTACGTTTAATTAGTATGATCATCATCATCATCAGCCTTTTTTAAGTCCCACTGCTGGGTACAGGCCTCCTCTCAGAATGAGAGGGCTTGGGGTAGTTAGTATGTGTTTACGTAAATCTATGCCAACAAAACCGTGATGTAATAGCCTAATGATTTGACGTATGATCTCTCAAGCAGAGGGTCGTGGGTTCGATTTCGATCCCAGTTCATACCTCTGAGTTTTTCGGAATTTATGTTGAAATTACATATTTTGTAATTGATGAGCTTTTCGGCGAAGGAAATCATCGTCAAGAAAACTGCATACTCCTGAGAAGCAATTCAATGGTGTGTGTGAAGTTCCCAATCCGCACTGGGCCCTCATGAGAACTTTAGCCCAAGCCCTCTCATTCTGAGGGGACGCCTGTGCCTATCAGTGGGACTTAAAAAAATACTCGTCATGATGCCTAATGTCATCGGAATCGTATACGCGTCTCCGCAAACCAAAACTCTTACAGAGGATCGAGCACGACTTTACGTATGCTGCGTAACGTTATGGTTATCGTATCGAGATCGAGAAACCTCATACTAAATTTTAGTTCCAAATACGCTCAAGGGCGGGCGCTGTTCCAAACGTCATATAAACTCGACAAACGTTCACTATTCGATTTTACGTGACGCAGGTTTCGAATATTCGTACTCGGCCCTCACCACCCGATTGTCGTGGTCGCACTATAATTTCATGATTCATTGAACCACTCACCCCATCGCCCATGAAGATATTGCATTCACCTGCTCAATTTTTATTCAGCAAAAATCCAAAATACGATATTGCTCGTAAAAAGGCATCCAACGAAAGGATTTCAAGCCAGTCACGTAAGAAAACTGTTCAGCCATACGAGAGGAACCATGATACCACCCTATAAATATTTAAGAGATTTTTCTCCGCTTATCCATAACAATGTCCGGTACTGGCCGTATTCTATCTCATCACAGTACGCTGCATTTTATAGAACGGTGCCTACATTTATGATGTATTGCAACATATCGCTGATCTTTTATGCAGGTAAAATTCTGAGAGATATCGCATGAACAGATTTCCAGTACCGAGAGTACTCCAACTTTGATTTGATTCGAATGTACGATCATTTCATAATTATATTGCACTACCAAACAAGCTTAGATTTACACTTGAATAACGTCGAATGTGGCAACACAAATTTAAAATAATTGGTTGGATCATGCGTTACTTTGTGGACGTTCATATGTATATTATTATATCTATTTAATTTGGTTTTAATTCCAAATAAGAAAAGTCAAATCGGTGCAAATAAAATGTGCCAATTTTGTACTGTATGTATGCTTTTTTTACTGTCATTGGACGGTAAAAATGTGTACTGTACTGATCCAGTCGGGTGACATATTTTTATTTTACACATTAGCACTCATTTGGTACAGTATTTATCGGAAACAATAAGATAGTTCGATAACCTCTCCGCTATTACATCTGTTCGGCTCTTCGGCGACCCTTTCATGTCTATGAGCCAGTCGAGTCATTACAGACCGAAACAAAGTTTAAAACGCACAGACGTCGAACTCTATTTAAAGTTTAGGTTCCTCCCGGTTTACTCTGGGAGGCTAAAGTTTTTTTCTCATATTGTAACTTGGACTGGTTTTACAATACAATAAAATACAAGAACTCTTTATTAATAGATTTTAATTTAGTATTTACTCTTTACTAATGAAGGAGAAATAACTTTTAAATTCGTACTTCTCAATTTCACTTCGTATCTTTTACATTTGTGGTTTTTGCTCGTAAGGATATTTTACAAAAGTGATTTCTTTGTAGATATAAAACTTGAACTGAAACAAATATGATTTTCTCCTATCATAAGCAATCCAGCCCAAAAGTTGTAGTATTACGCTACTTACAGTGTAATTTTTAGCATCCTTTTACTCCATTTACGTCACTTATGTTTTCGAACACACTTCTTCAATTCTTAATAATTTTCTCTACATTCATTTCCACAGGACCCTGGAACGTTTTAAACTCATATTAACACCATTTCACTTTATTTTCACTGTAATTCTTCACGCTATAAGCGTTCTTAAAATCATACATTTGCTGATTTACCTTTCATTGCATTTCACAGTCTTCTACTAAACTTTACAAAACCGGGCTTCGCACGCGCTTATGCGCTACACTTTTTCCTTTTCTTTTGTGATTGTATCTATTTGTTTTCGTTTTTGTTAGCAATGTTATGAACCTGAAAGTAAATTTTGACACGTTTTGACGTCTTTGTTTATATGGTCGTCATAGCAATTTCTGTTTTCTTTTCTTGTCAGCCCGGTGTTTTTATATCTAATCTCCACCAAAATTACTCGTTTCTTCTTGGCCACCTACAAAATTTTACTCTTAATTCAAAATCTTTTGCGTTCTGATTCTGGAGCCGCCGTCGGGCACGCATCTCCGGCCGAATGCTATATAAGCCATACAAGCGCCCGACGACGGCAGTCTCTCGTCCGCTTTCAATCAAGAAAGTACTAAATTAAAGGCCTTGTCCCGGGGTCGCTAAACCCCGGGACCCTGCAGCGCCATCTTAAGTTTTTCTCTACTGTGCATAAAAGTCTTCATCTCAAAAGTTCATCGTCAACTTCAAGCTGCGCCTTCTGACGCGTCTCGCTCGACAAGGCGCGTGAGGTCGTCCTGCACGTGCGCACTGCCCATTGGCACGCGCCCTTCGTGTTCTTCGTACTACCTGGGTGCGGGACTCATCGTGCGCACCCACTCCGCTACCTGAAGTCACCCTCCGCGTGCACGCTTACCATTGGCGTGTACGCTCATTGAAACCACCGAGTCTGTGCGCGCTCCCTGGGTGCGTGACTTATCGTGCGCACCCACTCCACTGCCTATCATCATCCCGTACCCGAGCTCCGTCGTGCTGTGCGCTCCCTCAGTGTGCGCTTGGACGCACGCTCCCCACCGCCGCCTTCCTCCGTGCTCCGCTCCGCTACATAGTGTGCGCTTGGACGCACGCTCCCCACCGCCGCCTTCCTCCGTGCTCCGCTCCGCTACATAGTGTGCGCTTGGACGCACGCTCCCCACCGCCGCCTTCCTCCGTGCTCCGCTCCGCTACATAGTGTGCGCTTGGACGCACACTCCCCGCCGCCGCCTTCCTCCGTCCTTCTCCCTTTTTCTTCTACCACTCCACTTCACACACCTACCTATACCCATCACCCACTCTACACATTTTCACTACACGACTCATCTTTGTATTTTTTACTAATCCCCTGTAAATATTTGTAAATAATAAATTGTTATTATTTTTCTTTAACTTTATTTTCTTAATTAATTTTAGTCTTAGGTTAGTTTCTTTTCTTTCTTTTACTGTCGCTTCACGACAAAGTACACTGCACTGTAATGTTACTGACTCTGAAAATTTAGTTATTGTGTAAGTAGCGAAGTAATATTTTTTACTAAGGTAAAAATGTGCCCACCTTCAATCTTAATAATTAGCAATAAAGTTAACAAGCAGGGTGTCAATTATTGGAATTAACGTGTCAATCATTGGGACGTTTACCTTACCCTCGAAATAACTCAATAAGTTCTAGCAAGAACAAAATATTCGTATAATGTTGCTTTTTATATGAATTAAATTTTATAAATTCAAGAATATAAATCGACAGTGCATTGTTGCGTCTTTAATAATCTTTGGCGCCCCGACCATCCTACTAGCACCATCATGGGCACGCGATACACCAAAATTTGTTCCGGCGACGAACATTGTTAGTGTAGGTAGATAATTCCTACAATAAATCGGGAACCTTGTGGAATTCTAACGCAACAAATAAAACGCATTTATACGATTCTTTGTGCTTATTAATTCATATTATGCGGCCTCTTAGAGCTCTTGACGTGGTGACAAAAGGGAGGTCTCTGAACGACCACAAAAGTCAATGGATCGGAGCGAACTGAATATAATAAATTACCATGGCTATCCTCAAAGATGCGTACGTACGTATACGTGAGGGTTTTTGTTCCTTTTTCTCTCGACCGCGTTTATTTGTGTACTGGGACAATTTATCTTGCGATACGAGCGGAGTATGAATGAGTGAGCTTACGGTTACGAGTATCGAACGTATGGAATTGTCACTCGAGCAGCGGAAGAAAGAAAGCCATTTTAAGTTTTTTTGCGCTACAGACTCAAATGGAATGGCCACGTAGCTAAAGATGTAACGCATGCATTAGCGTCTTTGCTGATATTACATTTCATCATGATATAGGCAGACTGTAGGTACGTATGTAAAAAATTCGTGATCTTACAAAATACATTTTGCAACTTTAAAATAACTTTAGGTAACTTTGTTCTTAAAATTCTGATTCTCGTCATTGTACCTCAGCAATATTTTAACATTCTATTTAACTCTTGAGTTTTATTTTTGGTGGATAATTATGAAAATCTCTACTTGCTTCCAAACTCACCTGTAATATATATAATGTACGTACGTCTGTCACGTATTAAGCTTTCAATATGGATGCAAAGTACCTTTTCTCATATTCTACATATCTTTAGTCTTTCGCGTATTCTTAGTAATTCAACGTCGAGAGCATATTTGTCATAGACAACGCGTGTAGGCACTTACAAGCCAGTCAAGCAGGTGCCTTTGTTTGTTTGAGTTCCATTTCCTTATTCAAAATTATGCGGCACATATTTGAAAATGTAATACAGAATACATTTCTGGAGGTCTTTCGTTGCTATATGGAAATGAAAATAATATCTTTAGGCCATTTGCATTTTGGACAATAACGTCCGTCCATTTGTGACATTCAAATTAGAATGAGAATTTAGTTCGGTTGTTTTATTAAAAGCTCTTTGTTGTTGAGCAGCTTTTGAACTGGTGCATATTACTGTCTGGTAAGTTTTAATCAAAAAAATTGGAGACTCATTCATAATTGGTTTCTTGCTGATGTGATTATCGAACATGCGCTTCTCTATTTTTTTAAGATACAAAAATGATTCCCATTTAAGTATTGCCCCGAAAAAAATTAAGATCATTATCATTACCAATCAATGAATCATTTGACTTATGTTGAAAACAATGTTCGTAACAATCAAAATACAATGAACTTATTTCAATATTTTAGTAAACTTTTTTATCAAGTTAAAAGTACCTAAATACTCTATTTAAAAATACTTTATTTTGTTTTAATAATATTCCTCATTTTGCGTCTTATCTATCACTGACCCTAATTATTCTTACAGTTTATCACGAAATGAGCAGTTCCCTCATTCCTCTAGCAGCAGTTAACACATAACTTACACCCTGAGAGCAATAAAACTGACCTATTTATTACCCACATACCAACTGATAAATTATCATTAACACTTTCTATTAGATAAAATTTTAAGTCGCAACGTTTAAGGAAATATGTTGTTTCGTTCGTATAGCGATTGGCAAGGTATTTTTTTTTGTTTCTCTATAAACAGATTTTTGAGAGTTTACTTTGTCTTATATGCTCTTAAGAAGTGAAAGTATTGTTTATTAAAATATAGGTACCTATAAAAGCGCAAAATATTTGGTTATTCATGAATTAAAATTAAAATAATGTATTCCTGTATCTCTAAGATAACTATTAGGTACTAAGGTATATTCATTATCATGCGACTTAATTTTACAGGAATAAAGCAATCGATAAAGTATAATCCATGTTATAAATGACAAGTTACATACAGTCATGATTATTCTGTCTAAAAACTTTTGGTATGCGTAAAACCGACATCAGGGCCAACTATTTTTAAGATGCAGACTTAAATGTAATTTTACAAAATAGACGAAGAACCATATTTGTGTTTTTACAACTTATAAGATAAAATAAAAAACAATCGAAAGAAAAAAATTATAGATGTCGACACTGAAAATGTGTCCTACGACCGCAGGATTATTGCATAAGTATAAAGACAGCATGCGTAGAGTGCTCCTTAAATTTGTAGAGTGCTCCTTCATTACTAGGGATTCTGACACTGGACGCAGTGCTTCGTAAATTACTATACCTGGAGTCTTCCCATGAGGCTGACATGGTCACACCAGGTGTACCAAAGCCTCAATAAAATATAAGTTAAAAAAAACAACGACACGAACAGAAAAAAACTTGGACTTTTAAAAAATACATAGAGTGAAACATAGAACCTCTCCCTTTCTTGAAGTGGGTTAAAAATGTAACCACCAACGCTATCAACCTGTCGTAGCTTTATTTCAGCGCAGGGCACAATGACATTACTTAATTTACTTACCTACATTCATTAATCAAAATACCCCATTGATAAGAACTTACCGGAATTAAGCATTCTAGGTGGTATTCGTTTGACATCATAATAAAATGATAAATGGGGTATCTGATTGTTCCTCATTACCATAACATGACAAGTCCATTAAGGTTTAGCCGACATATGTAACACCGCAGGGCAAAAGTAATACGTTTTGATTTTACGTTTTCTTTTAGTTCGGTGGATATAATAAGAGTTGTAAGTCAATATTAATTCATAATCATAACTGTATTAGTCATCACTAATGTCTTTTCTTGTGTTTCTATTTAGACGATGAAAAAGTCGATAAATCCAAGAGCGAATCGAAATTAAAAAAAGAACCGCGCTGTCTTCAAACTGCCTCCTATTTGCTGCCTAATGAAATCCCCACAAATATTGTTAAAGTGTGTTCCTTAAAGTTTCTTCGTTAACAGGTTACATTTTTCAATCTTTCTCCATTTTACTTAATTTCTTAGTTAGTAGCCTAAGTCCCTAATCAAAACATTTATCCAAACTTATAAAACAATATATCTACCTATCTTAATAAATTTATTGCATGAATATCTGTCTAATTTGACAGAACCTACTGTTTTTGTATCGGATGTGTATTTTTACATCGCCGCTTTAGATTAAGCGTTCAGTAGCAGTAATTGTTGAGTCATTGCGAGTAAATTTGTAAAACGTGTTTCGACGAATTTCGATTCCGAGATAAGCTTTTATAACTAAGTCTCTTATTAAGTTACCTACTTAGATGTCAGGTCATAAAGCCGGGTTTTTAGGGTTATTGTAACAATCTCGTTAAATCTCGGCTTCGTCATTTGGCTCCTTAAATTCTTTTAAAGACTTGTTTGTTTTTGTTACGGTTTAAAAGTTTCGCTGTGTTGGATAGACATTACATTTAAGTAGTCAGTTTTATTTCGGTGAAAATAATGCCTTGAAGTAACACCTTATATTCATTAATTAAAAAGCTATTAATTAAGCTCGAATATTAATTTAGAAAACTGAAGTGCGATACCTAAAACCCGAGGTTTTAATCAAAACTGAAATATTAAAATCTTCGTTTTCTTATTATTATTTTTAAGGACAATGCTTTGCTTTACTATGCTAAGTAATGAATAGACATAATCGCTTTCTGTAACAATTCAGAATTCCTAAAATGTAGCAGCTTACTATAGAATTCAAAAGAAACTTCTCTCATTTATCTTACATAGCGAGCCGATAAAACAAATTGATGCAAGTTCTGACTTACTTTAACCTTTAAAGCCTTTGGTCTTAAGGTCGAAAATATTCAGTGTATTTTTAACAACATTAGTACTAGTGACATTGTAGCTATGTCTACAATGAACGTAAAGCCTCTCCGACATATCTCCAATTACGGTTAATGCTGCAACTTTGTAGCAAACGTAATTTTAAAAAATATCCTCTTTATTACACACATAATCCATGGAGCGCGAATCTCCCGCTCGTATATTAAGCAGGCTCGGATCGTAAAGGTCCGCTATGCGAGCCCGTATATCTCTGTTACTGAGGAGTTTTTGCCGTTTGTTTTCACGCAATAACCTCACATTACGTGTTATCTTCGCAGCCGGTTTCTCGGCTGCGGGACAAGGCAGCTTCACTCATTTATTGTATTATAAATTTAAGTGGGAGGAGCTATCGAACGCTACCGACCTTCCCACTTCGAGACTCGCAGGAACAAGACGGCAATACCGTGCAACAACTCGACAACAAATAACGCGAACGAGTGAGATGGAGCCTATTATTTTTAAAAGTTTACTATGATAGAAAAATAGGGGCCGATTGCCGGCTTCCCTTCATTAATAAGCTATTAGATTACGCGTTGTCGCACCAACCGATTGGTAGGCCATAGGGAATCCCAATAAGCGCTGCCCCCACTTCCACTCGGATGGCTGTTCGAGATTCAAAAGAAGCCCCGCTTTGAGCGACGAAACAAAACGGGCGCTCGAAAAAGACCCCGCTCTAATTCTCTTTACGATCTCCGATTTCAATTGCTCCTTCAGAATTTGAATATAGGGAGGGACAAAGTTTTGTCACGTAGGGTCGTGTATAGAAAGGCCGAGTACATACAATGCGGGCTCGAGCCTCATAGGTACCCCATTAACGAGAGTGCCCAGGAGGCGAGGTAGATATCAAATCTAAGGACCAAATTGACAAAAAAAGAAAGAAAAATGGTTCCTTCATACACCACGTCTAGTTTTATGAGTTTTGTTATTAAACATTTTAAATAAAACTATTTTTTATAGAGTCCGTTTTTTGCTGATCCCATTCAGTCTGTAAAGATCTATGGCCCGATCTCTAAACCCTTTGACTCAGCACGCACACAGCAAAATAGCTGGTTACTGTTTGTCATCATCGCTGCATGTGTGTTTTCTGGTTATTTGTGTCCCCTTTGGTGCTTTTTGATACCGATCATTTTTTGTGCGCCCATTATTACGTGGCATTGTGCGAAGGTTTAGTCCGGATAAGATCTGATATGTCACCAATGTCTACTGTATTTTTTATTCATCAAAGGAGTAACCTTTTTGGTGAATTAAAAAAGTCCATGAGAAACTGGTCCCGTGTTATAAATTGTACATGTCAATAAAATACGAGATTCTAGGATAGCACTACCGAGATGGAATTTAGTTTTTACTGAATAAATCTCGTTGGTAAATTATCGTTGCCAGTTGTAATAAAAATCGGGACATTCCAAAATCGCACTGATTGGTTTTAAACAATGTCTTATGGTGATATTTAAACTATCAATCCATCATCTTTTCCAGCACATCTATCCATCAAATCCAAAATATAAAAGTCACTTTTACAACCAAAATAAAGAATGTTTCGCAAATTGGTAATCCAGTGAGCAATCATTCGCTCCACATTGCAGAAGTCGGAACGGCCATCAATCATCCCAGATAACGCCACAAATCGAACCAGTCACACGAATAACCATAAAATTGCATATTCAGCAGCGAGACAAGATAAATTTGAAGCAAGTAGTGCAGAAACATCGCAAGAACAGTGCTGAATCATTTACCTATGCTGGGAAATATTTCAACGGCTGAATAAAAATGACGCTGATGTTAAAGACAAAAGACTACAATGTCTCCACTATGATATTTGCGGCAAAAAGTGAGCAGGAAAATAATAAAAGGAGCCAACGTTTTGTGATCAGCGTATTTCTGAGATTTCTTACTTGGAATGTATCTATCAAAAGTCGCTGAGTTGTCAGCACAATGGTCTGCTAGAAAACATCCACTTGTTCGGTTTATTCGTGAGACTCGCCATTTGTCGCTGGCTCGTAACGATAACAATCTCATAAGTCGTATTCAACGTCACATTTCATCAATAGTGCCTTATTTGCCCGTGGAGAGTTCATGTTATATAATGGGCTTGTATTTTCAATACGTTTGTCGGTCGTAGTATTAGGTTTGGATTTGTTTTTGAAATAACGTCGTGAAATATAGAGGTAGCTGGTAGGTGCATCAGTTTTCGTCAAACGACAAACAATGTTGTCAAGTCTGTAAAATCATCCTTAAAAACCGGCCAAGTGCGAGTCCTTGCCACCGTAAAGTACTTATTAATAGTACACATGGGACTCCTTTTAATTAAAAAAAAAATTGCTGATATTAGCTGCCCTAATTTCAAGTGTTTACAGTTCTAAAGAGCCCTCTGAACGGCAGATAGATGGACGGAGAGATGGACAGACAGCGGAGGCTTAGTAGTAGAGTTCCCTTGGTATACCTTGTAGCACCTCAGTAATATAATCTATTTAGTTGCATTCGTTCATATTGCATTCATTATTCACCTCTTGGGTACCTACGGAACCCTAAAAAAAATTAAGACATCAAATGCAACTTAAAATTAAATCACCAGATGCAAACGGCACTTTCATAAATTGAGTCGTTTTCGATTAAAACAAAAAGGTTTTCCTTTCTTACTCTGGAGCTAGAACAAAGCAGTTTCCGTTAGCTGCAAGGCAAACTCAAACACTACTTTTCCTATTAGATACGTCCGCTTTTGTTGCTCTACTGGGAAAAACGTTGTAATTCGATGTAATTTCCTTTAGAGAAAGGCTTCTGCTGAGACCCTGTGAGCTCTTGAGAGCCCACGACCATTTTGTATCCGATTACACGTCCGCCAGGACCGGAGTAACTGGTCGATTGTTTGTCGTGCCGTTTTGTTTACTCACTCCACTCGGGACTTATCCTTCTTCTGGCTCAAGACTATCTTCAATCACGCAAGTGCTTGCTTGACCGATGGGAATGGTGCAGAATTATGTTATTTAATATCAGCGTTTCCGAGAGCCTTGCCTTTATGACGAAAAATGTGTCGTCATATTTTATCTTTAATGGCAAATTAAGGATGATTGATATAAGATAAGGGATTTGATTAAGTCAGAAACTAATAACCTCGGGTGTGAAATGTTCTTCAAAGGTTTTATAATAAAACGTTACATTAACTTCTACTTCCTCTCTGCCGTAAATGGTTTCTAAAATAATATTACTGCCACCTCTAGTGAGTCATTGCAATGTATGTAATTTATGTTAAAATTTTATTAGAAATCAATAAATAAATAATCATCGTAAAACTTAAAGCACTCTGCAGACGTTTCAGATAAATACCACGTAACATCAAATTCTTCAATCTTGCGTTAGAGTAGATAATATAAATTTTATGAAGCAATTTTCTCGTTATTGTAGTAAGAAGTATCCAAAGAATGTTGTTTTATAGGAGTTTAAACTATAAACTTAAAATGCTTTACTAATTTTTAAGGATTAAAGGGGACGTGTGTTAAATTTTTATGTGGGTCAAGTCAAGTGAAAGTTTGGCATGTAAATTCCACTAATATTGACACAATGATAGTCGCCTCCGGCGTCCTAATGCAAATTTTAACAGTGTGAAATTTGAAACTTTGATGTCTAATGAAAAGTTCAAATTCACTTTTGACATATGTCCTGATATAAACTACTTTGGATCTCACGAGGTTAATGCTATTATTATGTGCCAAATATTGGGGCTAGTTGGGGCACTGCACTGGGACCCTTGTCTTACTATTGCTGTTTAATTTCATTGAAAAAAACTGATGGAAGAAGTTTACGCGCTACTATCATCAAATCACTGGCTAAAGTTCGGGCAACAGCTGCCATTTTAGCTTCCACTTTGTGTAAAATTGAATCTTCGTGGCACTACCATATTGAATTTCATTTTCGCTCGATTGAAACCATGTTTTTTTTTAATGTCTCACACTGTCGCCTAAGCTTCGTTTAGGTTCTCGAATTACACGGTAGCCTCTTTGTGACGTTGTAACTCAAGAAAGCCGCCAGTAGGTGCCATTATCATATCTTTTTTGCTTTCTGAGGTTAACATTATTTGTAGGTGTTGCACATGGGCGGGTAAAAATTACAGTCACTATAAAAGTCGAAATGCCAACTGTAAAAATCAGATACCAAAATGAAGCTAGTGAAACTGTAGCAGGTTAACTTATTTGGAAGAAAACTTTGCGTTTGTAACTATTAACTTAGTACTTCAAAATTTTTTGCGTCTACGGAGTCAGCGAAAAGTCTCAGTAACGAGATATTTCGTACAAAATTATCTAAAAGGCATATGTCGGTGTTTCAAATTAATTACACCGTAACTGATTTTGTTTTGTTGAACCTTGTGAATTACGATGATTTCGGGGTAAAATGTTTGATGATTAATTACAGTGTAGTAAGTACGTAATTATATTCACAGTTCAAACTTTGTTTTCATTAAAATGTCTACCTACGAAAAAGACGCAATCGACCTTTTTACAAATCGCGCAACTACTTTGCGAGAGACACACATTAGAAACCAATCCGTTGACTTCTGTCGGTTTTTGTTCATTTTTTGCAGCTCGAAACAAATAAAATAAAAGTCAAATCACCGCCAAATTAACTCCGAAGGTCGGCTCAGGTAACAACTTCCTCAGGAGCCAGCTGTAAGTGAGACAACCGATGCATTTAAAAACAATATTTGCACTGTGATACAATAAAAGATTGTAAATACGGTAAGCAATTACTACACCGGCAACATATTTGTTTAGGACTCAGAAATTGAAGTGTTTTCGAGCGTGCCGAGACATTTCGTTGGAGGTATTTCCTCGAAGGCGGTATGGGTGGGTAGGTGCGTCTACGCTGCTGTAGAAATAAACTATCGTCTATGTTAGAAAAATAATGAAGCCTAGATCAGTCGTGTTGATATGATGCGCGTGTTTATCCTACTTACTACTAATCTTACTTAATATCATAAATGTGAAATATGTACGTGTGTAATTTGTTATTGGTTTGTTCGATCATGCGTAAACAGATGTACGGATTTAAATAAAATTAAAAAAAAAAAAAAAACAAAATCTATGTAGATTGACCCAGAGACGAATATAGGATACTTTTTATCCCGGAAAAACACATAGATCCCGAGGGACAACGATAACCCAACTCCACGATGACGAAGTCGCAGGCAACAACTAATACAGGATAAAACACATACAACTGATAGCATAATTTATATATTTTTGGATATTTGTAACAACTGAGCGAGCGAAGTGAGTGAAGGGTCTTCATTTCAGATTGGACAAAAACTCTGTCGTATGTCCGGCTGTTCTCCTCTACAGATTACATCTCTCCACCGTTTCTCGTGAAGTTTTGTGAGTAGGTTCGCTAGTTAAATAGGTACCTATTTTTTGTCAATTCGTTCTTTGGAAAAAAAATAAGAAAAAAAAAACGAAAAATTTTCAAAAATGAGCGGATTCTCGTGAAGTTTTGTGATTCGGTTCGATAATTTATGTACCTACATTTTTGTCCATTCTTTTTTTTTATCAAAAAGGAGCTCGCGAAGTCTATAGCTCACAGGGCCACTAGTGATGTCATTCATTTTATGTTAATGTAGCTGCTAAACTGTACTGTTTTTTTTTTACTTAGTAATGAAATGAAATTGAGAATTGTAAATACGTAATCCGTGTTCCCTACGTCGTTTGTTCCTCGGAAGCAATGTATACTCACCTAATGTGTATGCCTACGCCTTCCATTCAGCTATGTAAATAATATTCCACAGAGACAATAACGAATCGAAACAATCAGAACGTTAATGTATTTGGTTTATTAAGAGCTACTAGACTTACAGCCCGTCGTTCAATAACTTCTCTTCAATTGATTTCGTGATTTATGACAGTCGTTTTTTTTGTTTCTGAGAATCCCTTTTTCCACTAAGTTGTCGAATTTGACGCTTGGTTAAAATATAAATTATCTACAATAACAGACGACAACATTAAGAAGTGATATATAGACAGAAAGGTCAATAAACGTATTACAGGTGAGGATTAACCAAAATTCTTTAAATTATAAAAGTTGTATTGTTCTTACATGGTATTGCTTACACTGGAAAAGTTCCTAGTATAATTATTTCCAACAATATCTTTGACTTAACGCCTAACAGAAATATTTTATTTAATAAATTAGTTAAAAATGTTTCTTTAATCCACTCAAACAACAAAAAGATTTTATGTTAGTTCCGTCATCATAAAAATAACACAAAATATCTAAAATGAAGTCATTTAATGCAGACAGAGCCCGCTACAAATGAGAAGGGAAGAAATGGGAAAATAAGGGAAAAAATATTAAAACTTTCTTTATTCCATCTTGGAACGTAGCCTCGGAATCCTTTTCGCTAACTTTCTTTAATATAACTACCTACTCCAACGGATCTCGTATTATAAGAAATAAGAAGAAAATATAAGAAGCTAGTATGAGGGCCCGAATAGGCCTGTGCCGCTGACTAAATTCGCGGATTATCTAAAGGTCACATACTAAAGTTCTTGAGTCCTCTATTTGTTATATTATTCTAGAAGTTATATCCACGATCTTTTGTTGCCTTTTCTAAGAAAATTGCATGTGAGTCGAATAAAAACGAAAGATCTGAATGTCGAATTGTAGGTTTGATCAGTTGTACTGAATTTAAACTACAGCCACGGTAGCAATCCGCTACGAAAGAGGAGATGATTATCATAATTCCAGCTTGCCAGTCAAATGTGTAGGCCGATTGTGGGTAATGTTGAATATTAAAACTAGAATGATATAATGCCAGTATGTTGTCAGTTTCTACGGTTGAAGCTAGCAAGTATGTAAACTCAAAAATTTCGAAGCAACAGTGGTGCAGTGCAGTGTATGTTATCATACAAAATTAACATTTACTGAAATAATCAAAATATGGCATAGCTCCGCAAGAATTCCTGCTGTAGTATTCAGAATAATTTTGCGTTTTCATTTTAGCTAAATCGGACTCGGAGAAAATCGAGTTTGCGTCTCTGCGCCCGGCATCTGTATGGAATGGCTTGTAGCACCGAAAAACAGACGCGACAAGAGATTGAAACCACTTTCTATCACAATAACGTCGCAAGCGACAGGAGTCACTGAAACATACACCTAAAAGTCAGATGCGTTAAAGTTACTATTGTTTGTATCTGTTTGAGAGCAGAAGCAGACTAAATGCAATACATAGAAGGTACCATCCATGCGCCAGATGTTGTGGTTTTCGAATTTCGACGTAACTAAAAGCTTTGTTGCGAGTTAAGGTCTCTAATACAGACACCGGCTATGAAACATTAACGACGTGCGGTAATATTATTTTATTATCATTCATTTTCTGTATTATAACATGCCTACGTTTCTGATAGTACAGTATAGTACTTACCAATTATTACAAAGACTGTTAAAAATACATAAACATGTACATCATATAGTTTTATATCGACATTGTACAGTTTTTTTTTTTGCGGATGTCATCTACCTAATGTTAATGTTAAAATATTGATAATTTCCTTCTTATTAACAAATTTTTGTGTCTATTTTCATGTACTCCCGGAACTCATTACAATTATGGAAAACAGGTTAGTACAGTGTAAAATTTATTTTAATTTTAGCCTTAAGGTTCTTCGAAGCTGCGTTGGTTTGTAAACTTATACCGT
The DNA here is from genome assembly GCA_963691665.1 of Clepsis dumicolana. Lineage (NCBI taxonomy): Eukaryota > Metazoa > Arthropoda > Insecta > Lepidoptera > Tortricidae > Clepsis > Clepsis dumicolana. The sequence continues at coordinate 6,149,608 of OY829518.1, forward strand.
TTTTATCGAGAAACCATTTAATTTTCAAAAATCTTTATAAAATATACCTACGTTATATTTTTGTCCTTTCGCGTCATGCACTAAAAACTTTATAATAACCAGTTTAATTGTCATGAATTGACAATGACCTGGATAATAACACATTTAATCAGCTTTCAAGTGACCATAACATTCATTACCGGTGAAACCGAATGAGCGAATTATTCCGATATTCTTATCCCAATGCCCATTGTAAGGGACCAGCCATTATCAAATGACAAAACCAACATACCCAGGTACCCAACCCACCAATTACACCCTATTGTCAAAAACCTATTCTGGAGACATTTTTTGAACATGTCATTCGTATGGCGTAAGTCCAGTACTCTTTCCCATTTCAAAAATAAAATCAAACTCAATATTCATCTCTAAATTCAATACTGTAAAGTTCTACGCGGAATTGGCAATCTGAATTGTTACGTTTGTAGAAGTGCACTCAAAAACTTTTGTGAGCTGGTCCTCCAGCCTGTCACATATCCTCCCTATTGTGATTTTACTTCAATAGCTTTGAATCTATTGATTTTTTTAAAGAACTTTAGCAAAGAGTTCACCTACACCTGCCTTTGTATACTGCCAACGTATAAAAATTAACGGATTTTTTAATAATTAATAAGAATATTTTATGAAATGCTTAGAGCGCGCTTTGTTTAATTTTTAAATCCAAACATGGGAAGTGATAACTTTGTTTAAATTTGATGAGGTCGAAAAATGTATTAAAACTTTTTATAATTCGTATGCGATGCTAAGATTAATGTTAACGTTCAACGTAATTATGGTCATGAAAAATATCTAATTGTATAATTGTTACACAATAACAAGTTGGAAATAATAATATAAACTTAATGTGATAATTATGCAAAAAAAAACATTGTGTAAAATTATCACTTGAATGTGAATACTTTGAAATCACACACTCATTTATTTAATCAAAGTAGGTGGATATTCTGAAGGTAAATCGGCAACGTACAATCTCAAGCAAAAAACTCTCAAATTAGCCATAATTACAGAACAATTTGCATTTCTAATCATTTTATTTGCTCTGTAACTTTGAAACGGCCTTTCATAATAATACACAGTTAACCTTTATTTAATTTATGCTAATAATAAGACTGAAATCGTTGCTAGGATCTTTTAAGTATACCAGGGGAATCATCGGTTAAATTACATAGTATGTAAATAATAGATTATACTTGAACAACATGAGCATCAAAGTAATATAACACCTAAACAAGATTCATATCGACTACGATGCAATGATAGTATAAGTTAATATATAATTTGCTAGTCTTATAAAATTACAAGCACGTGTTTCTATTTTAACTTTAAGCAACTGTGTATTGAACCGAGAAAAATACCATCTTTACTGATAGAAATTATTATTGTTATAAGTAAGTAAGAAAACACTTTATTGTACGAAAAACAGTGGACAAAGATCCAAGTTACAAACAATCAATCAATTAATTATTATAGCTGGTAAACTATAAAAATAAACAGCACGATGACTTAAATAATCTTACAAGGAATAGGGAGTTTTAATTAGACACAAACCTAATTACGTAATTTGTTGCCCCGAAGAATGAAATTGTTTTGTTGTCAATAAATTTATTTCAAGTATTCGAAATTCCCAAAAAATAATAGAAATTATCTGTATTCAAATTAAACCCGCTGCAGCAATCTTAGATTTTTTTTATCAATAAAAAATTACAGAAGAAACAATACAAGAAATACGTACCTACTTACAAAAATAAAATTTTATTATGCTTAGGAGATTTTTGAATGTTAGGTATACCTACATAGCCGCTTTCCTAAAGCGAACGGTAGAAATCAGAGTCCACGGAACCTAACTAGGCTATGCAATCTTATCGTGAAACTTTGCTCTTTTCTCATTCTATAGTTTTTAAATCGAATTCTGATGACAAGGTACCGCAACCGTCGCAAACTACATCTGTCCAACTTTTGACCGTATTTTTACGAGTATTTTACTGGCTAAAATTGTATTCCGGCAATCATCGGTATTGTATCAACTGAAACATATTCATTAATATTAATACACATCACAGTTTTGAAAAATAGCTTTTTCCGTTGTACGTTACGTAAGATATATTTATTACCGATGTAAATGGAATTAATTTATGTACAAGTGGTATAAAATCAAATGTAAAGCCATCCTTTCCGCCTCCTCCTTTATGCGGTGTCCTTCTCAATGTCTGTGTCGAGGCCGATCATTTATAAATGTCGTATTTATTCCCATACAATGGCCTCAGCCACCTCAGTTCACATGTCGGACCCCTCACTAATTAAAAAAAGACTGACGAATAAGACCAGCGATTTTTATCGCTCGCCGAATTGTACATCCAAAGAAAACACGTAGGCGTTCTCTATCTCGCTTCCCTTTCACACTTCCACTAGTTACATTATTTCATCTCTTTCTAACTTATCGTATCTACCGTTTTTCGTTATTCATTAAATCAGTCCGTAATTGTTTATAATTATAATTCATTTAAATTTGGAAGAAAGCCGTTACCGCTTCTGGATCTTGATACTATAGTTGGTCTGTGGGAATTTGATACTTTATCTTTCTACGATTCGAAATACATTCAACGATTTTAGATGCGTTCACTGATCATTCCATAATAATCTTTAGGATTCATACAAACCAAGTGTCCTTAGAGTTCATTTTTATACGAGTATTTAATCAAAGCTAAGAACGTGACGGCGACAGTGTTTTTATTTGAACTTTACTGGTTTTGTGGAGATAACACTTTTTATGATCTTAATTATTGTTATGGCTGTCTACAAGATGAACGTTATGGCCACGCGATAATTATCGTAATTGTTATCCGTCTGTGGAAAAGCTTTATAAACTAAAGTTAGCCTGTACTTGCTATATCCGGCGATGACGTAAGTATCATAATCTTACAGCCTTTAATGAACATCCGCACTGTACTGATAAATAAATAGGTACCTCTTCGTTAACTTCATTAAGACGGATAAGTAAAGCAGTTTTCGTGCCGAAATATCTTCGGTCACTTACAGGTGTTTCAAAGTAATTTACCTAATTAAAACACATCACTTACTTAATTAACTAGTTGGTAATTAAACTTCTGAAAGCTTTTAAATAAATTTGAAAGCCAGTTCATTGTATTAAAAGCCCACACAGACGCGGCTTCAGACTAGTTAAGTTCACACAAATAATGTAAAATTGTGTTTTAGCGTGAATTAATTAATTAATTAATTAAGGCTTCACATTTTTTAAATCTTAAGCTTTAAAAACGCCTAATTTATCAAAAAACAGAGCCGTAGCTAACGCTGTTTAATACATAAAAGCACATTTTCTTAAAATAAAAATTTGCTTAACATCTTTTCATTAGCCTGATAAAATGAAAGGAAAAATATAAACCGGTGCATCAGGAATTTTGCAGAATATCTAGTGGAAACCGGCAGGGCATCTCGCAGGGAGTAACAGTACCGCAATAACTATGCAGATTCATTAATATGCATAACGCGTGGATGGATGTTGTAACCAACTATCGCCAATAGAGGGAGCTTAACGCAAGAAACTTCATAATTAATTCACAATCTTAGACCGAATACGGTTTATTACACCAACATTGCGGCGCTGTAGCATGTTTGTTCCCCGTGTTAACTTTGCTCTGTTATTGTGATAGTTTGGAAGCGTGCATGACTCCTTACTGTATTACATAACACAACATAACATTAAAACTCAAACGCCATAAACTTTGTAAAGAAAAGAAGCTTTAACTTTGTAACAAATGATTACCCTAATGTGTCTTGAAATCATACGTTCTCAAGCAACACAATCAAAACAACTATGCGAAATCTCACCGACGTAACATATGCGCTATAACGATTCCGAATAGCCTTCGAACCTTGTTTGCTCTTTCACTAGGCTATAATTACGCGGGTCTTGTTAACTTTTTCGTATCTGCTCAGGCTTTAAATTAAAAGGGAATCGTAGGTTCACCGGCTGACTCGACCGCAGCGTACAGTTATTAACGATTCCGGTATAGAAAATGTTTTACTTCCACTGTCTTATTAAACTTGTTTTTGGGACCTTTCTGGTCTATCTACGCGCGACGGGTGTAGAGGTTAGTGTGGATATGCCTTATATCTAGTAGGTATAGGTAGCTACATAAACCTAAAGCAAACATTGGTCTAGTTAAAATACACAAATAATAATATACCTAATCATAGTGAAATAAACAGATCACTCACGCATAATATAAGTGACTCGACTTATATACGTAAATGGTGCGTTTCATTCTCTATGATCGAGTCTACTTTCATGTTAAAATATGCCTTCCTAATGTTAAAAATATTAATGTGCTTTCAAATTTTTAATTCCTCTTATGTATTAAGTTAATGATGCTAAAGATTTACAAAATGTAACACTTAACATAAGCTTTATTACTATAGAGAATGATCCTATTGGAAAGAAATTATACATATTACAGTCAGTTATCATTTATCATATTTGTTTCAAAGTAATTTGAACCAGAAATATTTAATTTTTTGCAACATTTTATTATCTACATCAGTCAAAAATGTCTAGGGATCAAACGCGTACGGGAGTACATAATAATTTTGATCCCTAGACATTTTTGAACAGTATATTTTCCATGCCCAGAAATTTATTTCATACTTACTCCTCTCTCTATAGAACATGAAAATCTCAAAATTAAAAAAAAATGCTTCTAAACTACAACTGTTCTAAATAATACATTACTATACAAAAGGCAGCATATCCACACTACAACCGGCACTATGTAATTTTTGTTTTTTATTTCTGGCTAACCCACATTCGTGCGGCGTCGGCGAGGGTGCACAATTACGTAATTATGTGTTAGGAGATCTGTTTTTATCACGTCCACCCTTGTCTATTGGACGATAATTGAACTCTTGTTTTGTTCCTAACTTATAATCAGGACAATTTACGAAATTTTTATGGTTGGGCCATATGCTAAATTGTTACAACGGCGATGAGAGCGCACATCTCATTACGTGTGATTAAAGTCATCAAAATATCATAATTTTATAGTGTTTATAATTTTGGCTAATCTTATTGGCAAAATGTGCTCTTTTAGTGTAAATATTATGAGTACTCGACACAATTTTAATTCATGCTAATAGTTGTTACTTTAGAATAAAACAGCCATGACTTATGTTACCTTACTGTAAAATGCTTGTGTCAATAAAAAAAATGTCGCAAGTTACGGTGAAGATTCTTGGTTTAGCACAACAATCTTGCGGGCAACCAGATTTCAAGAGACACTCTGGCCAACCAATAAATAAACTAGCAGGTGCGTCTTCGTGCAAAATCACCGCATCTGCTGTTTGCGACCAAGAAAAAAACAAATGAAAACGTGTTAACCCGCGAACATGTAAGAAATAAAAAGAAAAGGAGTTATCTTTTCGGTATTTTCGCTAATTCTCAGGCACGAAGTAATTTGGGTTGCCATATGGCGTTAACAATAGGGCAGGTCAATAACACGGTCTTTCGTCGGACCGTTCCACTTATTCGACGATGACCTGACGGGTTGGATATGACACAGAGCTGCTTTCACCAACTGACATTACTATTTCAGCGTGTCAATGGAAACGTATAAAACTTTTTCGCACAACCCTTGTCAAAAATAACTGAACAGATCAATATCATGTTTGAAGTTTCCGGGAGATACTTTATTATTCACTCATCCATTTGATATTGACACGGGAGGTTAGGTAAATTAAATAAAAACTTGAATTTTTGCCTGAATTTTATATAACAACTCAAGGGAATTGCGCCGTAATTACCACATTTGAAATAATAGTATTTGTTACCTTTATTTTTGTACCTTTGCTTAACAACTGTGGAATAGATCAGTCTTAAAATAAAAATAAGCAAAACCTCTATAAGTAGGTAGAGTCTGGCTGCTAAAAGTCGACCTTGCAAGAAGGCGGTAATTTTGAAAAATTTTGAGCTCGCAACATTTTGTGTACAAATAGATGTGTGTTTAGATACTTTTACATTCTCATTATCACTTTATCAGTTTTGTCAATTATAATATTAATAATAACTTGCAAGAACCTCTTCCAAAACCAAGTAAACTTTAATAGTAAAAGGTGACTCAAAAGATGGAATAAACTGACTAAGAATAAAATCAATATATTCTTAGTATCAAAAACTGTCCAGCGATTGATCCGTAACTCACCTGATGGTAATTGGAGATGATTCCAAAAGCGTAGATCACTTTGATTCAGTGAGAACCAGGAATCAGGTAAGTAACCAGGTTTCATACCGGAGCACGACCAATATCGTTTGGCAGCATTTCTCAATTATGACAATTGACCCAGTCATCATCATCATCAGCCTATTTATGTCCCACTGCTGGGCACAGGCCTCCTCTCAAAATAGTACACCCAGTGTTGCCGTCTAAATATCTACTAAAGCCATTTTGGTGGTGCATGGCCAGACTCTACTGCTGTGCTAAGAAAATCCTAGACGTAAGAAGAGATAATTTCTAGCATCGCACTGAACGGAACTGCCATCACCGGCTTACAACGATTATTGAACTAGTAAAAATAGTTTGGACAAAGAACATTCTAGCGCACAGCTCTATATGATTATAGTTCCTTGAGGTATGACCATTACAGCAGGCTCAATCAAAAAATCATTTTTTATAATTCTAAAACCGGACGTGGCTCGTACAGAAATGACGTTTGGAAATAATTCTATTATATTATTATTTACTAGTATCGTTAACGGCTGGTGACAAACCGCTTTATATTTCCATGTGGCTTGTTATTCGTAAAAAAATAAATACGAAGACATACCGTATTGTGTAGTTAAGTAAATACAATATTCAGGACAAATATTATTTGAAACAAGGCCAAATGATCCCAAACAAAACAAAATAATATCAACATTGTAATATTTTTTATGCTTCTTTTTTATATTATTATTATCATAACGCTGCATTTCAAGTAACTTCACAAAATCTCTTTAACAAGAACAAAATACAAACTTAAGGGGAAAATGTCTTGGTAATCCAACGTCACAAAAAATATGCATCATGTATTAGCGTTCCTCAAGAGAGGGTCTCCATTTCGTGACATGACAAAAACATACACACGATATTGCTTGTATCTCTGTGTCTTCTTCTTGCATATCGTCTTTAATGCGTAAAAGTGAGACACAACATTGAAGGCAGTATCGCCAGCAGGTCGCTCTAACACTCCTCAGATTCTGGCTGAATCTGAAGAGGGGAGCCAAGTTTTTGACATACTCATTAGTCAATGTCGTAAATTTTTAATATATGCAATGTGATATTATTGATGTTCTTGGAACTTCTGAAGGCAGTTAGAGATGCTTTAATATTCCTCCTGAAAATCTTGGTAGGTCGACTTCTGATTAGAATATTTTTGACACTCAATATTCAAAGATGTGTTTTTTATATTATTTGTTTGTACTTTGATACAATAAGTACCTAAGTAAAAAAGAACATACACATTCAGCCATATTTTTTTCGTAGTACTACTATTTAATCTTCAATTATTTACATGTATAACTTATAACTTCAAATCATTTTAGCATTAAAAATAAGTTGTATACTTAATCATTAACGGACTTGAAATGCTAATGAAATTAAAATATCGTAATGATTTTGATAAATATTAAACCACATCGGAAGGATACACCTTTTAACAAAAAGAAACAAACCGGTCTATAAATGACGGAGTTCTGAGATAACAAATGTTAAATTATTACAAAAAATTTAAAAAAAACTGCTGAACCGATTTTGACACAATTTATATGGGACTACCGTAATCGCGTAACAAACTTATAAAAAAACATACAATGAAAACTCGGTTAAAAAACACGGGTTTCGTATAGAGAAATTCCGTTTCGCCCTTAACCATTTGCCTATCGGGCTAGGTTGGCTAAAAGAATGATACCCGTACACGGAAAAAAGGGAGGAAAACGTGAAATATGTTTTCCCGTTATAACAAATTCGTATACCTCAAAATATTCATAGAGCTTGGTCTCTCGAGGACCTGCCTTGATAAAATGCAAGCAAAGAGCATGTTATGAAATATTTGAGTTACTTGTGCCTGTTACGGAAATAATGTTAATGTTATTTATGTGACATGTTACGTGTTCGCCACAAATATGACAGTGACTAAAAATGTAACTCTATTTAGAAACTTAATTAATGGTTAGTCGTAGTCTCTAGAAAATAAATCTAAATTGAATTTATTCTTACTGTTATTTTCGTAACAAAACAGCATTTTTCACTCTGCGCTTATTTGAAGAAGGCTTCGGCTACATTTTCCATTACGCGGTTGACATTAAAAACACCTGACTATCGGAAATTCCGCCGCTCTGACAACGACGTGAGAAAACAAAAGAACGCCGGCTTAATCAAAACGCGGTGAACAATGTGCACCTTAGCACTTCGTATTACGGGCAAAATAAAATAAGGGACTTTGTTAATCCGATACCATTTTAAATAGAAATTCATTTAATTTCAATCAATGGGAAAACAATGCCGCTACACACAAATCGATTTGTGCTAAATGAATGGGGCGTTGAAATGTGTGGAAACAAAAGGCGATTCTAGTAAATGCTCACGTTGACGCTGGACGCGTTGCCGAGATCGCGCTGAGCGTAATAACACCATTCTGCTGGGATTTTGTGAGCGAAAAAATTGGCGTAATTTTAAAAAGGAAAAGTGCGGGCCGTAAACAACTGGTGTCTAGTCTCGAGGTCAGTAGGCGTCAGGCTTTTTAGATAAATTTGGACGTGTAATGTGAATATTTTATGAAATTGCTCCTTCAATAGAATTATTATAAAGTTGAAGTTTTACTTCTAAAAGACGGCAGTTAAACTATCATAGCGAGCTAAACTCGAGTAGCTACGTGTTCTTATGTCTAACATCAGGTCATTGTGATTTAAACTAGTTCTTGAGGATGGCTTCAAGCCAACCGGCTGAAAAAAGCGCAGAGTATTGTAGAGCAAATAATTTGGCAACAACAATTTAAACGCATTTGAAACGTATAATAGCAACAGCCTATTTGAGTAAGTTTGAACATCGTAATTTATCAAATTCTACGAAATTTATCTAGATTAAATTAACAAGCTTGTACTTGTAGATTAATTTCTTGCTATGTTCTAAATTCAAACAATAGCGATACGTAACACTCTTATCAGCTTCCTGCATACACAGAAATTAATAATAGGAAAGTACCCTTGTTATGTATTAGAAGAAGCAAGAAACTTGATAAGGAAAAAACACGCGTACGCCTTTATGTATACTTACTATACTCTAACTACGAACAACTCGTCGATGAAAATATAACATCCTTGCAAATTAAAAGCAAAAAGTACGTAACCAATTTGTTAACCTTCCCGCTGTCGTGTAATCCAACTTCTTATACCAATTACGACTAATTAAGAAACTACTGATTCAGAAATCAAAAGTTCAAAAGTTAATACGCCAATAAGTACGGCCGTGCCTACATAAATCTCAGTCACCGCCCCAGAGGCATAAAACTCTGCTTTAATTTACAGCCAAAGATAATGATACAATTGCAAATTAACCGGCTAGCGGTACCCGCAATGCCTCCGAACCGTTGTTTATCTTTAATCACCCTTTATTTTTTCCCTCTTTCACCCCTTTTAAAACTTGCACCCGGCTTTTAGGGTGCCAGAAAATTAGGCTATACAGGACGGATCGAAAGTGTTCGGTTGACGCAAATTGTACTGCTTATAATAATAATGGGAAAACGTAAAATGAGTTTTTTTATACTAATACTTTGGTATTTTAAAAAGACAGTAAAATTTTGGTGTTTAGTTTTTGATGAGCTAATCCATTAATTGGTACTGACTGATTAGCTACGTGACATCTCATAGACAAGACGGTTGATTTTATTTTTAAAGATAGCAAGCCCCTCTAAATGCGGCTGACGTAGACACCCTAGCGAAATTATGCGGCCGCACGCAGGATTCTTAACCCTTTCAGCCTAAGTCATGATTTTGCTTATCGCGTATTGTGATCGGGAAATTTAAATGCGATTTTGGCGAACTCACCCTGACGTCCGTTTTGCTTATTGACGTAAATCTAGCATTACCTCAGGCTGCTATTGTTCAGAATAAAAGACGTTTTGTTCAAAATGTTACGACAAGCCGCCACAATATAATCATACGTTTCACAATAAAATGTTACCACAAGTATTTTCCATTTGTTTTACAAATTTTGTGATAAACAATTTCAAAATGTAATTGCAGCGTCGGTTATAATTTAATTTTCAGTCAAATGAGCCCACATTTTGGGCGCTCGCAGTACGAAATGATCAAAGATTATTTTGTTTTGGTGGCACAGACTTGGCTATTATTATTTTCTAGTAGATTCAATTTCGAAATTTCGTTGTTTGAATTTTCTTCGAGCTTATACTTTCAAATTCCAATGTAGTTGTGGTATTTTTTTGTAGATAAAATATGAATGAAAAACTACGTTGAGGCGCAATGAGTAAAACACGCAGTTTCTAAATTCTTTATGAAAAAAGTTGGAAGTTTAGATAACTTGGGATAATCAGATAAAAATAAGAATATTTCGAACCCCGCTGTCCCATGGGCCGCGTGCCCAAATTTACAAAACATTTTACACGGCAATTTTTTTAGGTATGTTTGCCACGTCGTCGCTTCATTTATGCCTACAAGTAAAAATTAACACTGCGTAAGCAAACAATTTTTTTATCCTGAATGCAAAAAATACAATACAAAGATATTTCTTTCTCTACAAAGTTACACGGACAGTCGAAATCACAGTAGATAAGGAATGACTTTTACCTACATGTAAATTATAAATGCAACGGATTTCCACTCAGGATTACACTGGTCCCTAGACTAGGCTTATCCTATTTCGTAGGTACGTGAATAAAGTAAATAATTTGAATAATTCATTTTTATTTCTTCTCAATACACAAAATAATTTTTATTTTTTACCTACAGTCTCTTAGAGAAGAATTGAAGTGACCGGTCTATGTCATATGGCGTTTATTCTCTGTCAATCGACGTACGAGTATATCCATATCGCACGCTGTAAGCGATTACGCGGTCGGCCGGGTATCTCCTCTGTTACTCGCATAATTATGGAGTAATATAACAGCACTCGCCAATTTACATGTTATATTAAATTTACTAGAGCGCATTCAAATAACGAGCTATTGAGGATTGTTGCAAGGTTCCGCTCCATTGTGGGTTTAGTCTAATTAATAGTTTACTTTCGTCGGTGTAAATTTATTTTGTGTTAATTAGAGTTCACAGATATTTTTAGTCTTTGTTTTTTTTTATAACGAGGTTTATAAATAGGGCTTTTTAAGCTATGTTCGCAATGGCTCAATGCATTAATCACATTGGAAACCCAGTGGATCATAATCTAAACCAAGCAGTGTCGAATAAAATTGTAGTAAAGTTTTTTAAAAAAACCTCTACCATTACGGAATGAAATGCGTTAAAGTCAGGTCGCGCTGGCATTTATCACCAAATTTCATCACCAAATGTCCGGATGAATAATAAACGTTAACGTTAAACATAAAACTTACAAAACCCCAGTCGCAAATTGAATACACGAGCCATAAAATATCATCAATGAAAACACGAAAAACGTTTCACGGCCGTGAACAATGCAACCTGTCTAACAGTTGTGGTCGATGTTCAAAGGACATCGATAACTGTCGAACGCCCGAATAAAAAACGGCCATTACGTCATTGACGACCAACTCGGCCCCATTGAGGATCGAAATAAGTCTAAATGATACCATTAGGTCTGCCGCAAGGGGAGTACTGATATAATATGAGGAAAGTTTTGCGTGGATATGTTTTTTGAAAAGTCTGCGTCGCGACTTTTGTACTTAAATAGACCCAAGCAATTTCTAGTGTGCTATTTTACAGAGATTCCGTTACGTTTTTGTATCAAAGTGCAATCCTGATGATTGTGTATTTAAAACTTAGGTATTTCAAATTGGTTATAATGAAACTAGGTACTTGTTGGGCTTACTTATTTCAGTGAAAACATTATATGCGTAGAAATAAATATATAACGGACGTGTTCGTTCAACAACTCATCAAACATTTACTTGCTGTTACACTTTTTCTATCTTTATAATTATGGATTAAAAAGTGATCCATATCATTCTTTCGTATTACAATAGAACTTCGGACGCTATCGAAACATTTGGTAAATACATAAAATACCAACGCTAATGTGACATGATAATCGAGACTTTATTTGCATTATATATTAAGACTTGTCCATGTTTATTTCATTACCAAAAAGGAAACGTTGACTTTCTACAAAGCAAGTTTTCTGATGTAAATACGGTAGAAGCGTAGATATCTCAGTGAAACCCTTTCACTATCAAATAAAAAAAATCTTTGGCAGACGTAGGTAACGAAAATGACATAAAACAGTAATTTTATTTGAAGAAAGTACATGTTTGTTGATTTGCCTTATTTATAACGTTTCCTGGAAAAGTCATTATTTTCACAATCCCAATAGGTACAGCAGGGTTCAAACAAATCTGCAAAATGAAATCAGAAACCGAAGCTATGGCAGCAAGATGGCGTCTGTAAATTATTTAAGCCAAATTGTTGGCGTTATATTACATTGCTTGTAGGTACCTTGAATATAAAATATTTCCCTAGTTTACCTTTCCAAGATACCTAGCACGATGAACAGGCTTTTTTTATACGACAAGCTAGGCAAACGAGCAAGTGGGTCACCTGATGATTAGTGATCACCACTGCCCATAGACAACCGCAACCAAGGAGGATTCGCAGATGCGTTGCCAATCTAGAGAGCTAAAATGAAATGCCTCTTGTGCTCGTAATTAAACCAGCTGTCATACTCTCCACCCCGGAACACAACAGTGCAAGCACTGCTGCTTAGCGGCAGGATCAGCTAGTAACATAGTGGTAGCGATCTGGACGGACCGGAGGTTATCATTAAACCAATAGGTTAGGTTAGAGGTTACATATCAGGTTCCCTTTCCACTTCTTGGTCTTCAGACAATGATAAATCCGTGACACCCCCTCCCTTATTATAAGTTAATTGGATACCCCAACAGCTATAGCTATGCCCATGGACAAAACTGAAGTCAAAGTCAAAGGCAAAGTATCTTTATTTGTCTGCATAGGTGGATAAGTATGTATACAAGGTGTTACACGTATTTAGTATCACTATGTTTCGCCCGCAGGCATACAAATACATTTTTGCTCAAAACATGCCTACTAAGACAAAAAATAATAATCGACGTTAATCAGTGCTTTTTGTGTAAGCAGACGTACGATGACTTGTTGGGGGCAGCGTCGGGGGTTGATGTGGCTAGGCTGAGGGCTGTTGTGGAGCCAGAGTCAGGCGCATGGTTGCATGCGTTGCCCTCATCGCATTTGGGAACTCTTCTCGACAACGACTCCCTCAGAGTGGCAGCCGCGCTGAGACTGGGGTGTGGAGTCTGTGAGGCTCATCGGTGTATATGCGGGGCTATGGTTGAGCCGAACGGGCACCACGGTTTAAGTTGTGTGCGATGTGCTGGTAGATTTTCGAGGCATCATGCCATAAATGAAATCATTCGTCGGGCAATGGTAGCTGCGAGCTGCTTGTGTGCTGGAGCCCCAGGGCCTAAGTCATACCGATGGTAAAAGGCCGGATGGCTTGACCCTGGTCCCGTGGGCGAGGGGACGAAGTTTGCTATGGGATGCGACTTGTGTAAGCACCTATGCTCCCAGTCATCTGGGCTGCACAACGCGTAGGGCCGGTGCTGCTGCAGAAAACGCGGCAAAGCATAAGTTTGCTAAGTACCATAATTTGACGCCTATGTATGATTTTGTTCCGGTCGCGGTGGAGACGGGGGGTCCTTGGTGTTCAGAGGCAAAGACCTTCGTGAGGGCTTTAGGACAACGAATGTGGGAGAAGGGCTGTGATCCCAGGGCTGGTTCGTACCTGGTTCAACAGATATCACTGGCGGTACAGCGCGGGAATGCTGCGGGTATTTTCGGTACTTTTGAGCCGGGTACGGGTCGCGTTGGGACCTGACACGAACTTGCCGAGGTCTGGCTTTTGTGTTTTTTATTTTTATTAGTTTGATTATAGGTTAAGTAGCCAAGCTTGTTGTGCAAGAATTTTGTTTTTGTACCCTCTTGACGAAGCATGTATTGTGGATCTGATTTCTCTTTAATTTATGATGTATCTAATTTTTTGTGGTAAATAAATATACTTTTTTTTAGGATCAGTACTTAATCAAAATTATAAAAATATGAAACTTAGGTAGGTCTAAATATGTCAGATTGAAAATAAGATAAAATAAAAATAAAATGTCACAGTAGAATTGAAACAAGATAAAAACAATAGTATACAATCAAATTACAGCAGTAGTTATATTAAATTATGTCACTAAGGAACAAATGTCATCATTAAGGAACTACACTAAAGTCTATACACCAAAGTACCTCAGGTCCTAGAGATTAGCTAAGTAGCAAAACAAGATTACTATCCATAGTTCAAATCTGTTTACTGAAATAACAAGCAAGAGCAGTCGAAATATGAACCAATATTTGTTCGCCCCGCACGTTCCCAATACAAACAGGGTTGTTATGACAAAACGCTTTTTACTGCAAAACAAATAAAGGCCAAAATTAACTAGTATATTTTATCATTATTACAATATATTTAAAGTAAGGTTCGGAGCCACTAGTCACAGTTAAGCTTAAGCCGGTTACGTCCCTCCCTATTTTCTGATGGAGATTTATGTCAGGGGATCAAAAGTTTCCAACTCTCACACTATAGCGATAGCGGGTCTGTCTCTGTGTGCGTTCCACGAAGCACGAAGGTCGCTTGCAAATTTATTTCGGAAATATTTCGCTATTTATGGACAATTCGCTGTCAGTTCTAATAAATAAATAGCCGTCGGAACATATTCCATTACGGGTCCGCGTAGCGTTCACCGTTGAGGTAATAAAAGTATATGTAACATATAAAACAGTAACAGCAACGTTTCATAAATGGCGGTAGTTCATTTACTCGTTAAAGCTTTAATTTTAGTGACAAGCCGTACGGCCGCGAGTTTACTACTAGTGATTTACTGCGTTATGAAGTGTTCTGTGACAGTACTCGTAACTGCGGCCCCTGCACAGGTTTTCCTGTGCAGTTACTTTGCGAGGTTAGGGTGGCTTATTGGCGTTAGTATCATCACGTCTAAAGAGCAAATGGTCGATGTAGCAACTGGTCGAAAAAGCAATTCGTCTATTGAGTAAGTGGTCGAAATAACAACTCGTCTATTTAGCGACAAGTAGTAGCTCGTCTAAACAGCGGTTAGGTTAGATTAGTGAGTAAAAAAACTAGGTCAGGTTAGAGTTGGGACAAAGCGCGAAGCGCCTAAATTACAGGGAATAGAAGCTCCGCTTAGCGGAGCTCCGTCAACGTTGTAATTATAAAATTACTATTTACCTAACCTAATTTAACTGTTGCTTAGACCAGTCGCTAAATAGACGAGTTGCTACTTCTAGACCAGTTAAATTTTAAACCATTTAATTTTGCATCTTAAACCACTTATTATTCAAACGACGTGCAATTTAAACCACTTTTAATGTAGTCCACATGAGAATTACATGTTTAGACGAAATGCTATGCTGTTATTTTAGTACCGATACTAAACAATTATTTTTCGTTGTTTTTCTACCATACGTACCAGTTTCTTGCCACATCTAGCACTATTTCTGTTTTATATCGTGTATAGATTATCTTTTTTGCGGGTCGTAAGTTGTGAAAGAACATCCCCGCATATTTACAGAGCGGGCCGTTTTATTTATTTTATTACTGAGCATGTTTAATGACAGGGGGTGCAACGTTGATTTCCAATTAAAATGACACGACTTTGCTTGTGACATCGATTTCATTAAGTAACTATATTTGAAAGTGTTCAAATATTTGATAGCACGATCCGCTTTCTTTTATCACTGGATTAAAATGAAGACACTCTTCATTATTATTATTAATTTGTGCTTTTTTGTACAATAGGTAAAGAGTTATATTTACATAATATTCATAATGCTCTTACAAAAGAGACGCATATTTTGTGACAAAAAGAAGTGTCTTCACAACACCTAATCCCATTAAAAATGCCTTTTCGGAAAGTTTTATGACACATTTAAAAAATAATGTGCTATGAGAATAGATAATATATTACTCGTAGTTACCGTTTAATCATTTAGCACAAGGCTTAATAATTTGACCTAAAATCGGTAATATCTTTTAAATTATTTGTCAGAGTCTATTAGAGCTCCACATAAATATTCAGCTGAAACTTCACGAAAATAGCATAACTGCATGCGCTTAATGAACCACCCGAAACCGTTCCTAAAACTTGACTCTTTAGTTCTACAAAATTAGTTTTTGATGGACAGAACTGTTATTCTTTCGGCTAGTTAGTCGTTCACCGAAAATATCACCTGTCAACGGAGTTCAGTAACTTTATACTGAAATGTTGCAGAGACGACGGCATAACAATTTATTATGCACTGGAATAGAACAAACTACCGTTAAACGTAGCAGTTTTGTTTAGAA
The DNA here is from genome assembly GCA_963691665.1 of Clepsis dumicolana. Classification (NCBI taxonomy): domain Eukaryota; kingdom Metazoa; phylum Arthropoda; class Insecta; order Lepidoptera; family Tortricidae; genus Clepsis; species Clepsis dumicolana. The sequence continues at coordinate 6,166,269 of OY829518.1, forward strand.
TAACGCGCCGCTGTGATTTAGCATGCGGAATATTTATTAATCTATAACAAAATGACGATGAAGAAACAGGTGGGCTTGGTTGTTTTCATTATTTGAAGCGATACGATTGTTTCACGGTCCGAGTAATACTCATACATTGGCAATAACATTCCCTTTATTTGTCAAATGCAATGTCCTTTTATTTAAGTTCTAATCATTACTTTTCGTGCTCCAAAGTAGGGAGTTCAATCGGTATCCTATCGATCATCTATTATATTCTGTACAATAAAACCGCCTTCAAAAAAAAACCTTAGAAAAAAAACGTAAAATGATCCTGTGCGGTGCGAGCGGAATATTCTTTGAATGAAACACCGACTTCATATTTCTGCTGCTTAGAGCTAGGTCATAAAACTTTAGGTTTTAGTTTCTGTTGTCCGAAATAAACGCATTTTATTTTATTTTATTTATTTATCATTATTTTAGAGGATTATTTTTAGGACGCAAATACTTGAATAGCCTTAGAAACTATACCAAACACGTGCCTATAAAAATTGAGGGTTGCCCTCAATTTCCCTGAGATCCCATCATCAGATCATGACTTGGTGACAGTGGGACCACCTCAGGAGTATACCCTTTCGAACATTTAACATTTTCAGAATTATCCTCCAACTCTTCGACAATACCCTACACTACAATGGACACAAACAGACGGTCCCGACGCATAACTCACACACACAGCAATTATAGTTATGGCACAATGAATTTATTAGGTCAGTTAACTCGAATTTGTGGTATTACGTGTACGGTGACGTTATTGTCTGTAAAGAACTTTCTTTTGAACCTTAACTTGGTAATAATAAGACGCATACTGTTAATTGGCTTTGCGGCGGAGTAGTAAATGGGTTAATTGTGTTGGCTCGTCTTTGGCATTAAATTAGAAGCATGTATGTTGAGTATGTATTACCGCTCCATAATACGATTAAATGGCGGGCTGATACGTTAATTATCAAATTTAAGGTAAATTAGATATTTCAACATCGATTGAAGTTCATGACAGTTACAATGTTGTCAGTTTTTGGTGAAAATGAAATATTCATTGTGACTTATTGAACGATTGAAAGAAGCAACTAGACAGCTTTCGAATGCAATACAAATTCAAACTCATAAAAAGCGTTTCAATGACATCAAAATAGTTATTCCTAACTAATTTTCAAAGATACCGTAATGACTACAGCCAAGGGAATTATGTCTCAAACTTCAAACATCCTCAAAGTTGAATAGTTCGTAGAGTTGACCCACAAAGGCTTTCCGTTGCCTAATGTTAGGGTAGACAAACATACGTTCGGCGTGTATATAGTACACAGTACACACCAGTAAAACGACCACAACAGTATGTATGTATTTGAGCTATCAAGCCCGGATTACGCCGACGCTCAAAGCTAGCAAACCATTATCAGTATTGTAGGCTCGCTGTGTATCATCATTCACATGTTTGTTTCAATTCAATACTGACCACAGTACAAAGCTAACTATACTGTTTGTTTTATTATTTTTAATTTACTCTGCCCTACCTTGAAAGTGGTATTTTTATATCGTACATATTCAAGTTACAGCTTACAGTCCGGGTGTCCTCCTCTACATATAAATCACATTTCTCAACCGATTCTCGTAAAATTTTGTGAACAGGCTTAATAATTAATTATTGAACTGTTTGTTTCCAAAGACATACATTTAAAGTAGTATAAAACAAATAAAATAAGGAAAAGAACTGACGCTTCAATTGTTTTCTTTTTTTTAATTTACCATTGCTGTTTAACAATGCGTATGGTAAGAGTGTCTGTAACGGCAGTCAAAACGCTTAAAAAATTACCATAGTTTCGGGCTAAAAGTACAAATTGAATCCATATATATTTTAAACTAGCATCTAGGCATTGTCACATCATAGTCGTTTGTGTTAATTGGCAGCTATTTGTATTCATCAGCCACTGCCCTGGTTTGCGTCATGCAAGAAGGTTTTCTAGTACATATTATACGTAGTCGAATTTTACCTTTCCTATGGGTTCAGGACAAGCCATAGCAAAACTCACTTGAAAGTTATGATACAGTCAAAGTTGACTAGTTTACACAATGCGCTGGGTAGAGTTACCTCAATTTTAGCAAAATATATGGAAATTGTCCTCTCTCATACGCATATTTTTGTAATTTTTATGGATTTGTGGGAAAACCCTCGCATCGTGGAGATGTAGCCCTCGAAAAGGACTTATCGTATGGGGTCGCGACCTCACACTTTAAAAAATAAAACATATATATTATGCTGGTGAAATAAATACTTAGTCTGTAATAAAAACAATGTTTATTCGTTGTAGACCCCAGTAAGAATGAACCGTGTCCAATACATGACCCAGTTGTTTTCTTTCAAAAATCTTATAGAAATATAACAGCTTACTTCAGCCTCCAGCAAGATAGAGCGACGACCTGGATCGCGGGATCGCGGTGGATGCGGAAAGCACAACACCGGTCTAAGTGGAGTGCCTTGGAGGAGGCCTATGTCCAGCAGTAGACGTATTTCTGCTGACATGATGATGATGACTCTTACCAGCTGGCTCTACACTCAATACACCCTACTCATACAGTAGTAGTACACGCCTAGAGGAGATTCAAAATGAGATGCGAAATGCATTGTCGGTTTTGCAAAAAAACGCTGCTTACTCTGCAGGCAATAACGCACGTTGCCCATTAATTATTTCAAGTACTGACAAGTTAATTTTGTCCAATATGACTATGAATTCACAGTGCTTTGTAGCGACAGCTTAATTCCGGCCCAGCGGTGCGAGCCCGACACGCGACCCTTACAGACACGTCCGTATCAGATATGAACCACCGAACTGATCATATTGCTGACTATTAATAGATCTGACATATCTATGGATTATGAACGGCCAGAAGCTTTTGAAAAGTGCGATTGCCTAAAACGTATGTAGGTAGACTTATTTCTGCAGTCGCGTCCGTAACAAATACGATGACCTGTCCGATGACCGATATTGTCTAACGAATTCGGCTTCGCTTTCGCATTCTCCATCTTTTTCCGTTAAACGGTACAAGATCGTGCGAGGAAGAGACGGCGAAGAGACAATAGGGCCTCTGATGATTAAGGTGGTTGTAGTTAAAAATGGTGATATGCATATTAGCGGATTAATATTAAACCTGTGAAGGTATGTATCTTTGATTGCCTAAAAGTATTCGGATATACTTACTGTTTTCGATTGTTTCAGTCCTTGGCGGTAAATGTTCATTTTTATGCTGCAGAAATCATCTGTGCACAACCTATAATAAGTAAAAAAGTAATAACGTAAAAAACAACATAAGCAGTGTTTGTACTTGTTCCTCGAAAACCTCTATTTTATTTAACCACCACGCAACGGGTAAACTTATTAACTAAATAACTACACGCCACCCCGTAACTAAGCAAACAACGTAGAATTACTAACAGTCAACTCGGAAACATAGATTGTATCGAAAATAATTGTCGTAACAGTCGTTTGCATGAAATAATGCTTAATTTCAATTCTGTGTACACTTGCATATGTAAACTTGTATGGAACGATGCCAATAAACTTGATATAGATCGTTCCGGTTCGAACCACTATTAGTACATTACGGGGGTGCTTCGATGACTTCGATGTATCGATTATGCTAATTTTATTATAGAAATTTCATTCGTTGCGCTTACTTCTGGTGCACTCTTTTTAGGGTCCCCCTCGTATACGTAATGAGTTTATTTGCCATTATAAAGTTTGGATGGAACTAGTGACTCATCTGTTACTCCTAACTTGCACTAGGCATGTTCTGTTTTTTGAGAGATTGTTGTTTTTTTCCCGCCTGATTAGGGACCTGATTTTTACCTTATGTTATGGTAGAGACGTACATCACAACATTACAGGTAGATAAAGTTGCCTCTGCCAGTATTATGTCCTATTGATAGACAATCTTTCATAAGCTTACTGAGTGGTCTTGCAGACAGTTAAAAGGCTTGGTTCTCTACTGTTTGTGCAACAGCTAGTCTTGTAGAGTCGGCATGCGATCGCTAGTTCTTTGGTGCCGCATGCTCCCCTGTCACCGGCGTTTTATACAACAAGACTTCAAAAAATCTAATTAAAAATACTTGATTTTTTATATTCTTACCGTATTCCATCGTACGGTCTATAATCAAATCTGTTTAAAGAAACGAAATAAGGTGTATTGAAAATTGGTAAAGATTAACCATATTGCTCGGCAATAACATTTGAACGGTTCGTTGAATAGGTATATTTTTGATGCTCAAATTGCTTTCATGACTTTCCTTGCGGCATATTGCGTTATGGTTATAGCTTGAATAGGATTTTTTTTAATGTGTTACATTTTAAAGTACTGCTTACTTATTTAATTTGTAACGCCCCATGTACTGATTATATTTTTTGTACAAAAAGTGACACAATCCTGAATGATTTTCAGTCCTACATTTTTTGCCTTCTGTTCATAATCATAATCACATAATCAGTGACCTCAAAAAAATATTCCGACGAATTCAGAACCTCCTCCTTTTATGGAAGTCGGTTAAAAATGGAACTCAAGACTGCAGCCGGCCAGTTTACTCTATAAATTAGTTTCAAACCTCATTCTCGTCCTTCGCTTCATTACTTAACGCACGCTATAATAATATGACTTATTCAGAAACTTGCTCGTACCTACTTTTTACGCCGTCGGAAATAACACACGAAAAGCATATTTTTGTTACGAATAAAACCACAAAAACGGAACACGAGTCAAACGTAACTCGGTGAAAGTAGGGAAATTTTGATTTGATGTAGAATTTCCGGGATCGCGAATGCTGTAGTAAAATTTACGATCGTGTTTACCTTGCCTGATGTTTGTTTATCATATAAAATCGAAGGGAACCGACTCCCGGGGCACGGCGGCGTTCGCTGATTCTGTTTAATCAGAGGAGGAAAACTGCGAGCTAACATGAAGGCTGCCTTGCTATTGTTTTCATTAATAAAATTCATCCATCATCATGAAGTCTTATTTTACATTCTACTGCTGGGAACAGTCCTCCTCTCAGAATGAGAGGGCTTGGGGTATTGGCTCCCACGCAGGCCCGGATTGGGAACTTCACACACACCATTGAATTGCTTCGGTAAAGGACAACATCGTGAAAAAAAAAGTAAGGCTGAATATTTTCTCTTTTTAAATTCATAACTGACTCAACGGGTAAAACTATTTATCTTAGCTACTCGAAACAAGTCGCCATCAGAAAGCAATGCAGATAAGAAGCTCAAAAATATTGGAAAACCGACATTTGTTGACAACGTATAATTATTATTGTGTACAGTCAGCAGCAGAAGTAGCTAAGCAACCGAAGCGGTAGCTCTTATGTCTAAAACAATAGAGCCGTGCTTAGATCAGTGACCACTTCGGTTGCTTAGCTACTTCTGCTGCTCTCTGTATAACACGACAGCTTAGTTAACAATATTAACAATGTGTGTTAACAATGTGACTAATGGCCTAAATATGAATGAACTGACAAATTTTCACCCCATTAGGTACACGAGGTAGGTAGTTTCAGATTTAACGATAATAAAGGATAATTACGACTCCATTAATTAAGGGCTGATAAATTAATCGTTGCCATTCATAATGGTATAGCATGATCAACTAATGTAACGGTAAAGCTAGTAACACAATGTTAAATTATTTCAAAACCTTATACTCTATTTATACATCTTATTATTACTATAGTCATAACATAATTAACTACTTTATGTAAATATCATGATTACATGTCAATGCTTTTTATGTTGCCTTAATATGACATCTGAAATTAAACTTTATAATTAGCCGACCCAACCTGCCATGTTACAGGGATAGTTCAATTAACTTTGGCACAGACAGTATAATACTATACCAGTAACTTTGGACACATCTTAGGATAGTTAACGCAAGAAACGTCTCAGTGTAACGATCGAAACTAACATGTTAATAATTGAGATTAATTTACACTCTATGTCACGGGTTAACCGACGCAACTTTTAACCGTGGTAACGCAGACCGCTCCTTAATCTATGCTCCATTAACAAAAACCATTTATCATAGTCTTAATAACAATTTAACCCCAACTGAATTAATATATCTTCATTTATTCATATAGGTACGAGCGAGCATGGGCTAGAGTTATCAACTTTTATCATTCAAATTTCATCGAGCACTCTTTCAAAATCGAAGCCGCAACAAATGCAGTCGCATTGTCCTTGTAGAGTTGCATTCATAACGCACGTCTGTTACAAATGTAGAATCCAGCTTTTGTTGTTTCACCATTGTGTACAATTAAACTCGGAAAGATGTAATAATCTCGACCATCTCTTTGTGTATTTTTTAAGAGTGACACATGCGGGGTCATAATAAATAATAAGTGCCCCGTTCTCGGTGCGAACATTTTTGTTGCACAATGAAATTGAATGTCAAGTTTAACCGTAGGGTTGTACCGAGTTATAATGAAACTCAATGTTCTGGCTAAGCGTAGGGCTGTGCTAAGTTAGTTAAGCGTACGCCGTGTGCGCAGCGATCGCTAAATTCGGGGTGTACCGTAATTTATTACAGTATAATATTTTGTTGCAGTCCACCGTTTATAGCGCATTTTATTTATTATGTTTTTTATCAACGGCTAAAACGTGTCATTATTACGCTTTCAATGATGGGGTTGCTATTCATTAGATTTGTTTATGATTCCCACGAACGATGTTTATTGCAAATGTGAGTAAATTTTCTGTGGGCTTAATACGTCGCCGCGTATATTTTAGACAGATACAAGTAAATGTCTTCCTGTTTACTCTAATTTACACCTGGATTTCGGACGTCTCTTCTAGCCGTTTGAACTTGAACCTGAATACAAACAAGGCAATTGAGAATGGTTTTATTCCTAAATAAAAGTTTGAGTGGGTATTATGAGTATGTATATCGCTCGTCTCCTAACAGTAAATAAACAGGAATGTTATTTTTGCTTGTTAACAAGCCGGGTTTTACTTTATACTCACGTAAGAATAACTAAGTAGGTACGTACATACTCAAACACTAAGTATCATACTCAGAAAACCTGAACGGAATCCGCTGTTTCTTCTAAGCAGGAATAGCAAATTAATAGTCTTCCCCTACGAAGTTAAATCGGCAAACCGAGTTCCAGTTTCCATCCTAGCCAACGCAAATACGTCAAGTAACCAGTAATGCACCATAATCGAACAGTGATCACAAGCCCCGCTGCTTTAATAAGCCTTAATAACATAACTGTGAATTGCCTGAACAACCTCACGTACCAAATTACTAGTCTTAAATTACTGCGACTGTGTTATAGCAGGGGGAAATCGCAACATGTTAATCGAGTAGGTATAGGCGAAATAGTTTGAATAACTTCTGCGTCTCCCGGGGCGCCTGAATTATTGGTTTGACCCCGAGCTATTTAGCTAAACGTAACTATATTCGCTAATAAGCTGTATCGCCCATTGTCGAATGTAACAATGGTTTGGCGGATATCGAAAATCAATTGCGCGGTGGCCCCGTCGAGTTTTGATTTAAATTTGAAGAGAAATTTTCTTGTAATTTGATAGAAATAGAATTTGTAGCAATATTTTTTATAATCGCGAGTTTATTAAATAATTTAGGTACCTACGTTACACTTGCATGTGCGAAACGAAAAAAGGGTAGTAGTGTGTCTTTTCTCCCTAGCAATACTTCGTTCCGATATCGGTCGTTGGCATAATTTCTGTCATTTATATGACAGTGACACAGTATTTTTAACTACTTTGTAATTTAATAAAACAAAATTGAATTGTTAACCATCATTCCTTTTATCGTCCGTTATTAATTTCGGCTTGCCGCATTACCGTGTTACCAACATCCCGCATGCAAACATTATATATGTGCTACTCGCAGTGTGCGTCAGCTCGGCGGGACCCAAACAATGACACAACCGTGTGTGCGTTACTCTGGTCGGACCCACGCAGCGCGGTCACCCCTCGCGTTTCATTAAATACGTTTCCGCATATCACGCACTATGTCATTTCCGCTATAGTGTTGTGGAGCCATTGTGTAATTTTGTCGATTTTTTTTATTGTTGCGTTGGTACTTTGTTGCGGACGATATTAGTACAATTTAACCACATAGTGACAGTAATGTGTTTTTCTTGTTGTGAAAGAATCCTATAACTTTTCTTTAATTTAAAATAAAGTTAGGTTTAAAATAAAGTTTTGAACATCGTTTAAGAACAAAAAGTATAATAAACACGTTAAAAAAAACAGTTTTATTTATGTGCTTGCCCATCAAAAAAACTCTCTCGTTCAATATACTAGGACTAACCAATTTCAAAGACCGAATTTGAAAATTTATTGCTCACTATCAGCTCCTCCACATTCGACGACCTACTTCACGACTATAACGATCTTAATCTTATTGGGATAATAACATCTGTCACATCACAGGCATTTACAGCAAAGCCCTCGTATAGGAAGTTACTTGGGCATTTAATTAAACTAAGTCCTTTAAACCGCACATGGCTTCTAATATACTCTGGAATTTACTGCTTTCTATGTAGCAATTCTGATAGAAATCAAACGTAAAATAGAATAACTGGAAAGAATTGTGACTATAAAATGTTAAACTATAAACCCCAACTTGGCTAAAGTCTTCTATAAATTTTGTGCCTTAGAGTTGGTTTTAGCTAACGGTTGAGGCTTATGAATGGCGTCACGTGCGGAATCGTGAAAAGCGATACACTACGCATCGTGACTGTATGTGTCCCAATTGGCTATGTCCTAGTTACGTATCGGCAGACGGAGCTAGGAGGTTAGTCGTTCATTAGAGTGACATGGCAGCGAGGCGATTATAAATGCAACATAAAATGCTTGACAAACTGAGACAAAAAGTTGGCTTAGTTTTATTAACAGACTTCTAAAAAGGAGGAGGTTGTCAATTCGTAGTAATATTTTTTTTTGTCAAAACAGGATAAGTGTCGTGAACTTTGCTCAAGTAACTAACTTTATAAAAATATTTTCGATTTGCAAAATATTAGTGACTGTACCACAGTGAGCATGTTTTCTAAATAATTTGATATCTAATGTCTTATGGCCTTATTCATAAACGTCACTCAAGCCTCGATTAGCTGAAATAGGTTTTGTCTTCTTCTTACTAACGGAAACGTCAATGTGCAAAAAAGGACAAACAAACTTTAACGACATTTTAGTTAATATAGGTTTATGAATAACAGGGTTAATTCACACACGCAAGAAACATCGTGCAAGTTTCATTGCATTGCTAAGCAGCAAAGCAAAGGATAAAAGTGGTCGATTGAACGACGCAATGCATTGCAAATTGCACGATGTTTCTTGCAAGTCTGAATTTTGCTATATACTCTGCGAAGACTTAACTTTATCTACGAAGATTTAACTTTTCAAATTAATGTTTAAAATCATCACATTTTAAAATTAGTCGTAGAGTAATAAACTTGGTGTACAGTGGAATATTCTCGACGCAATGACCGGGAGAGACTGACCAGCAGCGGTAATATTAACAATGCGTTTATCTCCGCAGTAAATTGGCTACCATACAGATTTTAGGGAATTGTTTAAAGTTCAGTTCCCATGCTCGATTGCGGGGTCGGAAAGCCATTTCACTCCCCCAATGATCTAACGGTGTTTATTAAGGGCTCGCGTGTTTACAGCTACATTAACTCTAAATCGAAACTTTTTTTTCCATAACGCACTCTAAATTAAAATCAGGTAAACCTTCGTGTTATCGAGAGATTTAAAATGAGATACCTACTCGTATCTACAAAGGCAGTAAAAGCTTTTATCGAACTAATACTTTCTGAGCCCCAAAACCAACAAGTATTTTCATTATGTTGTTCGGAACATTAGTAAGATAATCGGACATAAAGCTAGCTGTTAAAATCGTTGTAAGATCTTCGATCGCCTTAAGCCTCCGTTTATGAACCATAAAAAACGCATTAATAATTAATAAACTTAATGGAAGCGACGCAACAATGAAGGATGTAGAAATTACTGGGAGTTGGGACTCGGATGTAAAGTCGTAAAACACAGACTTGTTTTATAACTAGTTTATCGCATCATACGAATGTATTTGTCGAATGCTAATTAGAATAGCCGAGACCACCAAAGATGCCAAGTCTTAATTTCCTGGTTTTTATTTACATTTACGGTCGCAGTACAAGGAAGTCAACAAATTAATATAATAAATATAATTATTTTGAAATTATTATTTGGATATAAAGAGGCGTTAGTCGTATTTTATGAAATACGATGAATGAAGATGTCACATCAAAACGCAATTTTCAATTTGCAACCACTCGTTTTAATTGCGGTTTTTTGATTCTCACGGTACCGTGACGTGACTGAATTAAAATAAATTCAGCCGCTAGCAAATAGCAATTTTATATTGAGCAAGTTAATTTAACAATCAATATAATTTAACCGACCTGATTTATTTTTCGATCTTCGGCAACAAAAAACGATAAATCATACGACTAACCACCAACGCTTTTTAATAATGAGGTAGCTCATTCCACGTACGCTTTGTTTCTATATTTACACGCACGAAACAAGTTCCACACTGTCAATATTGGGCTGACCATACAAATGAATACGTTACTGCACAATAGGCCTTCCATTTTGACCGTTGCGTCTGTTTGCACAGACAATTCTCGGTACGCCCGGGTTGTGCCACCAAGGCACTGCTGCCTAGGCGCAACAACTTTCTTAATTTCTTTAGAAAAGACTACGAAAGAGAGCAATATTATATACCTAAGTACGAAAGTAATTAGCACTTGTACAGGTGAAAGTTTCGACACGATTACCCGAATTGTGTTACTTGAATCATCATCATCATCTTGTCAGCCAAAAGACGGCCACTGCTGGACACAGGTCTAATGCTTTCCGCATCCACCGCGATCCCGCGATCCTCACCAGGTCGTCGCTCCTTCTTGTTGTAGGCCTAGTTACTTGAATAGTTCCAATTAAATAATGAAAGCAGAGAACAAGTTTACCCATTGGTGAGTGCATCACCGAACTTGCAGCAGATATTCTTTATACTGTATGCCAAAATATTTCGTTAGGTATTTCACGTATTTCACGTCGACTGCATAAATTTGGTCTGCAAAGGATAAGCTGCTAAGTTCGTTAAACCTGAACAAAAAACTATTAATTTGCACACCCGCGACCACTCGTTTAATGCTACACCTCCACCGTGCCTCCAACATACATACAAATTTAAATTAATAATTTGATGTTTATAGGATATTTGTGGATGGTTTGTAGAAAAATAATGTCCGTGATTTGGTTTTATGATTAAAAGTAAATGGAGATTATGCTTTTCTGTAAGTAAATAACTGATAGTGCGTTGAATGGTGGCTTCGGTGCTTTGAGAATGGGCTCGTAGAGAGCTGAAACTTAGTTGAGTCTATGTGACTTGGTGTTGATTCATGCGGTATCTAGTGAAGCTGGTGTTGCATGAAAACATACTTTCCATGCATAGACGTACGATACTTTTGATGCATGATGTAGTCGCGGGTGAGCAAATTGTTTTTAGTTCATAAATATAATGAACTTTAGCAAAGTAAAGCCCAATTCAATTAATTCGTTAAACCTTCTAACTACCTTGACGTTGCTGTATATACGGTACCTGCTACCTGCGTTACTAGATAATTAATGAGTATAACTTAAGCAGTAACTTTCAAAACAATAAGTCAATTACGAAAGTCGTAAACATTTACTCGCTGCTAAGATGAAGAGCTAACTGATCTAGTTAGTGCCTACTTTAACTGAGGCAGGTGCACAAACTTGTTACTGCTCGTAGAATAAGAACTTAATTATAACCTACCTGAAGTAAAGTGTCGTTTAAATGTGCACTACATTTTTTTTCTTTACAAGCCAGAGGTTGTGCAGAAATTGTCAATTTTCAACGACGTTTAACGATATCTCGACGTTTGAAGGTATTTCAAGCGATACCTTCATTGGGTAGGAGCAATAATAGGTGCTATTTCATTTTTAACTTCAGCCACTCTCAAATAATACTAGATTTCATTCAATAAAAAGTCTTATCATTAATTAGGTACGATCTACTCAAAATGAACTAAAAATCTCCAAAATTTTTAGATTATGATTGACTTAATGCCTTAATCCATAATTTTATAATTTAATTAACTGCTCTTTTTCCAGACTTGAAGAATTTCATGCGACTTTTAGTTTGAGTTCATAATTAAAAGCATTCACTTGTTAATTTCGAGAAGAAAAGTTATTCAAGTTCGTCACTTTCTAATTACTTGGATTTAGATGATAATTAAACACCTTTTTGAATGCATAATTAGTGAGCTTTTGAGTTACTTGTTGGAGTTTAAGTTTCAACAAATTTTAGGAGCTAGGGGACCGACAAACAATTTTAATAAAGTATACACTGTCAGTGAAAAAACTTGACGTCACTTCACGAGCATGTATGCGTGCTTCTGTGTATTTATTTTTCGTCGTTCATTAACACCAAACGTGAGAAATTATCAGTCATGCTTACCTAATTTCATAACTAGTAGTATAATGGCATTTTCAAGTGTTTGTTCGAAACTTTTCTCATAATATTACCGAGGAATGTACGTGATACATCCAGTGACAAGTTTCTTAGCATATCGATGTCAAGTTTTTTAGTGTAACAACACGCACTGGAGTTATACTTACACAAGAAAATTGACCCAGATGTCACAATTTAGAGGAACTACTACTAAGTATTTAAAATATGGGTATAGGCAGAGTGAAAAAAGTTTTTCCACAGATCAGGCAAAAAACAATCTTATGTCTTAGGCCATAAACACTTTGACGTGTAAAAACGTTTCTTAATTCAACTATAGGTACTTAGAATGATTTTTTTTTACCTAGATAAAACGTTAAAACTACAATGTAGCGACCTCAGCGCCATCCATCATCCAGTAGGAGAACTTGCAGCGACTCCCAGCGCCATCTAATTACCAAACATAATAACTTTCAAATGCTGTTCCAAATCATGCTGACGAAGTTTCTAAAGTCGGTTACATAAATACAACTTCCAGCTCTCTATCTTCGGACTTCGGTCCCCAGGCATAATAAACATCTGCCTGGATAGAGGTCTCTCTATTGCGGTCCTCCCCACATAGTATAGTAGGTTATGCATGCATCCATTAAAATATATTATAATGTTGACTACAATAGAAAACAAAGTAAACTTTTGCTGTTACAATCTTTCCCACAAGGTTGTCGTTCTGAAGAAAACGCCTAATTTTAAGCTATGAATAAAATCCGCAAGTAACAAGAGTGATAGTGCCATAAGTCTTATCAAACGGCTACAACATGTTCCGTCAGCACTGATTTTATCTATGCATTCCATTTCTCCCGGGCTTCCTCCGCGCAAAACGCAAAACTTACGTTCTAGGATTAAAGAGGTTCTCACAGTACGAGCATAATAATATTATTCCTTACACTCCTCCGGAGCTCCGGGCGAGGCTATTACTCATCTTTCCCAACTGGAGGGCTCTTTTTTATTGCTAGACGTGAAAAATACCAGAAATTTCATCCGGTCCGTTCAAAGTGGCTGGATTAATTCAGCAGGCACTTATTTCAAATTGGATTTCGTTCGCAGTGACTGTGATGTCTGTAAGGTCTTTATTCCCTTTTAATAGTCTTCGACTCGTTTTCTATTTACTTCCCTTGTGATATCGCTGTGAACGATGACGAATGATAAGGGTAGGCCTGGGCAACGTTCATTTCAAGGTTAACAACTAAAATGCTTGGCAAACCTTTAGACTCACTGTTTTGTTTGAGCGAACTCATCACTTTAAAACTAATTAATCCCTAACAAGTTATATTTACCTTCAATTCATTTGTAGCTCATTCATGTTATTTGTTACTTGTATAGACAAACACGAATTGAATTACTCAGTTACGAGTAAGTAATTGTCTAGTCTCGAGCTGGTTCCAAAAGCCGCTGGCCGTCTGGCCTTCACCCGAGGGCCTGAAGGATAATCGGTCATAAGATTAACCCGCCAATTACACCGTTATCCTACTACATGCCATACAATTAACTGACCGTATGAAGTAGATTAGCCGTCATATACAACAGCGTGCAGACCTTCAATAGTCGGATTAAACTTGCTGTACATAAAAATATCTCCAATGGATTTCACGCGATTAAGTTACACACACAAACTTACAAATAAGAAAATTATTTTGAAATTAAACAGCGTAAACTTTAAATGTTGTATTAATTTTAACTAGTGCTATAAAAGTATTTCACAAAGGCTCTGCATACCATACCGCTTGGTAGCTGTAATATTAAAGAAGTTTCAATAAATCTCCCACATGGACATCTTATAAAATCCCACCCTCGTATTCATACGACTCAGGTACACTCAAGACCTCTTATATGCTCCTCTAAAGTGTGTCAAGAGCGCTGACCTATGCTCTCTACTGCTTCTCTTTAAAACAACAAGCTAGATAAAGGTAAATACTGCATTCTGTTTACCCAAGTGATCGTAGGTGGCACTCGAAGGCGCGAACGCTGTATACTTACCTGGTTCGTATAAAAAATGTGTCAAACTAACTCTATAAAAAAATCCTAATGCATTCCGTTTTGTGTGGTGGCACAGTAAACAAATCATACACAAACAGTATCACGTAAAGCGATGTAAAGTTTGTGTTTGAATTGGCGGTTTTCTAGATTAATGTTATGACGAATCTTTTGAGCGATTGAATATTCAGTCACGGTCATCACTGCGACACACCAGTTAAGACTCACGGGTTTTAATGAAACAAAAGTATTCCTACCGTGATTAATCAACCTCTTCAGCTAATTTGAAGGTGGCAATTTGACTTTTTCGTGCCGCTCCAAAAAGCCAGCGAGAAATGGATGTGTTTGCTAAAGCATCTAAAGCATTAACGGAGTGAAACTGGTATTTACAATTTCTTCTCTACATTCAATTCAGTCTTGGAAAACCACTTTAAATAGTCACTTAATATTTACTTAAAAGATTGAATTTAATTTCAAATTAAACCTGTCTTGAGATTTTTCACAGCATAAGTGATCAAAAGGATCTTGTTGGTCGTCTGAAATGAAATAACCACGGACCATGCCGTTTAGGCGCCTCTACTCGTACAGTCGAGTTCTCCAATATCTGTACAGCCAACGGTTCATAAATATCTAAACACTGACCTTATGTAACTGGCAATAAGGTCTGTTTGTAGATGTTTTTGAACTATTGACTGTGTAGATATTGGAGACATCGACTGTACCATAAGCATTTACGCAAGCTGTGCGCCCCTAACGTCGACGTCAGGACTACTGTCTTGTTAGTTGTATTAGGTATTACTATGATAATATTATGTCGACGTTGCCGTGGCTTAACCATGCCTTTGTTTTGTCCACGAACATGTTCCAATTGTTACGGTTGGCCCATGTAAATGCTGCACTACATTACCATTAAGGCGAGAGGTCCAACGCAAGGCGATGCAGCATTAAGCCCAAGACTCCTTTATTAAGTTAAAGTAAAGGCTCATTAGCAGATTCTCTAATGTTTCTACTATGTAATTGATATTACACTCAAGAGCAAAAAAAATTGCTCTTGAGTATAGTTGAAAGTAACATGGATCGCTATAAACATTCATGCTCCAAATTTTAAGAGTGGCGAATAATTGAAATCGGTGCTACTAGTGTCATGTAGGTACCTTTACGACTGGATGAAATATCTCATCGTAATAATATTAACCCAATAATTTACAAATTCAGAGAATTCGAATAATATGACTTCCCACTTTTTGGCGAAATTATTCAAATTCTTTCATACATTTTTTAACTTTCTATGTTAAATCCTTATCTAAGGTAACTCTGATCGTTGATGTCGCAGAATTTTAACTACACAGAATATGACTATAAATTCAGAGTATTTTGTTCTAGTGGATCTGTTCCTTTATATCACGCACTGTTATAACAGACATGTCGAAAGCTTTAAGCGCTGTAAACGTTAATTGGACATGAAACAAACTTTAACACGGCTCATTAAATTTTCGAACAAGCTACACTGAACCGGCTGGTTGAAATTGTATATCTTATCCAATAGTATAATCCTTTAACATACATTTTAAGCCGGTATAATTACGTGCTTAGTAAACTCTTAAAAACGCCTTAGTGCGACTAATTACGAACGAAATACTTTTGGCAGTTATCGACATAAGCTATCAATCATGCTTTTTATTTGACTACAAATCGCGAAAAGTAAAATAATTTCCAATCAACTACAGCGCGCCAAATAGCACTCTAGCTTTGCTTATCTTTCACAAGATTGTCTATTTATAAATTGCACAAACACTCCAAAACGTAAATTCTGAAATGGTGAAAAACAAATGGTCTATTTGAAATACACTCGTGGCAGTGGCTCGAATTTTTATTTTTTCTCCGCCATGTCTGCTCATCGAGGCGTGCAATTTTACTATTTTCGAATAATATTTAGATCACTCAACTTCTTCAATTGGCCCTGAGGCATCGATGTCAATATACTTTGGATCTCAATTCCTTCACAGCTTCTCGCCTCCGTTCACTACGATCCTAGGAACCGTTGGTATGGCTCACACCATTAAACCGATGTATCCTTGTGAACGTAGGCAGAGCCCCTACTCTGAAGTCCGACCGTCCCTCTCACGCCAGCATAAGTTATCACGAACTTCAGATTTCTGACTTCGGAGTAGGGGCGCAAATTCTCAACTTTTTTCCAAAACTAACAAGGCTTTTTTCTCCTTTCCAGTGCGTCTTCGGAGCGCGCTGCGTACTCCTGGTTGCCTGATACCAGGATCGAGTTTTGCTCCCCGTACAGCCGCCGTCGGTCCTCGAACTCGACCATCGAGAGCGACTGATGGTACGATGGCTTCGACCAGCTCGGAGAAGCATTACTTTGAATACAGACTCATGTGTAAGACAGACTCAGTGTTAAGGTATGAATAGTGTGAATATTGTTCAGTTAACTTGTTTGTCTACTGTTTGTAAATAGCTTCAATGTTACGGAATGCATAGGATTATAATGTAATGACTGAGTGAACGATTGGCTAGTCACAGATGATACTTGCATTTAATGTCTACTCGTGGGTGTTAATTCAATAAACACATTTTATTTAGGTCATTCTGTATTCAAGATTAAAACATTTAGTTTAAGTGCAATGCTGTTTCTTCCTTCTGAAAACCAACAAGCTTTATCGCTACATAGAGCTCCGCACAAACTAATCTGCATTTTCTCGACTTATTTCTTATGTTTACCTATTTTATCATACTACAAACAACTTCAGAGTTCTGTCCGCTCACTCATTCTTTCTGAGAAAATAACATTTTTGCTCATAAATTCCCTAATATTTCTTGCATTTACTTGGAACCGAGAAGAAGCGTGAAACTTCCTCATCGTTGCCTAAAATGAATATTTATGACGGGCAACGAGTAATGCGCCATTTATGGACGAAGTTAGAATGTATTCAGTTTACTTATCGAACGAAACGGAATCGCGAGTCTCTCGTACTCCGATATACCTATTACTGAGCCCGATACAAACAGTATTATGGAGGCATAGGCAGGCTGAAAAGGATGCTCAAAGCATGACTGATGATACTAATTTACAGAATTTACAGTGATGGACTCTATTTTCATGTCGATAAGGGAGTTAAGAGATACATTTCGTAATTGAGTCGATGTTTCTTTTTCTTCTTCAAAATACTACTTTTATCCTTGATGAAAGATTTTTTGTTCCTCATTCCGCATTTATAGACAAGGAAAGTGTAAAACTTGTTAACGCGTGGCAGAGGATTTAATCAGAACACCCCAAAACACCAAAACCAAAACGTTTCATTAGTATTATTTATCTCATTACACACTATGTATCCAACATTTCCTTATTCTAGCTATACCTACCTAACCCTCTTATATAAGAATATGTTTTTGATAAATGTGGTAATTTATAAACTACTTCTAATTCTATTTAATACTACTTTTTGTAATAACTTTAGTACCCGTTAGGTTTAGGATGGAAAAATCTTAATGTAAGACATGACACCAGCAATGATTGTTAAGTTTATTGATAAAACGTACATAATTATTAAATAGTATCTAAAACATTCGCTGTGATTTTTAGTTAAGCTTTTAATTTTAAGTGTATTTTTTTCCGTAGCTGTAAAAAATATTGTAACTTTCTAGAATAGAAAAACAACAGTCAAGATTTATTTTTTTAATGTAGATAGTCCCAGGTTTCAAGACACACGAGGAAATAATATAACTATGTGTAACTGTACAAAAATTATTCCTTATCTACTATGTACATATTCCATAAAATATAGTTATTTAAGTTAATAAGTAGGTATATAAAAAGTTTGCTTTGAAATAAAGTTACGTAATATTTTTCCAATTTGAATAATAAAATTATTTCTGTTTGTAATTTTTTTTCATATTTAATACATACATTTTCGAATGTACAGAAAACTCTAGTAGGTATTCAGATTAGTTTCATGTGACTGATAATTAAATGACAAACACACGTTACATAATGTCATAAATTACTTAATTTAACGTTTGTTGTGTAAAATTTAAAACTCACATTTTTGGAATCTAGAAAGTAAGTATATTCACTTATTTTTATTGCAAACATAATTATGATTATTCAAGCAGCCTTATATTTGATTTATCGTTTGATATGCAGAAAAGAGAAGCTGGTATTAATTACTATAATTATAATAAGTATGGAAGAATAATGATGATTATCATTTGTTTTATTAATTTACAATAATCAAACCTACTTTGTACGTGTACACTGATGTTGTATTATAATTATTATACCAAATTTGACATTGTCAAGTTGAACCTAAAACATTTTTTGGTAACAAAGTTCTGTATTCATCAAAATTAATTGTGTATTATTTGAAACCAGCCAAATATTTTTTATAAAAAAGCTAACTTTACTCCGTGCTATAACAAAACCTGTGTACAAACCAAAAATTAAAAACAACAACGTAAAACAAACGATGTCATAACAAAAAAAAAACTGACATCCTTTGGGAGACTGTTGAATCCGGGCCAACCGCAAAATATAATTTAAAATTCAGCTTACGACTTACGCTAAAACTAACTTACGTAAATTCAATTAGATTTTTGTTCTCGACAACCACATAGCCATAAGTAGATAATTGCCATCGCCCATGAACATCTTAGAGTAGCATGCGCGTTGCTGACTTTCTACACAGGTAGGTACTTACAAGTCAAGCCAACCTATTCATACCGTGGTGGCAGGTAATAAGCTCAAACATAGATATACTTCCATGTAAGATTTCTAACAAAAAAGTTTTTGATTTTCAGATTTCTCAGATTGGTTGTGCTATAAGAGCTATATATCTTTATACCAAGTTTCAAGTTTCAACTGGAACTACTCTGTTTTCACAGTAAGTCGATTTGTATGGAAAGAACCTTTTTAATGACTGTATATTTTAACCCCCGATGAAAAAGAGGAGTGTTATAAGTTTGACCTGTGTATCTGGCTGTGGAATCATATCTCCCAAACGGATGGACCGATTTATATGCGGTTTTTTTTAATCGAAAGCCATTGTAATCGAGATGGTAGCCAAGTTTCATTAAAACCGGTTCAACCGTTTTTGAAATATCGAACTTTGAAATGACAATATCGGTGGTTTTTCAACTTTTCTTTATGTTATGATTGCGTCGTCTTAGAAGTTTGATTTTTTCACAGCTTCAAGGGACTGCAGGCTTGAGTATTTGATAAATAATTTCAGCATGCTTTCTCCACGCATTCCAGAGAAAAGGGTCTTGACAGACAGACGGACAACAAAGTGATCCTATAAGGGTTCCGTTTCAGACGAACGTTTCAGAAGACAGCCTAATGCCAGTCGCACAAAAACTATATTCCCAACCTAATCAAGTGTGTCATTGCCAACACAAGGCGAGATTAAAGCGATAATTAGCGTGACTCGCTCGTCACAGCTTCCTGCGACAATCTTATTAAAGTTTCCTGTCCTTAACTGGATCCTCGCAGCACAACACAACGGTTTCCAGCTACAACACCGTGCCTCATCGCCGGTACTATGAGTAAGATAAAATTTAACCCCGAATTTGTGTCAGAGGCATTAATCACATTGCGGCCTTCCTTTGACTACTTCTAACTTGTTTGCTTCTCAGCCTCGCAATGTAACAACTTACACGATTTTTCGTACTAGTAATTCGGAGTAAAGTTTAAACGGCGAAGTTTTTATATATGTCTACGAGGAAAGTCCTTTAGGTACATACTGCACTTTTATATGAGTAAGTAAAGAAGGTTTATATTTCACATTGGCATGCAAGTAAGAGGTTTTTATTACAACCGAAGATACCTTTAAACCTTGGGATGTTAAAACGTAACTTCACTGGCAAAAAATTGTAATTGCTTACAGTTAATATGGTAATATTAGGACAGTTATAAACCGAATAATTGTGTACCTATTCAATTTAGCTGATACTCTTATGAGTGTGTAATAATTTGTAACTGTCTGTTGTGCACTGTGTCTCAACGTGTTTTTAGATGAAGAAGAGGCGAGTTTTTGTGATGCGTAGCGTGCAAGTTCGGAACGAATCAGCCTACGTGGTTTGTTCGGAAGGTACGATTCGGCAAGATCAATCAAATGTATTGATGTAATAATACACAAAATAAATGTGGACCTGTATTTAATGAAAAGAAGCAAAAAAAATACAAACTTGAAACGAATAGTCTTCTGTGCGAGTTAAATGTGCTACGTACGTGTTTATGCAAGTAGTTAAAGTTCATTAAGCGTAGTGTTTTTAACGGGAGCACGCAAACATTAAATAACTTTAACTTGATTATTTAAAAAATCGTAACCATTATCACCATAGGATAAAATATTAAATGATATCTCTAAATATGGACGTGACCTATAATTTTAAAAGTATCCCACATTAATTGAACACCATAAAGAAATAATAATTATAATAAGGAAGAAAGATATTTAACCTTCTTCCTTGTGATTATTTCTCGAAATCAATATAATAAACACAAAGTGAAATTAATATTACTTAATTAAAATATAAATTGAAAATTACAAGAATACTTTGGCATGCTGTTTCAATCGAAAATTCAACATTAAAGGAACACACTCGTAAAATGTTTATTGCGTTTTATTGCATAACGCGTTTCAGTGCAGCGTCACGGTCACGAAGCACATTGAAAAGTTCCACCTGAGTTTATTTGAGTTATTCGATTACGGGGCTATTCCCGCCTTGTACACCCCTCGTAGTTCCGAATGTGTAAACTATCTTTACGTAAATGGGTTATTTCACGATAAGCAAATACTTCACCACCAATGCATACAAATCACCTGCTAGTTAAAAATAGTTATTTGTTATACAAGGGTGCAAAGTTGTATTTTATCCGCGAGTGCTTCAACACACTAGAAGTAAAATACATTTGCACCCGTGTGTAACACAAAACTTTTCACCTCACTGTAGCGAGGAAAGCGCAACATGTAAAAAAAACAGCTCATAAAAAATAATCTTCATCACTGGAATCACTATTTTTTTACGATAATAATATCGTACAAAAACATAGTGCAATTGTAAGGTTTATGACTTAAAATCATTAAATAAAGCAAAATTTGGTATTTTTATTAAATTGTCAAACCATTTATCAATTATTTAATGATAAATAATATCGAAAGAACCATTATTATGAGCGTTTTACGTTTTGTTATCTGTCAAAATCTACTTAAGCACGCTCCACTCCAAGGTCAAATTACTTTCCCCACTAGTGGATTAAATGCGATTTTACCCGCTTGTATTAAAGGATAAAAGACGGCTTTCCGAGGTAGTGAGGGGAAAACGTATTTATTTGCTTCTTCGCCAGTTTGATCTAGTCGAATCAGATGACTGCTACACCACATTTTGGTACCTAATTAGTTTATTTTTAACAGGTTCTTAAATGAACAGTTTTAAAATCCAAGCTTCTTACTTAAAAGTAATGTCAGAATCAAAAATAACAGACGCACTTACTTAGTATTATTTTTTGTAACTGAATTTACAAACGAGCACTCTATTAGAAGACAAGACAAAGTTATTGAAAGTTACATTTTAGAGCTGTTATACAACAGTGAATTTAATAACAAAATACATATTGTCTGCTCAATCAACTATTTACCCCACTGGGCAAAACAAGGTTCAATCGGGAATAGCCCAGCTCAACATCGGAAGTCCTCGAAGGTGGCATTAATGGCGTTAACGCTGAGGATTTTATTTGGACAACGGTGCCAGCTGGCTCCAGTTAAATTTAACCTTTGTCGAACTTCCCGGAATCATGTAGGGCTATGTATCGGAAATTTTGATCAAGTGCTTTTTTCTAAGGTAACTACCGCTAATATCACGGTATTCTGTAGATGTTCAATAAATAATCCAGGAATACAGCAGTACTCAGCCTGATTTTTAGGGTTCCGTACCTCAAAAGGAAAAAATGGAACCCTTACAGGATCACTTTGTTGTCCGTCTGTCTGTCTGTCAAGACCCTTTTTCTCTGGAACGCGTGGAGGTAGCATGCTGAAATTAATATTAAATACTCAAGCCTGCGGTCCCTTGAAGCTGTGAAAAAATCAACCTTCTATGTTCACGCAATCAAAAGATACGGTCATCAAAAAAGCTATTTCCATACAAATTGACGATTTCCCAAAACCTAAAGGATACTTCCAGTTGTCCTAGAAACTTGAAATTTGGTATGAAGGTAGCTCTTATAGCACAACCACCCCAAAAAGTCTCAAAATCTTAAATTTTTATGTCTATCTGTAGATTTCGCAGACCAATATAAGTTGACCCCACACTGCGTACATTTTGCTTAGGAGCAAGGCTCGGCTTACACTGGACTTCTTAAAATACTGGGGAAAAGCGTTAAAATATTTCTACGGAATCCTCGTGCGCGAGTCCGACTCGCACTTGACCGGTTTTTTTTTAACTGGCCGGCATTAGTGAGTAATTAAGTACTACACGATTGTTAAATACTCAATTGCACTTAGGTACATTATTTGCTATTGACTATGGCGAAAGTTAGACTCAGCAACAAGACTTCTCCGTGCTAGTATCTCCCGATTCAAACGAACGATGAATATTTAAGATAGCGATGTCATATGTATGTATATAGGTAGTACTTATACTTATGTGTAGTATTACTTAATATTTGATAGTCCTTATAATTGACTCCACGAGCTTATTAATGCTACGACGTGATTAACAGACACTTCCGCTCGCGAGATGTTTACGTAGAACACGAATAATGAACACGTTTGAACGTTGTTAATACGATACAAACTTTGCTAATTAATGGCAAGTTAATAAACAAGATAATTGTGGTACATAGATGGTAATGTGATAGGTAAATTACAATACCGAACCGACAGAGCGCTTATTCTGTGTGTTTTGTCGTCAACACAAGTCTTCTATCTTGGCTGTACTTCGCATAACCGTCAAGCGAATGTAAGTTGAGGTTTTCTTAAATAAAATGCATTTATGAATATACGGTGGCATTGTCAGTGCGTAATTAATACTGAACAAGAAACATAAATAACAATAACAACAAAATCTGTTGCGTCTTTTATTAATACTTACCTACTAATTGGCACATACTTATGTCATCAGACTCTGTTGAAAGTGGTATAAAAAGGGTTTGAGGTTTGCCAATATAGATTCTAAAATACATTGTAAATGGCTATAGCCTTTGTAACAACAGAAATTCTATTGTGTCTGGTTTACCACTTGCGAAATCATTAAGGTCTGATTAAAATCACTAGTTTATTAAATTTCCTATGCGATTTCAAAATTAAATTCAGAAAATTAAGATACATTCTTACCCATTTCCATTTAAACTAGATGCTTAACTAATCTACACTGCAAAGTCGTGCAGCAAAGCTTTCATCCTATTAACACAAAAGGTAGAAGAAAAAAATCACAGTAGCTTGTTAGATGTTTGATCGATAGGACCTACCAGGGTTACGAACGTTAGAAGCCAATTCTCACGCCTAAGTCAATAACTTAGCATTTTGTAAACAAATTCCAACAATACGCTACCATGTGGATCTTCATTTCATAACTTTTCCTATCAAACTAAAAAACAACCTCTTGCGGCAGTTTTTAAAGTTGAAAGTTACATCACTGTTCAAGCCCAATATTAAAATTTCTAGCCAGCATCGTATTGACTTTGCCTTTGTAAACACTAATAAGAAATTCAAAAGTGGGAACTAGTTAAAATGAAACAGTGAATATGTTAATTTTGTTAGTAGAGCCTGACCTGCCGAGTTGGGAAGACTTTTATATTTTTTAAGCCTTTACCTACTGCTACATCTATCTTTTCTGCCATTTTGCTTGCGGAAATGAAATAACTTTGCTGAAAAGTATATAATTATGTATAAAATTTGGGCTGCAAATTTACTTGCAATGTTGTCTGACGGCAAGGCCACGACTTCGCTCGACCAGCGGCTCGGCGAGCGTTTTCCTAATACATTGCGGGCATTGTAAACTAATCGAAGTGCGATAGGCATCTTGAGCGCGCAATGAACTTAGAAAGCGCTTGCCGCGCCGCAGATCACGCAAAATCGTGGCCACATCACGGAAAGCTATTGGCTTCAAGTTAGTGAGGGGAAAACATCATGCAGAAGAGATAATACTTCCTTAATTAATAACGTCAAGGGCCGAAAATAGTGTAGGCTGTTAACGGGTGGAAAAAATAGATAATTTAAACTACCTAACTACTGTAATGATGCATTCCGCAGCAATAGTTGCTAAGCAACCGAAGCGCTCACAAATCTCACAATGATCTGCACAAGCTCTTATGTCTATAACAATAGAGCTGAGCTTTGATCTGTGAATGCGTTGGTTGCTTAGCTACTTTTGCTGCTAACTGTATGACATATTTTCTAACCTTCAAAAATATTGCATGGATCTATGCAATGTCTTGAAATTTGACCGCATACGCTACTTCCAGCAGCCTGAGTATCGCTATATCCTCCTATATATGCTTTACAGCCTCGTAACGGATATATAAAAATACGGTCTGCTCCAAAAATATATGCTTTACCAGCACCAAACATCTGTACCGAAGAAGATACTAATGCCCTTTTTATTCACCAAGAATAACCTCTTTGTAGCCTCCGTCGAATATTTTATAGGTTTTTAAGTGACTACCTTTGAAGCTATCTCTGCGTGGGCCTTAGTAATGATAAGTAAACCAGTATTTCTCATTTTATACACTTTATCCTCAAATACTCGTAAATAAGTTAAGTATGTACACTTTTTTTATTATTAAAGTTTGCTTGTAGGTACTGGGGATGTGAAGTTTGATAATAGTTGTGTTCATTCTTAACAAGATATTACTATTTTGATAGAGAGGAAAAAAATAACGTACTTATAAAAGGTACAAGAGAATGTTTAAAAACAATTAAGTATAATACCTACCTACGTATGTCAAGTGCGAGTGTACTCATACACCTACAGTTGTGTAACTACAGTTTGTAAAAACGATTAAGAAAGTGTTTTCTTAATAGTTTTTACAAATATACTACGAGGAAGGCAAACGAGCAAGTGGTCACCTGTGCCCTAAGCACGACTTGTCGAATCCTGCGTTACGTTACGGTTATCGTATCGAGATCGAGAAGTCTCATACTAAATTTTAGTTCCAAATACGCTCACGGGCGGGCGCTGTTCCAAACGTCATACAAACTCGTTATAGTTTACTATTCGATTTTACGTGACGCGGGATTCGACAAGTCGTGCTTAGGGCACTGATGGTAAGTGATTACCACTGCCCATGGACACCCGCAACCCCGGAGGTTTGCAAATGCGTTGCCAACCTAGAAAGCTAAGATGAAATGCCTCTTGTGCCCGTAATTACACCGGCTGTCTCAGTCTCCGCGCACCGGAACACAACAGTGCAAGCACTGCTGCTTGGCGGCAGGATTAGCAAGTAAGATGGTGGTAGCGATCCGGACGGACCTCGCACAAAGCCCTAACGCCAGATATTAAAATTATGAAACCAAAAACTTATTAGCCTTAGTAGGTACGACATCTAAAACGATAATCAAAATTCTGTGTAGAAACTTTGTTTCGGCCAGTAGAATTAAAAATTTGCCTTAAATGTAATTAAAGTACATACTAATTCGTATGTAAATTATGAAATTCATATACAAGAGAAGAGCAACAGTATCTCTCTGTAATTTAGATGTCGCGCGAAATTCGTGTCACGATTTCTTATTTAAATTCAAATTGCTTGAGCGGCTCTTTAAATCTCAGCCTACATTAGGCGAAGGAAGTAATTCCATCCATTTAATTACAAACATACGCTGAAAAATGATATTGAACTTATTCTGGAGTCAATAAACGTTTAATTTGCTTATATTAATCCAACGTTACCTAGTGATTGTTCGTGACGGCGAATGATGCTGTCATACGACACTGGGCCATTTTATAAAAAAAGTTATACCTACACACTTTCAAATCAATCGGAAAATAAATCATGTGATACGATCGGTAGGACAAAGGCAATAAGACCAGAGGGCTTTTTTCATGAATTTATCGATACTTAGGTAGTTTTTAATTGCACAAACATTTTATTTTATCAAAATCAAAATTAATTAAATGATATTTTATTTAATCCGTTACCACTACAGAGTGTAAGGAATTTAAAAAATGGTTTAATTTTTTTCAGTAATGAAGCAATTTACAACTGCAATTCAAATGCCTCTGGATCGGAATGAACTAAAAGTTTAGTTATTTTATTGAACGAGCCAGTGAAGTGAGTGAGTTTACAGTGACGAGTAAGCGAATATTGCCTTTCGTATGTATGTTTGTGGCCGTCAAAATGTTTATTCGACTAAACTTTATCTTTATCTTTAGTCTTTAACTTCATGATATTTGGTAGAAGAGTTCTTAACACATACCTATTTAAATATTTGGAGTTCCAACATGAGCAGAATCTGTTCAGGGAATACCGAGATCCAGATTTAGAGAGAATAGGGGGCGCAACCGTCTATGCTAAAGATGTTTCACGTGCGTACTTAAAAATTAGTTAACGAGTTCTTAGTTCGAGGCGAACCACTAGTTAATTCAACGAGCGAGCGAAGCAAGTGAGTTTTCGGTGTTGAGATATGGGCAAAATTTTATTGTCCTTAATAATATATGTATGTACGTGACCGGCAAAATGTTTCTTCGACAATAAATTGAGTGTCGTTGATCTAAAAGTTATGGAATTTGGTAGTAAAGTAGTCTTCATTATGTCTAATAAAGTAATTGACATAAATAAAAATTTCAAGTTCGAACATGAGCAGATTCTGTTCAGGGAAGACGGAAATCCAGATCAGAAGAGAGTAAGGACACGACTAGACGACTATGCTACATAGTCACGTTTGACGTAAAAATTAGTTCGCGAGTTCTTAGTTCGGGGCAAACCACTAGTAATTCAACTTTTCTCTTTTTACCGGACAGTCGACGCAATCATGGCGGCTCGGGAATAATTACGCCCCATTTAACCGAACTTGTAGTTGTCATGTTTAATCAGTGTGAGCTACAATTGCAAGCATGTGATGACTTATTGTTAGCACATTACGTAGGCGAGAGATTTAAAGTTGATCTCTTGTCAAGGACTTTGGTATGAAAACGAGCCTTTCGTTACGTACTTACTTCTTCTTGCGGATTTATTCATCTTGGATGCGTCTTTATTTATTCATCTGCGAGTCTTATTATAAGCGAAAACGAGAGACATGGAATATAAGCTCACTTATCGGTTACAAGAATGACCAAAAGCTCACAAGTACTATTAGTATTAACTTAATAAATAATTATAAATTTGACTTTGGGACTTTGTTTGGACTAGTTAAGAGATGTTCTGTAATTTAGGTTAAGCTAGTTGACGAGGCCTGTTGCTGATGTATTTCCATGTAAATGCCCGTTACTTGACATTGTTAAGAGATAAACATACTAAAAGTCCCCACCCCTCCGAGGTGAGCCCTTGTGGGGGGGGGGGGGGGCAAAAAAGGTCCCCTTTTTTTGGTTTCTTACTCTAACTTTCTGCTTTCGACCATTCCCTCCACACCCCCCTTGTGAGCACTCATTTCCCAGGCTAACAATGCTAGCTACTCGTTGATTTAAACTCGCGTAAAGCAATCAACGCCTTATCGAAGCTATATTATTATGTATCTTTAGATTTATATTTACAATTTTCCTTATAATGTCAAGAACTTCTTTTTATACGATAAGAAAGGCAAGTGAATCACCTGAGATGCTAAGTGATCACCAAATGCCCATAGACACCCCTGCAGCCCGGGGGGTTTGCAGATGCGTTGCCAACCTAGAGGGCCAAGATGAAATGCCTGTTGAACTATTTATTTACGTCACACCTGAGCATCACACGCCCTAATTTGCATTCCATTTTCCATATAATTATAGTACAGTGTAAGTGCTTCAAGAAGTACAGCGTAGGTACATACTAATGGAATTATAAAATGCCGGTAACATCGTTTTACAACTAACGAACACTTGATCTTTGCCTTATAAAGGGGCACTTAGACCCATTTTACAGCAACAAGTAATGCTAACAACCATCGTCAAGTTGCCACCTTGGGTTGAAATGAAATGCCATTGCCGGCGCGCGGGCAACCGCGGAATAATCATAGGGATAAATACATCACTTCAGGTTAAAATGCTTACACGTTGCTTGTAAATTATGTAGCAAGAACGTTAAACAGTTATGTAGGTACAGTTGGTATTAGGTAGTATGAGGAAAATCATGATGTTCACTTTTTAGACGTACATTAAAGTAAATCTGGTGGTCTTATAAATACTACTATTATTATTGTTGTATTAATTTGCGAAGAAAGAATGTGGCAGAACGATCAATTAAAAAACTACAAGTACTTCGATATCCCAGGCTTCCATAAATAAACCATCGTATTTATTATTTACAATGTCTTCGGTTCTAATTGTGACCGTGTATTTCGAAATTGAAACAATAACAAGCATATCCTCAGCAAGAGTCTAATCATGGCCGCACTAAATATTGTATATGACGCCCACCGGGTATTGTATGTTAAAATGTATAAGTTTCGCTGTCGTTGTAACTCGATCGCTCCTACATAGTCTGGGACGGACCACATTTGGTTGGGCTGTGTCACTAACTGCATGTTGCTTATCATTAAAACACTTCATACTTTTTTGTTAGTTGTCCCACTATTGGGAAAAGCCTCCCCTTTCTCCTTTCACTCGTCTCTGGTTTTGGCTAAATCTCTCCAAAAACGCTCAAAATGATCCCGTCACCTTCTTCTTGGTATGAATCTTCTCCGGAGCCCGTCGCACGGAACCCAATCGGTATTTGGTGGGCAGCAATTTTGGTCCATCGATCCGGACAGGTACATTCAACAGACATGTTCCTTCCAATTCCACTACAATTTACGCCACATACTTAACAACTAAATTGACAAAATACTGTCAAGTAATAAAACTGTCGTGATAAAGGTTTTTTATATAAGTTTTATTATATAAATTATATTATATAAACTCTGGAAAGCCGACATTTTACAATGCCTGTCGAATCATAATGCATAATATAAAGTCACATTGGACTTGTAATTATGTGAAATTAATGATCATGTGTGTCAGTGAACCATAATAAATTAAGGATGTATTTGGGCGAATATATATTTTCATCAGAAGAACCGCAGGTAGCAGCTGTCTCATCAATCACTATCGGTAAATATAAACAGCCTCACAATGTTAAATATTCAAATTGTCAAACAATCTGTACTCCTTTCCAAATTCCACCACAAAGTTGCAAGAAATTAGGAAAGTGGAAGATTCTGACACATTATTTCCTGCATTATACTCGGCTCTAACACTTTTTATGCTGCTCAGTTACACTTGTCTCATGCCATTTCATTTCGACTGTACAGTATTCTATTTCAAGGAAGAACAAGTAAAAATACTACCTAACCCAAAAAACAAAACATTATACGAGGGATGCAGTTATCGTAAAATTCAATATAAAAGATGTTAAGTACATTATCACTCGGAGACATCGTATTCAGGTATATGGAATAACAAATCTTCAACACCCTATATAGTTTAGAATAGCAGCAAAGTTTAGAAGCATCGTTGCAATTCCCAAGTAGGGAAAAGTATGAAATAGAACGCTCCCAGTTTCGGAATACTTTGGTGCTTATACAAGATACATGGTTAATCTCTCCGGTGTTGGCTTCCTAGTAAAATGATAATGCGGAAGTTTTAAACGCGCCACCGCGAAAGTTCTTGAATTACGATAGTTTTTCTTCTAACAATTTTACACTGAGGTGTGAAACACTAACAGTAAATTTTGCTATTACTGTACCTAGCTGTGTTAGTACACGAAATATTTCCGTTATGTGTATGATAGACTACACTATGACTACTATCATACATGTGCAATGGAAATAATATTTCGTGTGAAAAAAAAAATCGTTCCATCCATTCTAACAGATATTAAGAAAGATCGAAGTTTATGGACGTTTTACGAAGTTAAAGTTAAAAATTTTAGAATGCGACTAATTATGCTAAAATGTAACGTATGTGACATTCGCATGATAATATTGTAGACATTGTAACATTCTAACTTGCAATACCATAAAACGGGGCAGATACGTTGGTGAGCCAACTCCTAAGAGTATGTCTATGGCGTGATCGTGGTGACGTCATTCGCCCTACAGCTGAGCGACCAGCCACGTTTTACACAGGAATGCAGCATCTAACATTTGAACCTATCACGACCATCTGCCGGGATAATTATTTACCTCCCAAGAATCGAAATATAAGAATAAGCTTAACAGAAATTAGCCTTACTTGTATTAGAAAAGCTAAAAGAGTACCCTCTCTGTTTTTTGGACATGGCGACTGATGTCAAGAAAAAAAAATAGCAGGCGTCATATTGGAAAATAGCACTTAAAAACATAAATACAGTGGAACGTAGAACCTCCTTCTTTTTTGAAGTCGGTTAAAAACCTAGAAAAGCTTCCGTAGATGGCGCTGCTATGCTCACTGTTGTGTTAAGTAGAGGCCTGAGTGACATACCAAATGAATGGTTCAGAGACCTCCCTATAACGAAACGAGCTAGGACAATATTTTTTAAGGAACGTGACATTTTTAATATGAAACTGCCGTGAGACTCAGTCATAGTGATAGTGGTGGAGTCGTGCGCTCCTAAGGAAGAACTGAGAATTATTCCAAAACATGTGATACAAATTAAGTAACCAATAAACTCGACTTATAAACGTAACGTACTATACTGTAGACTTTGGCGGTCCTGATTCATGGATATGGACCTCCGCAAAGTAACGCCTGATTCAAACAATTTTTTACCGTGTGTTTTTCGTACGTTTAAGTTTTTAATACCGTCCAATTAAGTATCACTTCCTCTAATCAGATACAAGTTTGCCAGCATTATGTGAAATGTGGCAAGACAGCGTGCCATCAGGCCGCGCCCTCTATCGGACGCCCTAGGTTGCGCATCAGTCATACGCCAACCTCGCACGTCATCTGTCAAAACTCGAGCCACAGTTTAATGGATTATTTAATACGCCCGTTTTCAATCAACACGCAGCCATTTTTTGCGGTCAAATGTGTCACGTGGCTTTAGTTTCGTGATTTGTTGCTTTCAGACGTGTGGGCGTGTGCTATGACCAATTAATGTCAGAAATCACTTAGAGTAAAGATAGGGTGGACGGTTGGTTACAATGTTTTAATTGTTAATGTTGCCCTGTGGCTTTTGTGTGGCGATCTATTTATTCATACTCAAGTATTAGCTATTTATGGCAGTTCAGTACAACAACAGAAAGAAAAAAAACAAAAAAAAAATTAAACCTAAAATAGCAAAGGATGAAGAGGAAAAAGTAAAAAAAAAATGGTATTATGTTAGTATTTTACGTCAAAAAAGTAACAGTTACGAAGGAAATGACCTCACAAAAAAATTGCTGTTCTTCGTATTTTTTAATGTAAGTACATAACTTCACTGTTTATTAAGTAGGTAGATAGGTAAAGTTTGAACGCCACGCCATCATCTTAAAATACTACTTGCTCACCTTAATTTTATAAAACGATGTTAGTCCTTCATGAGACAAGCAAGCAAAGTTCTTTTATAGCGTACCTAGTACCACCAGGCCTTTGTGTCTGGTGTAAATTCTAGTGATTATACGCATTTTCGATCTAGAAAGTGCTAAGCTAAGTTTCCAAGTATACTAAATATGCCTGAAGCATAAGAATAAATAATAACATAGTAGAACGGAAACTCCCGCTCCGGACGGGCTCAAGGTCACGATATTAGAGTATTTGTTAAGAGAGATTTTTAGAGAAGAGAGTTAATTTTTTTGAGCAATGCAATGATGCGTTGGACCGACGACCTGGTTAGAGTGACCGGGGGGGGGATGCGAAAGGCGCAAGACCGGAAGGAATGGTGTGCATTAGAAGAAACCTACACCCAATTTGGGTGGGGTAAGGTTGTAAAAGAAGAAGAGAAGGAGATTATACGAATTCTGCTTGTTATTTTTCTTGTCTGTATTACGGTTCACTAATGTTTTGTCGAAACTTGTTTAACACAACTAACGTTTCATATACTATTCATTTCACAAACATGTTGTTGCAAAAAATGCTCATTATATAAATAATTACTAGACAACTATACATTTAGAAACATTGACACTTGACAAACATATGTAAAGACAAATAATTATTTTAAAAATGTTCATTTCACAAATGAATGCTTTTTAAAATCGGTTATTTTGCAAAACGTGAATTGGTAAACATTATTCCGTAATAATTACTTTCTCCGTAACGAAATGCAGGGCAGTAGGTATGAAATGTATACTCGAACTCCGTAAGTTTATTGCTCCTTGCTTATTGATTTCTGAATTGGACTTCTAAGCCGGACTTCTAAAATGTTCGAGCAATTGTGTTGAAAAATATTATACTCAACCCCAATTTCTGGACGGTGTCGACGGAGCTCCGCTTCGTGGAGCTCCTATTCCGCGTACTTGAGGCGCTTCGCGCCTTGACGTAAGTCTAACATAACCTAAACCTATTGTAAGGCTATTCATTCTCTCCGTCAGTAAGTCTGTCTGTCCGCCCGAACGTCCTTAAAAGGGCTGAGTCTTTTAAAAGGTAACGGCGATTTAATATATTTTATTTAAATAAAATAAAACCAGTGACAAAGTAATATATCAAACGTTGGTAGGTGATACATTAGTTGACTATTTGATATCGTTATAAAATAACCTATTTGACAAATTATACGATACGAAATGAAAATTTGTGAAGTTATTATTCGATAAAATAAATTATTTGCCAAATCAGTAGTTGTGTAAAGATAATTTTAGGAATGATGCATTTATCAATCGTTGGTTGTGAAACGAAAATTTGCTAAATGACTGGCGACAAAGTGATAGGACACCCTGTATTACGGACGGCCAAATTACGAACACTGGCAAATGGCTCAACAATCTCGTGTCGTTTGTGGCTTTACCTAGTTTGGGACTAGGTCAATTTAGGTGTAAATAGTTCTTTGATATTTTATTACCAAAACGCGTTTCAAATACAAATAAAAGGTACAAAAGGTACCTAAGCAAAATACACTTGTGTACTTCGCACACCCCCAAAACTAAGTTAAGTACATGGAAAGTTATAAGTCATAATGATCTGAAAATTTAACTAACATTCCTCTCGCGTCACTTTTGCAACAAATACTTATTCTTTTACAACTTCGTGTCGCGAAACCTTTTAAACTAGGCGCTTCCCTCCCTACATGTAGTGTGCAAATACTTGAATAATAAACACACTAAATTGTGCAAACAGCACGACGGAACCCTAACAGCGGATATCTTGTGCTCAAAAAATGTTTCGTGGGCAAACAAGAGAGTAGAGAGGGCGAGAGGGGTATGAAGTTCAAGGGTTCCGTAGTAGCAGATAACAGTGTATTATATCATAATCAGTGCGTATTATAAAGCATAGGAAGCTGTTGTATTTGGGTCAGATAATGCGCAACGACTCACCGAAGTGAAGTGGGTCACCTGTTGGTAAAATGATAACCGCTGGCCATAGACACCCGTAACACCATAGGGATTGCTGATACAACGAGACAAAAAGCCCGAAGTACTAAAGACGAACCCTAAAAATATGCTGTGAATAAACAAAATACCCCAAAGCTCGTGTAGAACATCAAATAGTTTTACATTAACATCCCTTTTCGTTTGTTTACGGTCCCGTGACGAGGCGTTCCCTAATAAATTTTAATATGCTCTTTTTATCTATGAACTGTAGGTAAATACACGGCTTCTGGCGTAAGGAGTAGCTCCATCGATTATATTTTTATGAGAACTCAAGACGAGTTTTTGTTTTATTGGATGAAGTTTTCTATTGGGAAATGTCGCTTATGGTTAGGGGGGCTTCATATAATAATAATGCAGCATATTATTTTCAAATGGTAGACGACAGTCCAAAATGAAGTTATTTTTCTTCCTTTCAACCGCGGACATCCACAACCAAACATAGGTCTCCTCCAAAGACTTCCATAACGAATCTACCTTTTGTATCAACTGGTGTCAGACGAAGAACCAGTTATAAGGCAGGAAATCAATGGTTGGTTACATTTGTTTTCAAAAATGCACGAAGTTAGCGAAGTGGCGACGAAAGTAGTATTCAGGTCAA
The DNA here is from genome assembly GCA_963691665.1 of Clepsis dumicolana. Lineage (NCBI taxonomy): Eukaryota > Metazoa > Arthropoda > Insecta > Lepidoptera > Tortricidae > Clepsis > Clepsis dumicolana. Next base: position 6,201,069 of record OY829518.1, read on the forward strand.
GTCATCAACCATAAGTACTATTGTTTTGACTACTCTCGTTTGAGATTATTCATAACAAATTATCTAAAGCATCTTCTTCAGTGACGGGCTAGCAGAAAATAAATAATTAAAGGCACTCAATTAACTTCAGAAACAAACTCCACTAAGTATTATTTTACGCAGCGCCAAAGCGTTCGGGGTAGGTCGTAGCACAGTTTTAATTATCGTTTATTTTTCTTATTATTGTTAATTAGCAACGGGGTTTAGCAGGCCAGTATTTTTACGTAGACATTTAGCGCGTAATTTAATCTAAACACGGCGTAAATTCTCATTTAGGCGGAATAAAAACTCTTTACATAATTTGGACTTCCAATTTTGTAAGTGAATCGTTTTGAGGCTTAGACCTTCATATATCCCGAGGTTTATTGCGTCGATGCGGTCTTTTACCATGCAGGACTTAAGGTGCCGTAAATATACAACAACAAACGTCTCATTGGTAGCGTTTAGGGGCAATTCTGACCAATAAAGCAGTGTGCGTGGGCCGGATACCCCAACCAGTATCTGCTGACCTCTGACTCACTTGTTCCGTCGCTCCAGTTAATTTAAAATTGTATGCGTTTTAGGGTAGAAAAGTGGCTCGTCTTAGGCTGGTTAATGAAATACTCGTATCGGGCGTTATAGCAGCGAATCCAGAATCACATGTACGTGGGAGTTATTATTTGATTAAAATAAGTTCGATTCTAGAGCGAGTAGCTGTGTTAATAAGTGAAATTATGTGACAATCGGAGTGCATGATGTAAATTTTTATTTTAATACGAATAAGACTCCAATGCTATGTAATCTTCGTTCGAATATGGCGTTCGTTGATAAGAGTCACGTTGAGTTTCTGTTGCATTATTTTTGCATATTTTATGGACAAGCACTAGTAAAACAATTCTCAACACGATGTTTTACATAATGTTACACGAAATTGGCTCTTAACATCTCATTTGAAACACATCGACATTTTGTGTGTAGTTTATTTTCAGGCTTGATTTGCGCCAGTTACTTTGTATTAACTTAGTATTTCATATAAAAGCCCTTAGAAATATTTTATTGTATCTGCAGTCAGCAGCAAAAGTAGCTAAGTAACCGATAAGCGTCACAACAATGGCTAAACGTTAGCAGAAGCATAAAGCATGCTTTCCTACAAAACAAAACAGCACAAATAAATTCTTAGGTCAACAGAACGCATTCAAATTAAACAACCAGTTGATTTACAGCCTATCACAGGGAACAATCGAGTCTATTCATTCGAGTTGTGCTAATTGCGTGCGTACAAAACCGCTCGTCGTTATGCCTTTTTTCCAGGGACGCAATTTTCGCGAGCCGGCGTTCGACGAAGAACGCAGTAACTTTGAATTCCCGGGTACTCTACAGACGCGCATGGTAGATGCTCTTTTGTTTTGAGAATGGCGTTTCAGTTGCTTCGTTATAGTTCGACATGTGCTCGCTTGAACGTCGATGTGTCAGCGCTGATGCCGCCCGTGTGACGTGCGAGCGCGCTTTGAAGTCGCCGCGACGGGGGCGAATAACTTTTGTTTCTTTGATTCGGATTTGTTTTGTTGCGAATCGAATTGATAAATTAATGATTGAGTGTGAGTGGGAATTGATTTTTTACTAATTGTTTCATTGTTACATGATGTGGGACCAATGTAGAAACAATGTTATGAACTGTAAATTAGTAATTATTGAACGTAAAATCTGGTTATCATTATCGACGTCCACGCCCCTGTGCGCTAAAGTATGAAAATAGCCTTAATAACAGACAGTCATGTTCACTGTGTTTGTCACAGCCGAAATAGAAACAATGAAGTAATAAAGTAAAATTTTAGAAGCCTTCGCCAATAAAATAAAATTTTAGACGCCATTTTATCCGAAACGCAAATGAATGCAACACCTCAAAAGGCATTTTCATAGTCTATTGTAAAATGGTTCTTGGGCCGTGCGAATAAAAATCAAATGACTGCAAAAACAGCATCGCATCGTAAGTGCACCTCGGCACGCACCGATGGTTACCAAGGAATGTCCGAAACGTAGCCTCAGCTGTCGACGCCGCAAAATGCGATAATTGAGGTGAAAGAAACTGAAATATTGTGTAATTATATTCGGGCGTTAGCGGCTGACAATTTAACCCGTCGCAAAAAGTTTTCTGGTGTAAACATTGACTGATCGCAGAGGGCTGTCAATCTTCGAGGCTTTCATTTAAACCGCCCTGAGCGTAATTTCTTGGGAAGTCACTGGATAAAAATGAATGAAAGTGTAGATTTTTAATTAATATTAAGACCCGATTGCAACAAAAATAAAAACTATGCAATGTGACACAACTAAATCAAACTTAATACTAAAACTAGTTTTAAAATTTAACTGCAAAAGGGCTTAAGTGCGTTAAAAAATAGGTGAATGAAATAAAAAGTTGATTTCGCGAACTTGAAAAGATAAAAACTTTGGGGCAAAAATGTTTTATTTTCATTTTTGCTAACTTATAACGCCAGTGTAACTCGACTCAGAATTATGTTGGGTCCACTTTCATATTAAATTTCCTCTTTGACTGAAAATTTGTAGAATTCTTTTGCGTCTACTGCCCAGGGAATAAGGCTAAATTACAAACGTCCAGAATTACGTGAACATAAATAAAACAGGACACTTTTATAGAATCATCATGGATATAAGCATTCACTGGAAGCAAACCGTTTACGAATATAATAAGCTGCTGATCCTAGATCTATTTAGTCTTTATTACTGTGTAAACTCAGTGGGCACCTACCTACTAACAGGCATTAAATAATAATAATAATAATACGAATTTATTCTAAACAAAATACCGAATACGACCTGGTGAGGATCGCGGGATCGCGGTGGATGCGGAAAGCACAAGACCGGTCTGCGTGGAGAGCCTTGAAGCCTATATCCAGCAATGGACGACTTTCGGCTGACGTGATGATGATGATGATCCGAATACGCCAACGGACACCCTTTCTTTAATCGGATTTTGCCGCAAAATCTTGCATCCAACAAGCACCGAGTCCCCAGAAACAGTAAAGAACTTGATTAATGTCATCGTCAATCGTACAAGAGCGGCCCTTTTCGGAGGAGATAAGCGTTCGCGAGACACGGTTCATGCATCCACTACGACACGACACCCACCTCTAGTACACGCCAACCATCTATTTGGATAATAAAATTCCTAAATCTGATAATAAAATGGTAACATTATTGACAGTGTAGCGTTTGATGCGAGGGTACGGACAGTATATTCAGAGATTTGAGAGTGTTTTGTTTATTCTGTAGATATTAAAATATGTTTTGTTTGATAATTTTTGTGAAAAGTAAAGGAGCAGTGCCCTAAGCACGACTTGTCGAATCCTGCGTTACGTTACAGTTATCGTATCGAGACCGAGAAATCTCATACTAAATTTTAGTTCCAAATACGCTCACGGGCGGGCGCTGTTCCAAACGTCATACAAACTCGTTATAGTTTACTATTCGATTTTACGTGACGCAGGATTTGACAAGTCGTGCTTAGGGCACTGTACAGTGAAAGAAGCTGAATTGTTTACCAATGCTGAACCTTTTCGCAACGGCGTGATGTAAAAATTGAATAAGTTATTTCCTTATAGGTATTGCAAAAAAATAATTGTGCTGAAGCTTGCCTAAGATTTTAGGACTGAAGCCATAAACTAAAGCCGCAAAAGATTATTTACAGTTGTTAAGTTACCATTTCTTAGAACCAGGGTAGCAACATTAAAATTAGCGAACGAAAAATTTAGGAGAGTTAACAAATACATAAATAACAAAATCACTGGAGCACTTGCACCAACCAACTTGGGTTTTTAAATCTCTTCATTAATTACAGTTTTAAGTTATTGCTTGTACTATTATGTATTCTGTGGTTATTGAACAAAATTAGTCCTCTCTATGTGTTTACACACGTACGTATGTGCGTTTTGTATAATCTTCTAGTTTTGGTTATACCACTAACGGAGCACTAGTATCTTCGATATCGATTCGGATTCCGTAATGCTGGAATAAAAATATATTATCTTATAAATATTCTAATTCGGAACTGTTAAAGTGTGTATTAAGATCTTTTAAAGTAATCTATTGTTCCAGAAGTTTAGATGAAGTAGTTTCAATATAGGGCAAGTAAATTTTATAAACAGAGTAATAATATTCATACACAGAGAAAATTTTACAAATAACAAGCAAGAGGATTTTTTGAGTACCAGTAGGTACCTAATACAAAACTATAATACGCATCATTTTGTTCACATTTATCAAAGACCTTAGCGTACTCTTGCCTATCGTCCTATAATCCAAGAACGGCGTTAATTTCATCGAATTAAATACCTTGTAAACAGCTCAAATACTTCAGACGAGACACATAAATGGATTCCGAATTCTGGAGAGCCCTTGGAGGAATATCCATTGTCGCTGGATAGTCCTCGACAAATTAAATTCATCGGCAGTTTCGGCCTTAGCTACAAAAGACGTGACGTCAAACACTCTGCCAGGGTTTACCCGGCCTGTTGTGTTGTAGCCTGTTATTCGTTACCCTTACTACCAGCCAGTGGAATTATTTTTAATGAAACTGTTCGGGTTTGAAGTAATTGTAGAAAAAAACGGAATTTTCGAAAATAAAGTATCTATCCAACGCGGAAATGTTGCGAGTGTCATGAGCACATTTTGCATCTGATATGGCAAGGGGCGGGTTACTTGACTAAATTATTATTTATTTAGAAGAAAATAAAGTATAATGAAATTCTAAAATTCAAATAAGGACACAAGTTATCGCCATCGATCTCAAAAGTGCAAGCAAGGATGACCGTTTACTTCATCTTCTAATATATTTTTTATGGTACTTCCCCCCACCGCCGCATTCCCCTCAGATACCACGCATTTCGATCCAACGGAATCAAAATAATCGGAGATCGCATGACAGTTTTTAGGGTTCCGAACGAGGTTTCCAAACAATGGATTGTATCGAGGTTTTCGCACTAGGCCGGTTTCATGATTATGGAGACAATGTTACGTCACGCGTTACTTTCTATTATTATTTTCGTAGACAACGGATATTTAGATGAATCGTGGAAAGAAATATCTAATTAAGAAACGTTATTTAAGTCACCAGTATTTTATAAAAAAAAAGCACTAAAAGTTTTTCTCCAAGCAGATTTTTATTTCAAAATATTAGAGAAAAAGGTGATCCTAGAAACTCAGAGTTATTATTATGCTTTCATACCTCGAAAGAACGCGCTAACTGTTTCAAAATGTGATCGCGAAACACTGGTACTCGCGAAAATGTTAACCACCGACCGCAAGCGGGTCAATGAAGCCCTTTGATCCACCTCTCACCTGTCTTCTTCGAGCACTTCGGTCTTTCGCAGACTAGACACTTCTCCACCACTTAACCCAGCCTTTTGCGATGTTTACTTATTTGTACCGAAATCGTCTATACGCCTATAGATCGCTTCCCGATGAACGGTAATTGCTCCAGCATAATATCTCTAACTGTTCAAGCGCACTCGTGAATGTGTTAAAAGCTTAACGTTAATCCATTTGGCCATTCATTTGTTTTCCTTTTGAATATTTTCTCAGCTCTCGAAACTACTAAGATGACAGAAATACTTTTACGAGCCACCCTAAATCAAAACATTGAATAATGACAACAGATGTTAAAAGTGAAGCAGCCTATTTAGTGGAGAGCCGTAAAAAACTAACTATCAAAAGTTCCCTAATACCGTATGAAAGAAACGTCATAACAATTTGACGATAATTTATTAATAACGCGCGCCCGTGGTCACGAATACGTGAAAAAGGACAAGATTATTTTTTGTAAAAATATTTTCGTGAATGAGCGCGGCCGATAAAAATGTGTGTTTGTATTTTGTGGGTCCAGTACCGATTTGAATAATAATAGTGTTCGAAATTTATTTGGTCATAAAACCTGCGAGTGTTACATTGGCTTGTGACAAAGGCGGTTTTATCGCTGTCGGTGAGCGGTCATAAATTGTGCTTCGGCTGTCAAAACAGTGTGCAGCGGGCCTTAGTCCAGGAGTGCCGGTGAGAGATGCTAAGCAACGACGCCTATAAAAAGTGTATAAAAGGAAGGAAGTGTCAGCACTAACTCTACAATATAAAAGTCCACAAGCCAAAATGAATTTGAATACTAAAAGACCTATAAAATTGTGAATTTCTGTCACTGCGCAGCGCATTGTGGTAGGACGTCGACAAAGTAGCCGTTTTGAAATGAATTAGGTACTTATCTTGTTTTTCACACATACAGCTAAACAAACTGTACAATCAATAGAAGCAATGGAAGGGTTTTTCTTTCGAAAGATACATACTATTGAAATTCACAATTATTTCAGCTCTCTTTTTAGGAGCTTAAAACTATTATATAACCACGTGCCCCGAGCACAAGTTTTCAACGGAATAGAGAAAATTTCATATTACATTTTAGTACCAAATACGCTTGAACTCACAGTGGGGGGGGGGGGCTCAGTTCCAAACGTCATACAATTTTTTTTGATGGCGATACCCATAACGTTACTACTCGATTATGGTCAAAACTCGTGCTCGGGGTACCGTATTTAGTATTCTCCATTAGTGCATCGTTAGTGAAGTAAAACGGTATGTATATCATCCTCACAGAAAACCTCGTAGCTGCCATGGGTTTCCAATCAAGATGTGCCCTTTTGTGTTAATAAGGCAGTACTCTACTTACATCAATCTTGATTGTAAACGTTTACTTATCTGCCAATTTCTCAACAACGTGCAAAGCCCTAACCGTTGTATAAGTACCTAATCAATTTAACTGCAGAATTAAATAAATTAAGCTTTGCTACATTTTTACTAACGTTCAACCCACAAAATGGTTGTACAATTTTATCTAAATCTAATTAACTTAATCTAACATAACCAATAAAGATGCCAACTTTAGTAAGATATGGTAAAGTCACAAAAGATAAAATTTATTTTTTGGTTTAATCTTACTTCACTAATAAAATTCACCCAAAGACATCAAATTGAACAAGCGATCAAGGGCTATCGAAGTCTAATCGTTAAAGTTTTATCGTCCGTTTTTGCATTCATATAGATTTATGGCCAATTGAAAAGCAATAAAAGTACTATGGCGCTACTATTCTTTATTGCCTGCTCAGGTCCGCTGATATTAAAAGCGGCACCTGTTTTAGGCAGATTGTTAGCGATACGAATTTGATTTATTGGCTATCTACACGGACCCGTAAGTCATGCCGTTTTCAGCAAATAACACAACCTATCTAGCTTCCCATTTCAGAATCTGAAAATAATGTATTTCTCATTCTAATTTAATTTAAAAACTGGTCTAAATTTTGTTACCATTTCACGTTTCTGTTCTGTGACGTTTGTTGGTACTTGAGTTTATTAAAAAAAAGCCAAGTACGATTCGGACGAAAAGAAGGTTCCGTACCACTGTAAATTACCTACTTAACACTACATGTTCTATAAAACCTATTAAAATTATTCCTATCAAGCAAAGAAACAGATTTCTTGTATGGGAATGTTTTTAACTTTATTTAATTTTTATTGTTTTTTTGTTTCACCTTCTACATATAGGAATACACATTCTGAGCGTGTGGTTTTGAGGTGTGTACGTAGATTATAGTTTTAAAAATACAGCCATCTGAACGGCTTACGGACGGACAGACGCACAGAGGAGTCTTAGCACCGGACCCTAAAAAGTCTTACTTAAAGCCTAACATTTTAGATAAGACTCTTTTTCCATCTATAATCGATAACATTCATCACTGGCATCGCTCTGACTAAGAACAATTAAAAAACCTGTAAATTAAATCACTTCAAACTTCCTTGCGATAAAAGCATTTTCTCCAATAAGTGTTTTAACTACCTAATTTGATAAAGACATAAAAATTGCCACAATAAACAATTTAATTCCAAGTAAAAGCTCCTAATTTAGCACTTTATGCATATCTTATGCTCCAGTGCCTTTGTTTCCCTATAAACAGTGGCCGTTCCCGGAGTTTTCCTATTGCCGCTTTTTTATTATTACGAGCCACATTTACCTGGGACTGCTTGCTTCCGAACGCGGTTGGGGGAACGTATTCCGTTTTTGTTGAGAAATAAAGTGTTCGTCTTTTTGTGCAAAAAAAAAATCGTGCTGTAGTAACTAGTTATGTGGCATAAAGTTGCGGGAATAAAGCTTGAACTTTACACATTCCAAAGCAAACATATTGGATAAAGGACAAGAGGTCGTTCAAATAAACTGATTCAAAACCTTCTCCCGGTTGTACCCGTAGCTAACTGCTGCTTTACGAATTGACTGGTTACAGCCCAGACAAACTACCATAAGAAGGTGGCTTCTTTCATGTTAATTCGTTAATAGATAATTCGTTATTTGAATCTAAAAGAATACCAGGTGTCTCGGAACCAAACGAACAAGTGCAGCACCGTGATAAATATCTTTGATAAAAAGTCGTGTATTAACTTGATCTTGAAAATAAAGTAAGTTTAATTCAAGAAGTGTTTATTTATTGTTAGGATCACTTGTCTCGCAGCCAAGCAGTAGCTACTATCGCTACATCACCCAAACAGCCGTGTCTATATATGAACCGGGCCAAACAGCACCTAACCCTATTGTGTTCCACTTGATCAGCAATATCCCTTTCTTTTTCATCTTTTGCAGGCCAGCTACTTACCGTCCTTTTCATTGTATTTTTTTTTCATGGGACAATTGACACCAATTGACCTAGTCCCAAACTAGGCAAAGCCTATGGCTAAGGCTATGGGTACTAGACAACGGATAAACATACTTATATAGAAAAATACATACTTATATACATATTAAACATCCAGCAAATATTCGTATTCATCATACAAACATCTGCCCCGACCGGGGTTCGAACCCGGGACCTCAAGCTTCATAGTCAGGATCTCTAACCACTAGGCTATCCGGTCATCATTTAATGGGTATCCCTCCACTGCTTGGACGGTATTGATAGCATACAATTGTGCACCTACTTACTGGTTTCATTCACACAAATTCGGATAAGCCCAAAACTTACCTTAATCAAATATCACAAAAACATAAGGAACTTCCACCTGATTATTACGACAACGTAAAATTTAGTTTCCTTAGACTTAATAACCAACACCCCTACAACCGACAACCGACATCCTTCATAATATTGTCTCCCTGTTGCTCCAGACACCGAAACAAAATTAGCCTTCTCGTAATAAATTCAAATCACGGCTCACCGTAATTTGAGCCTCCTTTTTACCAGGAGATATTCGCGGTGGAATCCTTAATTTGGTTTCACGTTATTGTTGTGGTTACTTCCGTTGTTATTTCCCGCTTTGTTTTGTCCAATTTTGGTTTCGTATTGCAACTGTTAAGGCGATGCTGGGTCTACGGATACAGGTACCTATTTAAGGCTTGCCCTGCGCTTAAGTCCTGCCAGTGTTGACGAAAATGGGGGAGCGGTAGGAAATGGGGCGGAACATTTCAGAAATTTGTATGAAACGACTTAATTTTTTAAGATTATTGTTGTTAAGGTATATTATATAATATATTCCATTTCGTATGGAGGATTATAAAATGACATATTTTTCGGATAATAAATGCACAGTAGCATGGTTACAAGCGGGAAAATAGGGATGACTTTAGATTTTTTTATCTACACTTTCCTTTCGTTTCAATAGATTTCGAGGAAAACCTAATTACTTTTAAACTAAGTTTTTGTATTGAAATTTCGTGTGAAATTTGTGAAAAGTAAACTGAATTACCTACTTCTCATGGCTAGCAGAAAGATATATTTTTTTTTCAGATAGGAAAATTATAACTTTATAATGTGTAATGTGGTTACAAAACTAATTATAAGTAATGGATTCCTCTGCGGAGTACTGCAGTATAGTCATGCAAAATAGCCTCGTCTGCGCTGAGTATTTATTATCATGCAATTAATTTACATAATTTTATTTAAGTTATGCCTGAATCTATACAATATTTAAAAACCAATAATTTTAAAACCATTTACAAACGTGGAGCCTTAAGCGGAAAAGTTTGTGACCTAAAAAGGGCCCAGTACTAACTCACGACAAATTGGCACTCAGGAATTTGTCTAGTTGCACTATTTATTTCATTACTCACAAAAGAGATGAATTTGTTACGCTAATTACGTATCGGTTTTTGGAGTTCCACCAATGTCAAAAACTGCTTATTATTTTGTTTACGAGCCTTTAATTGTATTCTTACACTAAAGTGTAATTTTTGACACAAAAAAGGTCTCAACGCGTTGGGCAAATCGGCAGTGCCTCTAGCAACGTATTGGCAACATACTATTCTCATAGTATTTAAAACGTTAACGCGAACGCGATCAAGACGTATTTTGTTGGCTGTCGATTACACTGGGCACTCTGAAAAAGGAGTCCATTACTTGTAAGTAATGAATGTATGACAAGAAACAGATTTAGGGTGTGAAATTCTCAAAAATAGGTTTATCCCGATTTTCCCGTAACTTTACGTTGTGGCGGGGGTGTCTTAAATTACATTTTATGTACGTGTGAAACCACTGCGCTGTGCAGGCGATAGTAAGTTCAAGCGAAGTGGTTTCGCTTAAAACTCCTCATTTTCAGGAAAAGCAGAGACAGGCCATTTGTATAATTTTGTCGTACACAGGCACGGATCGTCAATCTCGATTTAAGTTGCTAGAAAAATGACAGAGACTATCGTGCTTTTTCACGAGGAAGCATAAAAGGGAAAATTTAAAAGGAAGGTCTTGATTTAGTTTTTTTTTCATCATCATCATCATCACCAGCCTTTTTCACAAGCTTTTTATTAATATTATCTTGCAAGTATAATTTTAATCTATTTCCAGTGATCAGATTAACTTATTTGGTAGGTATGGATATTAAAATTTTATTCCAACGCCAGTATAGATGAAAAAATCCAAAAACGTGGCAGACATGCCCATGACAGTCTTCCGTGGCCGTTACAAAAAAGTCCTTGCTAAACGTAATTTAAATAGATGATTTCTTTTCTTGTAAGTACTTAAGTAATTTTGATAAGATGTTCAAATCGTCAACTATTTTACGTTAATCTGTAAACTCTATTTAGTTGTGATAGTTTTTCTTTTAAAGTCACTGCCTATTATTATGCACCACTGTCCTTTTCTTTGCCACATGTCCAAATACAACAGTAGTACTCTTGTGATACTCTTGACTTGAACAAAAAGCTACGCGTAAATATTTCGTCCACATTTTTGAAAGACATATCCAATACCACTCTATACCGTAGGATAGAAAAGAAATGAAATCACCCCCCATCCCCCGGGGAGGAGAGGGAGAGAGGAGTTATCCTAAAAAAATATTTTAAGGTTTTATTTTACCAATTTGCAGCGCGATTAATACGTAAATGCAAGCCATATCACAGATTTCTTGTACCAAGAGTCTCAGAGCTATATTGCGGACAGACAGACGGACTGGTGAAGTTACGAGGCTTCGTTTTTGACTACGGAACCCTAAAAACATATTTCATAATGTCCATCAAAACTTCAAAACGCGCCGCACAGTAAATCATAATCAGCACTATCAACCCAACTCCCGCGTTAGTTGCAATCAATAAATTAACAATAAGCTACCGAGACGAGAGCCTTAGAGATGCATTAATCACTCGGCTCCATTATGAACACTGTTTGTTTTAACTTGCCAACTACGGAACTCCGGCTTGTTCCTTTAGCACCGCTTGTCTTCGTGCTTTACATTTAAAAAACATTTGTTTTATTAACATTTCGCTCGAATAGTTTAGCGAACAGCATAGTTGAGTAAGGTAGAATAGGTACTATAGGTACTCGTAGGTATTCATAAGCGTAGTTGATTGAAAGCAGGGGAAAAAATTGTGCGGGAGACACTCGTGTTGACCTCTTACTGTCACGTTTGCTTTTTCTCTGCACCTCATACAAAGATATTAAGTAAAAGTGTACGCCTCTAAGGCCGACTTGACCCCCTGACACTAACTCTGTGTTAACTTTATAAAATTATGTCAGACGATACGAATTACATGAAATGAATCCCGACTAAATGATCAAACCCGCGTTATATTTATAATTTTGAACAAACGATCGAAAAAGTATCAGATCAGTAGACAAGTAAGATTCAAGGAGTCAGATAGCAACACTGAAATGTTAAAGGAAGAAAAAACGAATTATAATGACGCTGTACCGTTCCAATCTACTGGTACTTTAAGGAATTGCCTGAAATCAATATGGGGTTGTGGTTGTAACTATTCCATATTAACATTGCTCTACTCTACTAGCTGCCGAATAAGTAATTAGTAGAGTTGACTACGGACTACTCAAGTCCCGTGTGTTAGCAAATGTAAATTCAATTCGCTTTTAGTTAGTACCTCGACTAAGCAATGAAGAAGAAAAAACAGGTACTTAAAAACACATTTTCAACATCATGTTAGCATTTTTACCTCGAGCACTTAAGTAAATAAGACCTGAATTATGTTCGTAAAACATCGAAACATCAAAGAGAATCGACAAAAACCACAAAGTCAAAGTTGATTCCAATATAAGTGTTAGGCACAGGGTGTGTATAGCCAAGTCCATGCTTATATGTTGAACACTACACGCGAGGGATGGTCAACACGTGACAAGCATGATAAATGAGGAGTTCGGGATCATGCCTCCGGGGACTCCTTTTGGATTCGGGGGAAGATTTAGGAAAAAACATTGCAACCTACAAAAGCTTTCCACCGAAAAAAAACACCCTACAAACTAGATCTCAGAGCGTATTTCCTTTCAAGACGAAAGTATGTTTCAGCTACGTAAAAATACTTAAGCTACTTCGAATTAATATTGCAAAAAGTAGCTGTGAGGGCGCCGGCGTTAAGCCAATTTGTGTTCTGTGTCTGTGTGGTTTAGGTTCTAATTGCTGACTTACGTGTTGCGGTTGCAGTCGGTGGAAAATGTAAGCCATGAAAAGCCAGACTGCAAATTTTAATGTGGATTTCAAGACAGGGGGTAGCCACAGGGAAGTCGGAAGTATTTACATTTGGAAGTATAGAGAACTTTTACAAATAAGATTATTTCCTAAGAAGGAAACGTCTTCAACGTTCACCCATAATCACATTTATCTTTGATTCGGATTACGCTTCTTACCATCTGAAGAAACAACACTAATAGTTAGATTTAAAACTCGCTGCACGTAGTGTAGTGTATTGCTCAGTTCATTGCTCTCCTAGTATTGGTTTAGCTGTTTAATGTTTGACTACAAACCCATAAACTCAATGCTGCCTGACAGAAACACTTGACTGTATGCACATATTGCAGTCGCAAGTGACAATTCTGCCTCCAAGACAAACGCAGCCCATAAACTTGGGGGCAAAATGAGCAATCTCTCATGTTATTTAAATTGCTCAAGTAGGGAAACTTGAACATGTGCAAATTCGAATTCAGTAGTTAGTTTTTCTTATCTGCAGAGAAAATTATAAAGCGTTGGTTGAGCTGCTTTTCTAAGTACAAATACGATTATTATCGCTTGAAGTGAGTAAGTGTCGTAAGTCCGATCTGTATTACATTCAAGACGCCTTAAAAACACAACAACAAGTAACGCAATAAAATCCAAAACATGATCATTGACGATTGCTTCTTAATAAAACACCCATATTACATTATCCTATCAGACAAAGAAACAAGATTGATATGTACTAGAGATTCCACACGACTTCAAGGGTTGTTTACAAGGTCCTTGTATCCTATCCGATCGGAATCGGTCGAGACACGACGCGGTTAGTCATCTCTACTGCATGATCTCGATCAATACAATGTTCTCGATAATCTGGGTAAGTATAAGCACCTCCGTGTAAAGTCTAGTCTCATATCTAATAATGCTCGTTGGGATTCCGGGCGCGTTTCTCTTAAGGCTGTGTTGGTTACGGCAAAAACCGGTACCAGTTTACATCGGAAACTTTATTCTAGATTCTGGTTGATGCGTTTGTGACTTCTAGTCGTACACGTATGTATATAATATCTCACTCGGATTGAAAAGCTGTCTAGGCCAACTACGTATTCATTTATCGACAGTAGGTGCACATTAGACCTAAGTATATATATTTTAATCGCACTAAATTACATTTTCAATAAACCCCTTTTTGATTTCCTATTCTTCAAGTGCTGAGTTATGAAAAATCAAAGTTTAAAAATGTATTTTATAACATGAGACTATCGTGAGATTCAATCGTATAACGTGAATGATCCGTTTATTTCACATACGTATCTATGTTTGACACTCTATTTTCAATAATTACCTAACTGTATTGTAATTTTGAGTAGGAAAAATAAATTTGTCTTTTTTTCACATTTTCATTTTTCATTTCCATTTGTAAATCCAGTTACTTGACATTGTACCTAATATTATAGATGTAGTTTTATATTTTCCAATTATAGTCCTCATTTTATCGCTAGTTGCAACGTTCATCAACATCGAAGGCATGTTATAGATTCTAATATTATACGTGCAATATTATTCCTTCGACAGTCTTCAGGCGGAGGCAATAGGAAGACTTTATAAAAAAAGCAAATTCCAGTTTCCGAGTGATCAACCTAATGTGTTTCGCTTCAAGCTTCGGCTCACCAACAAAGTAGTCTTAAAGAATTTATTAAATCAGCCTTTACTTCGCGGAGATCCACATCAATTAACTAGAACTGGCTACTCCTGGCAAGTGTGTCAACTTCGATAATCCGACACGTACCTATGTTTTCATGCAGAGGGCACCCCACTACATAAAACAACATGACGTCACAGAAACTTAGCTATCATCCACCACATTACTCCCTGCCGCAAGACAGCTAAGTATGAGCAACACATGTTTTTAAATTGTGCCTTCAGCAAAGATGCCAAAGTTGCCAGTTTAAAAGTCAGTTGAGCTGCCATTGTTACTCTCGTATCATGAAAATTAGCCAAATTTGGCTTAAAGTTACTGAGTTGGCAACACTAGACATTACGACTACTTGATGTAAACTATCGTTTTTGTACTCTTCAGCTTCCACATAAAATAACATACCATAACACAGACTCAGTCATCCCCACCACTACACTGAACTTAAAGCGCTTCGATCTCAATGCGAGTCATTATCAGAAACAAAGAGCGCGACCGTCCCTTCCTTGAACACAGCCTTATCAGAAGCTATCACTTGAAAATATAGGCTCTGCAGGCAATGGGCTCAATAGCTGTAGATGAGTGGACGATCGTTATCCGGACTTTATATGATCCTTTTGGCAGTCGCTGCGCCTCGGCTATTTGACTCACAAGACTTTCTCGCCGCTGTATTATTCAGTGAAAATAAAACTTTCAGTCGTGATTTTACGGCAAGGACAGGAACAAAATTGAGTACCTGATGTCCGAAATACTTTAAGCCTACCTGTGACGGATAGGTATTCCAAAGGCTTAGTTAGTTCGCTACCTACTGATAGGCCGGCAGCCTACTATAGCTAGCAGCTACTATAGATTTTTATAAATCTCTAGGTTCTTCATCGTTTAAAAAACACTTTTTTTGTAAAATATTTTCTTAATTACCAAGAAATTGTGCAGGATTTCTTGATGAACATTAAGTCCGCGGTGTCTTAAGAAAACTTAAATGAACTTGTATTAAGTAGTTACACCAAGTTTACTACGGTTTCACTAACTAATCAGAGTACCATTTACCCCTTAAGGTCTCTAAACTTACGCTTAATGATGATCAAACATGCGATCCTTAACCTTGGAAATAACTGAGCCCTGTCTCTGACCCTTTAAAAGTACTTGACAAAAATACCCTAATCGCTCTTAATTGCGGCTCGGCAATAACGAAGAGTCCAATAATCAAAAAGGGACTTTTTCATAAGACGAACCCTTTCAAAATGACCCGAAAAAGAATATCTTTGCATTCTGGGGCATCGCGTCCGGTGGCCCCGTCCGCGGTTGATTGCGTTCAACCCGTGAATAATGCCCACTTTGTACCCAATAAAAGTTTTCTTCCCTTCCCTAGGTATTGGAAACAATGGCTTTGATTCTCAATTTTCCCGACGCCCGGCGCGGGCGGCGGAAATGGTCCGGATTATAACGTTCTTTTGATTTCAGACTAAACGTGATACCGTTCCAAATAAGGGCGCTTTGTTTTGTGGATTTTCGTAAATATAAGTTTTACGTAACTTTTTGTGGGGACAGACTTCACAACTTGAGATTTTTAGATTAAGACATTATTGTCGCAACTGTAAAATAGACTTGAATAAGAATTGGCGTTTTCTTAACCTAAATACGTCGCACCTATATTTTGCAGCATTCGTTATTGGTGCCAAATTAAATACTCTTTGTGATAGATGCAAATATTATTTTGTCTCATCATTCCCATGAAATATCCTGAATTTTCTAGCTAAGACTTCGCTTCAGCCGGATTTTTCTTTTTAAATGCTGCTCACTCACGCGTCTAAACACAACACAATCTTAATTACAAAACGCGTCTATCGTTACCGCTCGATTTAACACTAGCCATCCTCAAATTAGACAAAGACGGTATTAATACGGAAAGCATTAAATTGAGATAAGAATTACAGCAGATTGGGTGGGGCCCTTCGGGTGGTATTAGCCCGTAAGTCCTGATAAGTGAGGGGCCGATTGTTTGCAGCGCGTTCCATAGATTAAAGGAGAGAGAAGATACGTTCGATTTTACCGGACAAATTACAGCTTTGTCCAGTTCTTTTTTTTTAAGAGTGTGTGAATCGCACCATCATTTATGTAGTTTTACCTGTCTTGGTGTATGTCTTTCTGTTCGTCTGTAACCAAATCTTACAAGTTAAATTTTACCCACTTCTAGTGGTCGGATCGACTTGAAATTTGGTCGGAATAATGAAAGTACAACAACACTGAAACAAGAATATACAGAAAATCTGAAAAATATGACTAACCGGGGTTGACCCCGGATCCTTGATATTCCGTGTCACACCTTACCCATACCCCAAGAGTCATAACCAATGCCTATGAATTGTCATTCTTAAACGTTGACTTACTAACACCACCATAGACTTTGGGTCTAGCACAAAATTCAGGAAAATGTGTCCCCGTACAACACGCGCTGATGTCGTTCGACCAAACTAAGACTGAGTGGCCCTCGATTAGTGGTCTTTTTTTGCAAATTAGCTAACCTAACTTAACCTGAAGTCCATGGTGTTGGTAAGTCAATGTTCTTGAAGCTTATTTTACAGTGACTTTTAAACACTGAAAGTGTGAATCTCCGACAAAACATTATCATTAGGTCCGTATACAATAGGTACAAAATTTCTGATTACTAGCGGGGATGTAGGTACAGGGCAAACTTGGGAAATGACATTTATACGCCTCTACTGTTGATGAGCAAAGGTTCTATGTCAAACGCTAGATATAGTCACATTGACCTACGACTTTCCCATTTACGATTCTTGGTTTTTCTCTCTCTCGATCTTGCCGCCATCTATCAATATCCTAAACTTAAATTGTCTCATCTGTCACAAACCTCAATATTTCCTGTTCGTTGCCGCCATATTCATTTATTTATCCATCTTTGTCAAGGGTAGTAGGGTGTCGGTGTCGTTAGTAATTGCAACGCCGCCGGCAACCGGTTTGTCGTTCGACAATCAACACGGAACGTGACACGAAATCCGATACGAGATAGACCGACGTAATGATGATCGGACATCGGCCAATCACGAGGCGATTTCAGCTTGTAATCTATGATAATGACCTGCGGAACGCTTTGGCCTCAATGGTGGCTGAAAACTGCATACCTTTAGATACTTTAGATAGCAAGCACGATGATCATTTAAACACCTTTAAGACCTTCTAACGTTTTCCGCTTAGGTGTCCTACGAAATTTTGCTCATTCTCTTACCTTTTTTATCCAGGCAATGACTTCCTCTCAAAGCATTTTATTGACGTTTATGTTTCATTCTCGGGTAAAGAGGTCAAATCAACATTTATCTCATGAGCAATATAATTTTGAAAACCTTTTCAACATTATATTATTCTATGAAATTTAAATTACCTACCGAGAGCATTGAGAAAACAAGTAAAAAAATTATTTTAACATTATACTTTAGCGAGTGGAGCTCACTTAATTTCCGTATTATAAGCACAAAATAAATATTTTCACTGTATTAAAAACGTTTACACGAGAGATATTGCTCAAACGGGGCTGCCTCATATTAAGTTGACTTTGTCAAACACTCCGGGGTATATAGGCAGGAGTTTAATAATATAATTTCATCAAAACCACTTACCGTTTAAGATGGACAGAAAGCTTGATTTTACATTTTTTTAGACCGCCAGCTGCCCCCGCGTTAGACAATAAGCTTACCGCAGCCAATGCGACAAATGGTATTCATGATCTGAATGGAGTTTATTTTGTATATTTTTCCCCGAAAAAAGTTTGCTTAAAAAGTACAATAAATTATTCAGTTTGACAACTTGAGATAACCTTTCCTCATTATTGCAGAAAAAACTTGGACATGATCCTTTTCTCTGCTGACTGTTGAGTTCTCTTTTTCGGTACCTACTGTACAGAAAGTTACTTTAAGTGTCACTGGCTTCTGCTGCTGAAAATAGATCTCGAAGGCGCGAAAGTTCACCAACATTAGGTTCAATTAAAATTAATATCGCTGTTCTTAAGTTACGGGTAATTTCACAGATAATTATCATTGCTACAGTGAAAACGCTTCCTAATGTTATGAGAAGGTACGAATAAAGAGACCATTTCGGTGTCTCACTGTTTACGTTACATAATTATAAAATTTAACATAACGGCCTCGTTACTCCACCCGAGTACTGGGATCATAAAAACTTGATGTTTTGCCTTACCTTTTAAATATTCAGTTATTATTCATTTTTCGCTCATTTTTCTCGTCGAGGAAAAGTAATTATAATTTTGAGTGCGATGAGAAAATTAGCTGGCATATTATGTTTAACAATAGTTGTTTACAGAGGCAAATGGGGAAGATGGCTTTTAGGCTGGAATAATGAGGTTTTATTTATGATTATGTTCCCAGCAGCGGTAAGAAAAAGTGGAATAAATTTACGTTTCAAGCCTCAGCCCGTCTTGGAAGTTTGTCATACAATACCACCCGAATTACAATGATGGATTAAAATATAGAGAAATAAAATTATCCTACAGGTGCACAATTTTACACCTACCTAGAAATTATTAAACCTTTTCAAACCAGACTGAAAAAAATCTATCTATACGCCACCGGCGCCAATGTCTCCTATACATAGTATATATTTACAGAGGATACATCGACCCTTTTGCAATAATTAACCCGTGAAAAAGGTGGCCGGGCCGTGTCAACAAATCGCGCCCGACCACCCGTATCCGCTACATGTTTGTTTACACCGACCCACGTTACGACACAAAGTCATAAACGCCCACCAAAAAAAGCAAAACGCCATGTTTCCAATCAATTTACGAAATTGACAGCACTAGTACTGAAAACTTTGAAAAAAATATCGCAAAGGCGCTTACGCCGTTTTGGGGTAGAGAGGGTACATGTAGAGCCGTTGTACTTGTTTATAGCGTTACAATTAACTGCACCAGACGTCTACAGACTTTCGATACGGTTACGACTTCCTCAACAAATATGAAGCTATTTCAGTTTGTTTTACATGGTACGGATATACTCGGTAGATTTGTATTAGAAAGCTTACATCTGCAGAAATTTCAAGTTGATTGTCCGATGTACTAATAAATTTGTTATTGCATTACAAAAAAGTATGTAGCGTAAATATGGTTATTAGAGCTAATTCGACACAGATATACTAAAAAAACACGAACTGTCTTAACAAAAAAAATAAGACAGAAAAGCTGGGCTAACTTTTGCAAGGTAACTAGTAAGATGTAGAACCAAACATTCAAATTTGACAGTAATACAAGTAGCTGCAGTCTTCATCATATTTCGTTACTAATCGAACCAATCTGAACATATTGAAGAAAGTTTCTGTTAAAAAAGCATACCTATGTGTTTCTTTCAACTGAATAAACTGCCAGTATTTTGAGTTGTAAATAATTCCAACATGCCATTAAATTAAAATTATAAAGCAATTCAATCACAATGATCAAGGACACCCTGTCACTGTATAACAAGCCCACACAAGGGAGACTGTAATTTTGTTCAAATAAAATTTGATGTACCTACCTATTGTTTGCCTCGCCCGCATGTGGGCTAGACAACCGAATTTTCCACTTCGCAAAACACTTTGTGATTTGTTCAACAAATAAATACCAAAACTATTTCAAAATTGCATGCAAATGAAGTTGACAATGACAAATGAAAAGTGATGTCGGATTTAGTGTGGTTCTGTTTTACAGTCGCTAAAACGCTTAGGTACCGTCAGCAGCAGAAGTAGCTAAGCGACAAAAGCGGTCACAATTATCTAAGCACGGCTCTATTGTTATAGACATAAGAGTTTGTGTATATCATTGTGACCGCTTCGGTTGCTTAGCTACTTCTGCTGCTGACTGTACATGACAGTACCTGAGTACTGTATGTTGTACCGAATCACGAATGGGTTCAAATATCCTAGTTTGCTTGGTTAGTTGAGGGGGTTGGTGACTGTACAGCAATTGATTTAAGAATAAGAAATGTGAATAAATTTTAATGTTGAACCTATTACTTAAAAGAAAATACTGACGGAAAATAAATAAATATCATGAGACAAATTGACACCAATTGACCTAGTCCCATACTAGGCAAAGCCTGTACTATGGGTACTAGACAACGGATAAACATACTTATATAGACAAATACATACTTATATACATATTAAACATCCAAGACCCGAGAGCAAATATTCGTATTCATCATACAAACATCTGCCCCGACCGGGATTCCAACCCGGGACCTCAAGCTTCATAGTCAGGGTCTCTAACCACTAGGCTATCCGGTCGTCGTAAAAGTGTTAATAGTATTAATTTATTGTACTTAGTTGGTATCTACCAGTTGCAAAATCATGTTTTTTTATTGTAATTAGAAAACGCTCCAGAAATTTAGATAAAAAAATACGTTGGTGATGTTCGATTAGGATATACAAAATTCAACAGACTAAAAAAGTTAAAATTGATCAAACAAGCGCTAGGAATTACAACCGTATACACCGAACAAGGTTCACAACAAATTTATCCAGTCACTGATACAATTACTGTTTAATTAGAACCATTAGTAGGTATTAATTCAGAACAAAATTGTACTTAATTTGTCCTAGTTTGTGGAAAATGTAGTAAAATTATCCGGAATTCAATACGAACTAATTGCAAGCGTTTCATTAGGGGCTTTTGGCAAAATAAATGATTGTATTAAACATTTCGTCGTTTTTGAAGCAGAAAATGAGCATCAATTTTACATTCCCTAGATTTTTATTTCCTTATAATTAAAGTCACACTTAAAATTTTGTTTTGGATATTCCCGTGTACTTTACTGAAACAAGGGTGCAGTCATTTAGCATTTTACTAAATGCATGTTTTATTAGTTTTCATTGAAATTATAATAATTTTAAAGCTTTTGAGGGTACCTCATAGTCATAAAATGTTATCAAAGTAAAGTTTGAAGTCAAAGTTTTACGGCAAAATTTTGTTTGACAGCAAGGTTGACATCAAAAATATTATCATTCGTTCTTTTATACAGAAATCCTTGGAAACATATGTTGAAGCAGGATATGTTTTCAGAGATTTCTATACAAAAGAGCACAAACATTAACATAACATGAATTTAATTTAATTCAGTAATATTGGTACTTAAGTCACAAAAACTTTTCCTAAGTAATTTGAGCTACTTACCTACAAAGTTTGTTATCTAAAGAGAACAGCTCTTTCATGTTCATACTTCATACTGTAATAATAATAAAGTTATTTGTAAGTTACTTGTTTGAATAAACATAATACTTTTGGCCCAAAGATGACACGTACGCTTCGAAGTCAAAATAGGTCACATCAAATGAAATTGGAACGAATACCTAATTAGGTACCTATAGTCCGAAAAAAAAAGCATTATATTATTTTGCCCTACCAACTGAATTACTTAATATGTAATTTGAACTACGAAAATACCAAATAATCGAGATAAGAATATGGTTTCAATTTTATTGGAAGTAAACTTTTACATACAAATATGCGCCGACTTACATAGACTATGGCTTTTGTTTGGGATTAATGAAATTAAAGGCACTGGTTTCGATGAAAACAAAATTGTAAAGTCAGTCGAAAGGTCATACAAAAAACCATAGATAACATACAATAAAAACATAAAAAGAATAGATATCAAAAAAGTCGTGCATCAAAAAATCTTGCACAGCTTTGCTTGTAAATCCCTTTTTATTTTCTTTATGGGTTTTAAGTTTCTTATGGCCCTAAAATCAATACATCTACTGATAGGTAATTTGCTCTTTTAATAGATCCCCTGAAATATAATGATAACGGAGATTAACCTACAATTAATATATTATTCGTAGGTCAAGGTTCCATCGAAACAGTGCCTATTAAGCTCATTTGAAATTTCAAATGTGCTGTGCCTCCTAGATTAGCTCTATGGAATCTCAGAATCGAGATGGAGTTTGCTGCAGGGGGAATCGGGACACAGAATTAAACCTGGGGTGGGATTCTCTAAGGTGACAGCGTCTTGTTCACTGCTGTTTCAGCATCAAAGTGTAAGTAAGTATATAATTTTGAAACAGCTGTGAAAGTGTGAATAACCTAGAATAGCACCCCTGATGCAGCAGCAAGAACATTATCATAAATAAGTACAGCATTAAGCATTATCTATACAGTAAACCACGTTACACCGTAAGTCCACCCCTCTCAAACAAAAACGTCATGTGTGACTTTATTTAACACTGCTAGGGTTCTAAGCTTTGTATATTTCTCAAATAAACCTTTTACCAGCTTACGCAAATGCAAAATAGTATTAACTTCGTATAATTTCCACTTTCTTATCTACACAAACAGCGCAGTCAGTGGCGTTGGCAACAATCCGAGAGGATTCGACGTAAGGAACAGTACACATAGGCTTAGATTGGACGATTACTGATTTTGTTTTAAATGTTCTATTTATAAAATGGGGTTCGGAAAATGAGGACCGTTTTTTTTTCATTCAATGAAAATTTACTTTATAACTAGAAATTAATTACGGGTCATTTTTTCTTCCATTCCAAGTCGGTATTCATTTAGCGAAATAAACAGATCACTGACGCTTAACGACTTCATTGTCAAAACTATTTAATAACGTAAAGATTTGCCACTTTTAACATGAAACTACCGTGAGACTCAATCATCGGATCGGTTGGCGGGCTAAACTCGACTTATATACGTGAGTGATCCGTTTTTATTGCACTATATTTAATAACCTCCCCAAGTACGTCAGAAAAATTACAAAAAACAGAAAATAAAGTAATTAAATCACAGAACCATATCTTAACTACTTTTTATATTGTATCGCGTTACCGCAGCTTTTCGCCGCCGCGTATCTGTCGCGCGCCTTAAGTTCAAACAGACTAGTCGTCCATTGTTTGCTCAAGGAACCTTTTTGTCAAGATTTCCCATGGGACGCCGCCGTGGACGTTTCCCGTCACTCTTGTTTTCAGTGGGGACACGAATACAAACAGATTTACAAGAAAGAATATTCTTAAAGGAAATATTTATTATGATTATGGTATCCACCATATCTGTGGAGTACTCGAGGGCTTTTCATTTATTGATACGTGGAAAGTTACATTGACTACCATTTTTAGTTGAGGATAGAATTGGGACTGCTAGTGTTTTATGAAAGGCCGATTTAACGTTAAGAAATACGTAAATAGGTAATTGGAATGGAAATGGAATATTACGTATTAGTAGGCCCTTTATGACAGACATTTTGAGAGAAGCAGACAAAAAGCAACAATATCAATCTTGATTTTTAAGTAAACATTTCTTAATCTATTAAATACGTACCTAATTATTGTCTAATGGAACCTGCAAGTGAGGCTAGTGTGACTTTTAGGTACTAACTATGACAAATGATTAGACACACTTCAGTAAGTATATCGACTACGAGTTTTCACCAAGAATCGAGTATACCTAGTAACGTTATCGTATCACCATTGGAAAAATACTAAAATTTTATAGCCAGAACTTAATTGAAATTAGTGGTAGGTATGTAAAAGTAGTGCGATTTCAGTAGATACCAAAAATACGCTCACGGGGGCCGGCTGTGCCAAACATCATATAAAAATTTCTCGATGACGATACGATAACTCGTACTCTACAATAACACCCCTGTGCAACCTAACCACTGAAGCTTAAAGCAACTTATACAATCGAATTATCGTCGTATCGGCGATACAAAGTTGAATGAGCGGCAAGTATAAAGCGTTCTCACACATTCTGGTGCACATGTACTTGTGCCGCGCAATTGGCTGGAAACAATTAGCGCATTTCCTCAATGACGTATGCATGGAGCTTAGGTCAATGGAAGAGATAGAAAAATAGGTAGGTGTGTCGAAATGCTTATGACATTGTCATAAGATTGATTTTTGCCTGGCCCGTGGGAAAGGTTTTCAATACGCTTGTTAATAATAAGGTTCAACTTAGTCTTACCGTGAAATTTAGAGTTGGCGACAATGAACCTTCTAGGTTTAGAGAACTAACCCAGTAATCTAACCTAACCTAACCGAAAAGGTAAAGCTAAATCAAAGCTCGAAATGTGTTATTTATAAACAACGTCTAATTATGTAATTTAATTATGGGTATTTAATTTTACGCACTTATTGTGTATCAATCGTGCGACCGTAACCAAAACCATTTGATTAAAATGTAATCGTGTTACGAGATATAACACTGTGAACTGTCTAATAGAATACTTGATCATTATTGTGCGCATAGAAAATTACTAAAATACTGACTATCGAGCTGCAATTATCTAACAGAGAAATTTTGTACAAATTCATCATAAACAGATAAATAAGCCTTTTTGTAGACAGACTGCCGGTTTCCTTAAACAGGATAAACAAGCCACTTCTTGCATGTCTTATCTCGTGTGGAATAATTGCTTTTCGATAGTCTAGCGACTGCGCTACGTTCCTTACCAGCCGCCTGGCATTAACGTGCTTACCCGCTATAGTTTTTGCTACCGGCTACCTTCTCAAGGATTATTAAGCTTCATTAGTTCGCTTTAACTGCGTGATAACGAACAATCGAACGCGAAAATGTGATGGAACTCAAGAAATTTATTAACTACATACAATTAATAAGATGTTACTATTTAACTATGCGCGTGCATTGCCTTGATGGCGGCATTGAAAACAAATGAAGATAATTGCGTTACAGGTTCGCGCGACGACTCAACAAGAAAGTGTCACATAATGTCGTCCTTTGCGCATACTAATATGACTATTTAATCGTGGACTGAATACAGTTAAGGCTGCAAAAGTAAAACATCTTGTTTAACTCATTCAATGGCTGTCTGCGAACCCGTAACTTCTTCAGGTGTGATGATAGTCAAAGAAACTGAATCGCAAGCCTCTGTTAAACTCTTTTTCGATTTTTTTTGCAAACGTATGGTATGTCAATGTGACATTTAAATAAATAAATAAATATCATGGGACAAATTGACACCAATTGGCCTAGTGCCAAACTAAATTTGTAGCTAAAGTCACGAAAACGTAAACATGCCTACACAGCAGACCTGCTAAACCACTGTATCTAATTGCTGAACTTCGGAAACATACTTATTTATATCACGTTTCCGAATACGAGGATGTTAAGCTGAAGATATATCCAAAGTGATCAAAGCTCAGCAATCCAGTGACCACGCGATAAAAGACAGAGCCCGTAAAACGCTGGCAACGATCGCCATAACTTGAAACTGCTGAACCGGAGTGCCGTCCATCGAAAACACATTTGCCAAAAGCTCTGCGCATCTTCACCTGAAAATTAAGAATGAAAAGTACAGAGAGTAATGCCTTAGCGTAGTGACATAATGACCTCTCAAGCAGAAGAGGTCGTGGGTTCGTTTCCAGACTCACACCTCTGCTTTTTTTGGAATTAATGCGTGAAATTACTTTTGTAAATTGTACCCCCTTTTGTAAAACAATAAATGGCATCGCGTACGTCTGAAAAACCTCATAAAGAGTGCACAAATACAGCTAGTTCCTCCAGGATACTGATGAATAGCGAACCACTACACTGTACTAAGCAAAGAGGGGAGCTCGGGGGGCGCCGCCCCCCTCCATAAGAAATACAGTATAAGAGGGTGTGGGGGGGGGGGGGGGGGGGAGCGCAGAAGACCCAAACACCATTATCCCTGATATGAGACTACCACATCGTATAGCATAATGGACATTTGTTTCTTAGAACTTAAACCTACTTAGTTTCCGCGGGATAACAAAGACTTCTGCGCAGACGAAATCGCAGGTAACAGCTAGTTATCTATATTCTATACAATCTCACAATTAAAGAGTGATCTCGATAGCACCGAGAATCGGGCTCCAGTTCTGCATTTATATCCACTAACTAAAGTCTTTTCATTTGCAGACAAAATCCTCAGAAGTCAGACAATACCGGCGCAGTCGCTTGCAGACTCTTTATTGCGATTTGTTTAAACAAGGAACAATTAAACAACTAGGAATGAATGAGTCGCGCTTCTTTTATTTGATAAGTGATTGGGCGAGGTTAGTGATACAGCGATTTTACCTTCAATTGTACAATTAACTTTATTACGTTGACAATCAATAGGCATACTTTGAAATCATCCTAGTGATAGGATTTATAGAAGCAACTCGCAAGCAGATATACGTTTGAAGTGAAAGCATAGGAATAGATTTTGTCTTGCTTGCCGTTGCTTGAACTTTAACAGTGTGGAATACAAGCCATAGTTCATAGTTATTTATTCAAAAAACAATATACGTTGCGTTTGAAAATACACTTGTTTTTAAATACAAATTAACAAT
The DNA here is from genome assembly GCA_963691665.1 of Clepsis dumicolana. Taxonomy (NCBI): domain Eukaryota; kingdom Metazoa; phylum Arthropoda; class Insecta; order Lepidoptera; family Tortricidae; genus Clepsis; species Clepsis dumicolana. The sequence continues at coordinate 6,228,070 of OY829518.1, forward strand.
TTTATGCAATAATGAAAAAAAAAACATAATCAATAAATAAAAAATTCCACACCATGTCAATAAAAATAAGTTTATACTTATAAATATCTATTGTTAACAAAATACATTTAAAGTCAAAAACTAGTCCTATGAAAATTACATTATTAATATGCGTGCAGCACTTACTAATTATGTCATTACAAAAATTCCTCAATAGAGTAAAAACACCTCTCCAGCAAAAAAGTTTTAAGCCTATTTTTAAATATGCCACTGCTCGAGAGCATCTTCATATCAACTGGCAATCTATTAAAAAGAACAATTTCCTGATAACCAGCCGAATGCTTTACCACTTTTAACCTTGTGATGATGGATAGTGGCAGTTCCTTCCTCCTAGATTCTAAGCGTTCTTTTTTCTCACTAGGTGTTTCTACCTCTGATATATGCTTGTGGGAGATGAATGGCAAACAAGCATAAAATTAGTAATATCATTTATTTAAATATTGGTGCAAAAATAACTTACTTACAACCGAGGGTGGTCATACATACAGCTGTAGAAGCAAATCACATTATCTATAGCAATAATTGAACAAATGGATATAATTTACATTAGATAGAGGCTGATTACACATAAGAAGCTTAACATAGCCACTAATAGTTGTTCCTTTAATAAATACGCACCAAAATAACACACTCAAGCAGAGAGCCTGCTAACTAATAATATTACATTCGAATGATAACGGACAGAGTTATAGTTTACCTGACAATAGGGAATGTTTAGTGCATCTGCACTAAACAGTACGACAGCTCGATGGCAAGTGACCGGCGCCAACCGGCGAAAGAGTATTTATACTACACAAACAAATGACGTCATGGAAGAGAAATGGTCTTAGGCGGGTAAAAAGGGTTATTACTATACAATTTGAAATCAAAATATGATCAAAAATCGTTTTCTCTCCCACATGCTTAATTAAATCAGTGAGAACAACAAGAATGTACAAGCTGGGAATTGTAAGAATGTCCAATTTTAAGAAGAAGCCTCTGCAAGACATGTGTTGAGGTAACCTAGCCATAATCCTAATAGCCCTCTTATGAGCAATAAACGCCGAATTAATATTTTATTTATAACTATTTCCCCAGAATTTTATGCTGTATCGAATTCTGGATTCAACCAGTGCATAATACACTATTTTTAGCTGAGATAGTTTAACTTCATCCCTAAGGCTTCTAAATGCATAGCAGGCAGAACTGGCTGACTTAACAATAGCTGACAGTTCCTCCTTCCAATTCAACCTAGTGTCGATACGAACTCCAAGAACCACTTGATGGGTTGTTTCATCTCTTGTATTAATCTGCAAAACATATTTGTTATTTGCTGTGGTTTTAAAAAGCAAGACCTTAGTTTTGTTTCAGTTCAGTTTCAATTCATTTGAATCAAACCATGTGTTGAAGGCTGAGAGAGCATCGCTGACTCTTTCTTTCTTTTCTTTCTTTTTTTCTTTCTTTCTTTTTTGAATTCAGTGATGTTTCTTGCAGAAATGATGGCGTTCGTGTCATCAGCCATGACGGCTCATCAGTGGTAATGCAGGACTAAACTGTTTGCAATTGGACCCTTCCAGTTGAAAAAAAAAAGCATTTTTAAATTACCAAATACTTCAGCAAATATTCCGCGTCTAATAGATTTTATAACCTCAACTACTAGGTTCCTAAATGCGGAATATCTGTACCGTCGGTCGATTCATAACCGCTAGCAGCTATTGCACAAACCACAGCCTTATTTTAAATTTGCTTTCGTTTCTTTTTCTACTCAATAGGAAGACTTCGTTCGCCGCTTGTTAAATAAAAGAATAGTTAATAAAATATTGTAATTAGCAGCCGTATAATGAAACTTGAATTGTTTCATTCCGTGGAGGGAGATGCAGTTTATCAAATAATACTTATTGCTCTGCTATTATTAACAACGAATTCACTATAAGTTACTTTTTATTTAAGAAAGCAATGTAAAAAATAAAGAATGCCTACTTTATAGTGAAATAAAATTTAAAATTTCTAAAATGTAAGACTAGTAAACAGGCTTAACGAAAGTATTTTTTATACGTACTTAGGTGCTGTAAATACCAAATAAAGCCGTCAATTTCAACTCCAGTACCTCCTCTTCCTCCTATTACGTATTTAAAAGCAGTTCAGAATATAATTTAACTACGTATAATACGTACATTCTACAAGTACGCACGCAACGAAATATTCGTGTAAAAAGCTTGGGTGGTCAGAGGTTTAACTGAGATAATCACTCATATCAATGATTCTAACGGAAGTTAAACACAAACAATTCAACTCTGTAATCATAATCCTCATGCAGAGTCAACAATGACTTCATTTGTCTAAAAAATGTACTACAGCAGTGGCGGTTGTGAGAAGTACTTACTTATTACGACTCGTTGATTCCTTATTGTTTTATAGATAAAATATCGCGGAGGGTTGAACTCGCGAAAACACCGGACGGATTTCTGATACTTTCTTAGAGCGAATCCGTGAAATGACGGCCCCAAGTAGCAGAAGTACTGTCACATTCTGTGCGACACAAGTCAAACTTAATACATCCCTCTTTTTGCATCGGGAGTTAAAAAACGAATCTACAATCGAGATAAAAATATGTATCCGCAAAAAGTTGGGAAAAATAATGCACTCATCAACCTTGTTGCCGCTCACATATATGACCCGACTTTAATATACTCACAATAAACGTCATTGGAAAACTAGAATTTTTCCATCGCGCAATTTTGTTTACAAACGTGTTTCATTCGTGTTTATGTTCCTTTAATGATGTCGTTAGGTTAACGCAAGTTAACAAGGCTATAGTGAAGGAAGTGCACGCAAGAGATTTACGACGTCCGATGCGATTGCAACGGCTTCTTGGATTGTTTCACTAGCATGCAGAAAAGGAAATGAAATAAATTAATAAGTATCATTGTTAAAGGACAATTGATACCAATTTTCCTATTCCCAAACTAGACAAAGCCTGTACTATGGGTACTAGACAACGGATAAACATGCTTATATAGATAAATACATATTTGTATACGTATTGAACATACAAGACCCGAGATTCATCATACAAACATCTGCTCCGACCGGGGATCGAACCCGGAACCTCAAGCTTTCATAGTCAGGGACTTTAAAGAACCACTAGGCTATCTGGTCGTCAAATAGTAAGAAATGCTTACAACGTTGATTGAACCAAATGTTTTAAACAGTAAAACGATGTTATTTTGACATGTAAGTAAATGCACCTGTACGGCTACGCATGCAGATGTTATCTCCATTGGTTTTTACCAAAACGAAGTATCAATGAACTGAATTCTCTCCCATGTATGCCTGTATTTCCGGACAGAGAGTCGAGCACCACTTTACGAATGCTGCGTTGCTGCGTAACGTTACGGTTATAGTCGACAACGTTTACTATTCGATTTTACGTGACGCAGGTTTCGAAAAGTCGTGCTCGACCCACAGGTCCGTCAGTCTGCCAGGATAAAGTGAATAGACTCTTACTGAACCAATGAGTTACACCTTTGGCCTCATATGCAATTTTCATCAGGTGGGATAGGGATCAACGGCTGGTAATTTTTTTAGATGAAAATAAGTTCACCTATTAAGCACGACTTTCGTTTTATTCACTGCTGTAATGAATTTATACGCACGATTTTTGAAGCACTGACACATCACAAGTCAAAAGAAAACTAAGCGTCCCTTCCGAATAATTTACAAGTTTCTACCTTAAAACATAATTATCTAATTAAATTACCTTTACCTATATCGCAAGTTCCCTATCCGAGAGAAACATTTCAGTTAAACTATGCCAAAATCATTAATTTTATATTTGATGGTATGATTTTGTAAAATGATCTAAAAAACACGGAAAAGTTGAATCTCAAAAACGACGAAACTGATTTTGATGAAAATTAGATAAAAACCAACTAGCTGCGGTCCATCTGTTCAGCAGCTACGACATCACAGGCAGTTAGTTACACGTCAAGATTTTAACACTTTTGTGCCGGAGGTCAAAAAGACGCTACTAACACGGAAACGAGTATGCTAGTCCTAAATCAGAAAAGGAAAATGTTTCAGTTAAGTGTAGACACATATCACTTTGTCACAGAAAAGGAACTTCCTTTCACTGTATTTGTACTCACAATTAATAAACAATCTTTTGTGTATTTTATTTTAATTATACTATAAAACGTTTTGATCTGTTCTTTCTTTAATTTAAGTAATGTTCTGTAGTTTATTTAAGTAATGAAGCGTTGCAACAGAAGAGAGTTGTGACCTGAAACCTCTGTCACTAAGGGCTGAACCATAATCATTTCACTAACGTGACACGTGACTCTAGTTATTCGTTATCCCCTGATTATTCGTTGGTTATTGGTTTCTTAGCCAACATTCAAATGATTTTTTTTTTAATATAACCAAAAGTAAAAAAGAGAGCCTGTTTCATATTGACAATAAACAAATAATTCAAACAAATTTCATACCTACTCGGTGAATGTTTTCACATTATAAAAAATACTGATTTGACGAACTAGTCAAACACCGTAAAAAAAAGTTGCGACGCCAGTTGAACTTTTACTGGTGATTGGTTAAAATAAACAGTTTCATTTTATTAGTCGCTACGTCAGATTTTTTCCAATATTCATTAGAAGGTATAAAATGCCAACATTTTTCTTTTTTTGCTTCAAGCTCATCAAATTAGGGCCAACTAATTGGGTGTCGTTCTTATTGTGCTTATAAATCGAAAACAATATTTGAACGGTTTTAGATTTGAAACTTTGATACGTGGAATTAAGAGCTTTTATTGTTTGGCAACAACAGCAACAAGAGGTTTAAATTGAGGCTAAAGCTATTTGACGAGAGGGGAACCGCAAAAGCCTTACAAGCTTTAATTAAAAGAGCATTGCGATTACTCTATATATTCGTTACAATCAGAGAACAGGAAAATATGTTCAGTAGATTAATAAAAAGAAAGTTCTGAGAAAAAAATCAGCACAATTTTTGTTTTGGCGACACAAGTCAAAACAAAGAGTCAAATATATAAACAGGAGTAAGTATGTTAAATTATGATACCTAAATGATAAACGTCTATTTCAATTAACTAATTATTTAAGCCGTGTAACTGAAACTACTTTATTGTTTATGTTATTAATTACCTACCTTCATACCTACACTAATAGCTACAAAAACAAAATCATCAAACTTAAAGCACTAACACGAAATATTTACAGAGCCAACACTACTCCACTAGTCCTGTTCCCTCCGCTTAAGCGCCCCGATCACAGCTATATTAATGGTCTTGTCAATAGTATGATGTAATTATTATATTAATGTTCTCAGATCCAAGATAAAATGTTATTATTCCAGTGTGCGAATCTTATTACTTACGGTAGAAGCGCTCGCTTAATTGCAATGTACGCATTGTTTTTGATTTACGCGCATGCGCCTCGCAGGTGATCTAGTGCGCCTGCATTGGTTTCATTTACTACCGTGGAGTTGAGCAGAGTACCAGTTGTACTCGTAATGCTTTGTTGGAATTTAAGTGTTGAGAGACCAGCGGTGAACTAAATCTTTTAGCATTCTCAAAAATCTTTTCGGACTCTATCACACTGAGGTCAATAAAATTGATTATTGAACGCGATTCTTACCACAATAGCAGTTTTATTTTGATATTTACTTCGTATCAAGGACGATAATTATAACCAATAGGACTGCCAATTCGTTCCTTTAATTAAATTAATAAGCCTGTTGTAGCCAGTTTCACTATTGGTTGAGAGGTTTTTACTCAATAGGTACCTACATCGTAGCGGTTAAGGGCAGTTCGAATCAAAATTAAACATCAAAATGCGATCTCAGAGTTCGGTTTCTTAATAAGGATCTAAATTGCAAATCTGTTTTTTATCACGTTCTTCTTTCATCAATTTCATTCGGGAATACTTAAGCGTCAACTTCACACACAGTTATTTTATTTTAACAACGCCACTTACAATACAAAACAATACAAATATTCTTTATTGAAAACCACAAAACAGTACAAGGACACTACGTACTACGTACATACAAGACATGTACTATGTAAATGTTTAAAAATAGAAACTGCACCTATCCTTTATCACATGGCCCAACCGCCAAGGGCTGAATACTGCTGAATTATTGATATCGGCGCGGCGACCCGTGGGTACCTGCCGATCGTTTAAACTACACAGGGTACATAAGAATAAAATACTTCATAAAGTACACAAGCATCTGATCTATAGTAAGTAACGCTTTATGTTAACACAGTGATGAACAGTACCGGTCGGTTGTATTTTAAAAATCTTCAGTTGTAAAATCGTTTGAAGGATTTTAATAATCGGCGAACGATGAAATTCGTAGCGCTGTTGAACTCGTGTTTTACCTGCGGCTATAATTAGGGTGAGCGTTTAATGACCGGGATAGTTTAAAATTATTTAACGCTGAATAGGCGATTTTATAGGGAAATTCCACGGAAATTCCATGCTGACCAGCAACATTCGCAATATCTTCTAGTTAGGGGCACTTTAAGTAAATCAGAATAAATATGAAGAGAGTAAAGTATTGGTCTGTAAAGCAATAAAAACGCAAAGCATGTTTTAATTCTGGTTTTTCGGTATGTTGTATGGATCAGTTAGGTTAGTGTTAATCCTAATTGGTAACAGCGGGGCAATGCTGCTGCCGTGATGGGCACGTTTGAGCCGGGTGCGGTGCGGGGTGGTGGTTCTTAGTTTTTTAGTGTTTTACGTTCTTTTGTGTGTCGCTTTGGGGTTGTATTTATAATTATCTATATGACTAACATAGTTATAAGTGTGTTTTTACTAACCATTTTTGTAATTTCGTTTAATTAGTTTTAGCTTGGATTTAATGTAATTGTAAATGGCTTTTATTGAATAAAGATTTGTGTGTATTTGTAAATTCGATAACCTAATAATAATAATAAATATCATAGGACAAATATTGACACCAATTTACCTTAGTGTCAAACTAGGAAAATGTGTACTAGAAAATACTTACACAGATAAATACATCATTAAATGCATAAATTATTACACATCCAAGACCGGAGAACAACACTCGTATTCATCATACAAAGTTCTGCCCCGACTGGGGATCGAACCCAGGATCACAAGCTTCATAGTCAGGGTCTCTAACCACTAGGCGGTCCGGTCGTCGATTGTGGGTCTTTTTTTACTTTTTGCTCTTACTAAAAAAACCAGGATTGTAACAAGCTTTGCTATTTTAATGTCGATTTCTTATTGGGATAATTAATTTACGTATTTAATGTAATTCATACCTTCTTGCTTTATGAGCGCATTATGAGCGTCTCCCTGCCGAACTCAAAAATGACCCGTCTGATGAAGCATTTAGACGCAAACTGAGGAACCTTTTGTTGGAAAAACCATTATACTCTGTTAGTGAATTTGCAGACATTGCTTTATAGATTATACTGTTTTGTACCTGCCTTACCTAATTGTTATCATTTTCTTTTTGACTTTGAACGGTACTTTCAATGTGGCTTCTTATCTTTTAGCTTTAATTTTATTTTATGTATTTAAATTTGACGATCCCTATTGGTGACACTGTTAAATGTTATTTTTTATTTTATTTTATTACGTGTACTTTGTGACATCAAATTATTATTTTTAAATTATTTTATTTGCATATTCTTGACAATTTCAATATAAATTCTCCTAACCTGGCATTATACAATTTATGGTGTATAATATATTGAATGAATAAATAATCTAATCTAATCTAATCTTCATTACATTTACTTATTAGAGTAATTTTAAAAACACACGATTGTTTGAGTAAGCACCACCGCGTTTGCTAAACCCATTGTATTATTATACCTTAAATCTCCTTTGCACATTTATATAAATACTCGTTGCGTATTTAAAATAGATACCGCTCCCAAAATAAATACCCCTAAAGTTTAAAATCTCTCATCATCATAATTAGGCCAATTAGTAGGTGAGATGTGGCTCACTCATAAAAAAATCACACGAACTCCATTAGCTTTCGGCGCGAACCGTTATGATTTTAATAATTACCCATCAACTGCCAGCGATCCCGTTGCTTAAATATTGAAAGGCCGGTAAAGATATTTCCGACCCGGCAGACATTCCCTCAGTTGTAATTACTTGGAATTGGTAACAAACTTTGATTAATCAAAACTTTATAGAAATAACTACAGCGCCGACCCAAGGAAATTCAATAAGATGAGTTAAGCGCTTTTGAAATGCGCTGTGAAGATTTTGCGAGTTTTTACCCTGATGGTTTAAAGCCGATTTTCGATCGCTTCGGAATAGCGTAGGTACCTATTAAAAAAAAACTTGTGTTCGTTTTTTCTTTTATGGGAAACTAATTACAATAAATATATTTATAGCAAATATTTCGCGTAACTTAGAGTAAACTTATGCTATTGTTGGCATCAGTGTAAAAATAAGACAAAATTTTGATGCCAATAATTAAAGATAAAACAATAGTTTACCCAATTTAGTTAAAGTACAGAAAATGTGTAGATACTTTACTAATCATCTATTTACCTACTATCTATACGACCCAGTCAAAGGTTACTTCAATTATTGATCCCAACTACAGAATATTAGCACGAATACCAAAGAAAATTTGTAATCCATCAATCGGCCGTCGATCAACATTTCATTAGCCAGTATTTAAGTAAGCTTTTAGATGATGAGTTGCAATTTTTTACCACTATCGACTTAAAATATCCATTCTATTTATAAAAACCTCGCTTCGTTGTTCAAATAACAAATTCATAAGATTTTTTTACGACTCTGTCCTCAGAAATAAATACCCCACGCCTTTTTCGCACGAAATACATTTTTTGCTTAGCACTGTAGGCGTCGTTGTGTGAAGATAATGTAATGTGATAATTCATTAAAAGTAATGGAACAAATATTTTTTTCGAAAATCCTTGAACGTGAAATAACGTTGGCTAACAAGGAAGGAACTTGGGTGAGATAAACATAAAGCTCTGATAAAAAGCTTTGCTTATTACGATGGAAGCGTGAGAACTTTTTTTTTTTACTTTCTATCAAGTACAAGTACAAATTCTAGAGATAATTTATAATGTTAAATAAAATAGAGGGCCGTAGAGCTGGCAGCTTTCTCAGACAAAGGCTAAGCCTAGCCATCCAAAGAGGGAACGCTGCCAGCATTTTTGGTACCATGCCCAAGGGCACTTCTTTTTTAGACATGTTTTAGTATTGTTTTGTGAAGCAGTTTTATTTTAATTTTAATTTAGAATAAATATTTCTTTTATTGTTTCAGTTTAGTTTATTGTTAAGTTTGTAGATGTAATCTAAAATTAAAGTAATAATGTTCATTGAAATCTTAAAGAAAATTCAATTATGTTGGTACACCCGCATTGAAGACATGTTTTAATATCAGGTGAAGGCAAAACCAATACAAAGCGCACTTACACGATTTAGCCTTCGGGTATGTTTCGTGATTCAGTCCATAATAAGGTGCTTACAACTCTGTTATTATACTGTCTCTGGCCTGGATATAAAAAGCCGAGCCATTAGCAAGTGATACCTTTGTACGAGATAAACGGTTTGATAATTATAAAGGTACGCAGGCCGATATTTGTGTAGTTACAAAAAGCGCGCGCCTTAATTGCTCATATTTTATACAATCTCTTTAACATAAATATAACACGAACATAACAAAAACCCATTTTAGTTATTGCTCTTTTATAAAATTACTTGCAAGCTACAACCCTGCTCTATTTTTCTCTTTCAGAGTGTACAAGGAAAATCCCAAAACTGTTTGCCCTGTTGGGTATATGCAAAGCTTTTTTAATAAGAGTTTGGGCTCGTTTTATATCGTTCCTTCGTCTCGCGGAAATGTCAGCAATCTGTGGCAAAATCCTACTTTATTGTTATTGTACCGCATTTTATTCGAAGCTCAACCGAAAGAGATAAACCTGGGAATCGGTTGAGAGTAAATAAAGTCACTGGCTGCGACACACCCAAAGCCTTTGTAGACGGCTGGATCACTGAGATAACAATTATTGGGATTTTATAGTACGCTTGCCAATCGCCCAATAAAACAGAGTCGAGTTAGTGGATATAAAACTGGCCATATTCTGGACAAAACAAACGCAGAGTTTGCGTGTATCGGTTCCCAATAAACTCAAGAATGTACGATCCATTTAACTGACTATTTCTCGGCTTACGTAACGTAACAACTTTATTTTTATCCGATGTTTTAAAATATCCAAAATATAGACAGTGGAGCAGCGAGAAACATTTTTTAACATCTTTTCATCAAGCCTCATTCCAGCCAGTCGGCATTACTGACCTTCGATCTTTCATGTTGAATTAAATTGACCTTTTTTCCTCATCTAATGAAAACATGGCCGACGAATAAGTCGAGTCAAAAATCTTCTCGCTAAACATCAAAGATGCAGAGTACCTAACATTTAAAACGGTTGAACGGAGCGACAGTAATTGAATTAAAGTAAAAGAATAGGATTTAAGCAAAGCTTCTTAATAAGCAACGCTGCGGGAGGAAATAGGAATATTGCACTATATTGTTTATGTACTTACACACGGTCATAATTATCACAAGTCCTCTACAATTTGGTCAATTTGTTCAGGAACCAGCACCAATTTGACCAGCATTACATCAATCAAATTTACTAGGTATGTCAATTTTCTTACCTGTGGGCCGTGGGAGCGTGATAAAAAAAAATCCACCACTTTTTTCTTCATTTGTTTGTTTTTAGGCTTCTGAACACATCGTAGAGAACTTAAAATAAGTTTGTTTATAAAATATTAATCTATGCAACTGTGCATAATTAGGTCTTAAAAGACTCGTGTGATCTTATTAAAAAACTCGCCAAGACTTGTTTCCTAAAACCACACTCGTTTTTTAAGGACCCTTCATTTCATATCAGGTGTATGAACTGCTATTAATAAATAGACTAACATCTCGTGCGTATCACAATTTATTGTCCGTTGTAACGTGGTCTCATAAACCTTTCCTTCTTTGAATAAATACGGCGGACGGTACAATGCTTATTAAACTTAAATTTTACGCTAAATAAAGAATGGGACGGTAATAAAATGCGCGAGTAGATAGTCCGCCTTTGCGTTTTTCCCAAAAGAAATCCTAACCATAAATACAACAAGGTATAAAATATAATAAGAATATCTTCAAAAGGAACGTTTTATTCGCCTTTCCACGGAATCTCCAGGCATGAAGAAGAGCCGATGCTCACTGCAAGTTTTTCCCTAACGTAAGTGGCTGCAGACATACTTGCATTCTACTGGAAACGGTATGCAAATAATTGTACTATGAAATCCTCGTTCTTTTTCACATTTGCAATTCACAACCGTGACGTCAGAAATGTTTAACATCTTGAAAGCTAGGCTTTTTATTGGGAAGGCATGCCTAACTGCTAATTTGCTTTTAAGTGTAAGAGCGATTCGTGGACATCACATCACACTGACGCAGACTTCATTAAGTACGACTACGGCGAATTCATTTCTCGCCTCTTCTATAGATCACTAATTCAGCAACTTGTTTTACCACCATAAATGTTCAACTGTCGACCGTGCATCACTAGCGAACGTCATTAAACGAGATGTAGCAGAAATGCTGTCAACAGATTTAAAAAACTGGTTCGCCTAATCCACGCTTAAATTGAAAGAAAAGAAAGAAATTTGTTATTGCTTTATAAAAAGATATACACAAAGTTTTCAACATTAAACAAAAACACAATAACAAGCAAAAGCTTGTTTGTATAATTAAAAAGCCACAACTGTGCAGAATCGGGTTCAAAGAGGTCACACCCAGCATGATGCTGCGGCAAGCCGCAGCGCTGATTTTCTGTGTCACCCTTTTACAATTTATCGAATGGAAAACCTAGTCAATGCTTATTTGACAGCACTTCCAGCGTCCATGACTCTCTTGTGGGGGATTTGCAGCCCTCGCAAGGCACGAAAGATTTTCATATTCAATTACAAATAGACAAGTGCGTCTCGAGTATCGCCTTTGACGTCTTTACGGTTTAAGGGAATATTAGGCCCCTCCACTCGAGGGTCCAAGTACCAAGGTGCAATAATAAACGTGTCCCTCCTTCAAGGGGACTCGCAATTAGCCTCTCGTTTGATTTCGATTAGCTCTTTGAAAAAGTGGATTTACTTTTGCCTTTTTTTCGTTAAATAATTTATTAGGCCTTAAATAGTAATTAAGCCGTGAGCTCCTTTAATCTTAATAAAGAAATTTTCTTTTGACTTCTCGACTAAATTAGAAAATCCTAACAAGTATGTAAATTTTTATATTCTATACTTAAGTAATCTTTTGTTCAAAGAAAGAAAACATGGACAGGTAAGTAGTTGTAAAACAACAAAGTTTGACATCGAAGCAAATTAGTTTGCCTTTATCTTCCTAGTATAATGCCGACGTCAATAAATATTATTACCAGCACGGTACCTCTGATGGCGCATGGCTGAAGATCAAACAAATATTCTATGCAAAGGGGACATGCTGACGAAACGACCTCTCACTATGTGCATATATAAAGGGTAGAAAACAGCAAACAATTTTAAAACAGTACGAAAATGCGGTGAGACCGCAGCTATGGACTTTTTAAAATTGGTGAAAATGGACATAATGCAGTCTTACAATTTGTATTTTTCTAAGATCGGATTAGGCAGTTCAATTTCCCGGGGTTTAGCGTCGTAATCTGAATGTGAATATAAATTACTCTCCCGCGAGTAAGGGCTTAAATGTTTTGTTTTTAAATAATAGATTCATAAAAATTTAGGTAAATAACTACCTATTTGTTTAGTAGCATTAATTATAAAATTAGCAAAATATTTTTTATCGACAGCAAAAACTTTTATTTTCAACATTTTTACTAAACTTAAAAATACATAATACAAAAATAGAAAAAAGTCTGTAAGGCTGCTATAATTTTAAGTCATCTCAAATCGCAATATGAACGTAAAATTCAAAAATCTTTTTTCGTCATGTTAACATACTGTTGTCAGTACTTTTACTATATGCAAGGTAAAGGCAGAATACAAGCTTTGTGCCCTCGTACGTTCTGTTTTATATAATTAGCTTAAGCGGTTTAACGAGGGGACGATGCTATTTGAATAGAATTTTTAAATTACCTAATGAATGTTTAGTTTGAACGAATTTCGTATATTTGAATTTAGATTGCTGGGGCAAGTACCTCTTTGATGGTTCGATGGTGACATGTGTCCAAATAATGAAAATATTGACTCAGATTACATTCAAACATGATTTAAGGTTTTGGCCTTTTGTTCGTTTCTTAGTTGTTCCAACCCGAAGTGCATTTTTTATAGGTAGATAGAGTCAGCAGCAGAAGTAGCTAAACAATCGAAGGGGTCACATTGATCTACACAAGCTCTTATGTCTTTAACAATATAGGTGGTTAGATCATTGTGACCGTTTCGGTTTCTTAGCTACTTCTGCTGCTGATTGTACCTGACTACAATTTTATTTAATAGTTTTTAACCGACTTCAAAAAAGGAGGAGGTTCTACGTTCCACTGTACGTATTTTTTTTATGTATGTACATCGATTACTCCGCCAATTGTAGACCGATTTTCAAAATTCTTTTTTTGTTCAAAAGGGTATACCCCTGAGGTAGTCCCATTGTCACCAAATCATGATCTGATGATGGGATCCCAGGGAAATCGAGAATTTTTTAGGCACGTATTATGTGTTTTATATATTTTTTAAAGCTATTCAAGTATTTGCGTCTGGTAGTCATCATCTCATGTTGATGAGCTGATGATGGAAGGTACAACTCCTTAACGGTTAGGAGTTGGAGGATAATTCTGAAAATGTTAAATCAACGTAAAATTGTGAAATAAAAATCTTCGGTGCGGTGCGAGCGGGATATTCTTTGAATGAAGCACCGACTTCATATTACTGCTACTTAGTGCTAGGCCATAAAACTTTAGGCTTTAGCTTCTGTTGTCCGAAATAAACGCATTTTATTTTACGTTTTTTTTCTAAGGTTTTTTTTTGAATGCCGTTTTACTTTTTTGTTATTTAAACACAAATCAAACTGCTTTTAGATAATAGTGCCATTTCAATCAATCAAGTCGTAGTACTTGCGTTCACAAGAATCTATATTATAGTTACTGTGAGATTCAATTATAGTGAAATAAACTGACCACTCACGTATGTCAGCTTAGTATAGCCCGACATAAAGTGAGTGATAAGTTTATTTCACAATGGTTAAAATGCTTTTAAATTTTCTTAGCAAAATGCCATCAGTTGTAATAATTCTCCTTTGCGCTTTCGTTATCACTATAACGTCTATAACCTTATAAGATTCCCGATAGCGATACACTCGGCAGTTTTTTCTACCTGTGTGTAGAATCTTTTCGATCTCGCCGCTGGCCCACACAAGGAATCGAGATTATGACGACAATGCCGCCTAAAACAACTTTTTGCTTCTGTCAACTAACTGTCACATTAACAAAACCGATTTGTCGAAAGAAAGAGCAGCTGAATTATTAAATTAAGACTTGACATGCGAAGAAAGACATTGCTATAAAGGGGTTCCATCTTGCGACTGCTTATTTTTTTGACAACCCTTTTGTAAAATTATCACGAAATATTTTTAAAATGTTGAAGTAATCAGATTTTGTGCGGAACAGTTAAATCAAAGGTACAATGCAAAGCTGTCAGTTATTGTAACGTTCGGACTGCAACGAAAGGGTCGACAAATGTTTTGTAGTTATAGGTACTTAGTGTTGGAATACATTGATTGACATCGAAATTTGTGGAAAGTAAAGTCATAAAACCGAAATAATTTATTTAAATAGAGCACGATTTTACAAACGAAGGTTACAAAAACGTTACATGTTTATTTATACTATAAACTACAGTAAAGCAGTGTTTAAATGTTTAATAAAGGCATAGCATACTTACGCACTTAAATTTTTTTGAAAACTAATAGCAATGTATGCATTAAGCGAATGATCAATGACGTGGCGCCTACAAAAGCCGTCACCGTTGTCTACGACAAATTTTTTTTGCTCTTGACTTATGTACAGGCGCTTGAAAAAATTCTGAAGATTCAATGGGATGAGAACTTATTTTTATTAGGCAAAATATTATCTTTAATAATAAAACACAAAATGTCAGAATAAGGTAAATTTAACTGTCTAATCTGTGTGTCTAATCTTTTCTGTCTTAATTAATATCATAGGTAGGTAAATCAAAAGGGTTGTTTACTGATGTAAAAAAAAAACATTTTACATTTTCACTTATCAGGCTTAGTTCTTAATTCAATACAAACTTCATACTAACGGATCGTTTAGACATTTCATAAAAAGTTGCTGATTTGACTAATAGGAAACAATCCTATTTGGATCTTCATTTATACGAAAAGTTAAAAAGTAAGTATCTAAAAATTTTTGGTAATTAAGATAATTTTAAGTATTTAATACTTACATATTTTTCGCGTGCAACACATAAAACAAATGCGCGTTATATTTATGTTCCGAAACATAAAATGGTGCAGCGTCTGAAGCAGCTGAAAAAGCTAAAGCTCATAAAAGGCTCTCAATACGATTTTGTGCCATTCGGCGTCGAGACCCTTGGTCCGTGGGGTCCTAGCGCTTTGGGGTTATTCAAGGAAATATCCAAGAGGCTGGTCAATGTCACAGAGGACCGAAGAGCAGGCAGCTTTCTTGGACAAAAGCTAAGCCTAGCCAGCCAAAGAGGGAAAACGCTGCCAGCATCTTTGGTACCATGCCCAAGGGGACTTCTTTTTTAGACATGTTTTAAATAGTTTTTGTAAAGAAGTATTTATTTTACTGTTTTAGTTTATTTTCATTTTAGTTTTCATTTATTAAGTTTGTACATGTAGTTTAACGATCACCATGCAATCCAACAACTTAAGGAAAATATCATCATAAGTTCTCTCAATGTTTACGTTATTCATAGGGCGCAATATTCAAGCATGGGAGCCGGCTGTGAATAGTTAATGTTCTAAAATCCGCGCGGGTGATGCATTAACCTGCGTCACAGGGCTTAGTGCCACGCGTAATACTACCACGGGTTTACGAGGACGAGGTATTCCGTCATTATAATTATAGGTACTTTAAAGCGCTCAATTGTTTTGTGCGGAAATCGCAGCCCCTTCGTAGACCCTTTTTCTCTGGAACGCGTGGAGATAGGATGCTGAAATTAATATCATATACTCAAGCCTGAAAAAGGTGGTTTCTGTACAAATCGCCGTACTGAGAAAACCTAAAGGATACTTCCAAAAAGTCTCAAAATCTTAAATTTTTATGTCTGTCTGTAGATTTTGCAGACCAATATATGTTGACCCCACACTGCGTACATTTTGCTTAGGAGCAGGGCTCTGCTAACAATGGACTTCTTAAAACACTGGGGAAAAGCGTTAAAATCTTTCTACGGAACCCTCGTGCGCGAGTCCGGCTCGCACTTGGCCGGTTTTATGTGCAGGTATTCTTGTTTCAGTGAGTACTTACATACTAAAAGTAATAATAGATTTTAAAGAGAAAGCCGTAGATAGATTTTTAAGAAAAATCCAAAAACGGAAAGTGTTCCGTCGTTTTGGTTTTGATTATAATTTTGACGTACTTACTTGTTATGAAAAGCAGGAAGTGATTCACGAGTGAGGCACGAGGATTCAGAATCAAGCGTGATATATCTACTTTAATTTTATCTCCGTAAATTAACGCCTGATTCAATCAATTACCTAATATCTGCCTTAATAATTAGCAAGTGAGTAAGCACGGTATTTACGTGCTTTAAGACAAAATAGTGGCATCCCTTCTGTATTTTTCCATTGAAAGATGTTTCAATTTAATAAGGCGAATAATGCGACGATTAAAGTATAAACTTAAATATGGGCGTTGAGGTGTAAACATGGCAGACTTCTTTGATGAAAAATTGCGTTTAGATAGGTAGGTACCTATCCAAATATCACGTAAACGACGCCACGAGCACAACTGGTTTCTTTACAGCTGTGATATCGCAAAAAGCTCAACCAAAACCCTTGCTTGAATATCGCTTGACAGCGGTAGGACAGTCCCCTCAGTTTGCGTGATTTTGGTCACAATTCGCTTCAACTCGCCTCGTCTGCGATCCGACGGGTGATAATACCCGGATTTTTACTAAAACCACTCTAAGCCAACACTAAAATGTTCAAAATACAAATAGTCTTTTTAAAAGAAAGTGGATTTCAATACAATTATTAAGTGAACGAACTTAAAGGTCGTTGATTAATTTTTTTTATTCATTTGTTATCTTATACAATGAAACTACAGGGTAGGCTGATTTTCAAATTTGTGGGATACTTATTACCGTCATGTAAAATAAAAAATACGAAGTAGGTACTTTAAATGTACCCGGTCCGACCTCAGGACTTCTGCAAGTCGATTGTAACAGAGTCCAGGCAGCTGTATCAAGATTATTTATAAATAACGTGTTCGAAACCAACCTTTACATTAGTCAACTTATTTATTTTTATTCCACAATAAATACTCATAACATTGAGTTAAAAGCTAGAGTTAAGGATCCCGGCGCGTAATTACTGGGCACGGGAGATAAAACACATTGAGCCTCAAGGCTTCTGCAATAAAGTAGCTAAATAAGTACAAATGGTAAGGCTATTTCATACTAAACTGTTTTATTTTGAAGCAACCAGTTTTCAACCCGCTGTTTTCTAAGCAAGTATAAAATGGTTTATTGTTATAGAGGTAATTTATGTGTAGCGACCGATTGGCTCGGCTCCTATTGAACTTTCTATAATTAAGGGCGATCATCCACTGCTCACATGTTATCGGACGCTCAATCAGCTTTAGAAATTCAATCTGCAGCGAGACAGTCTTAATTAACCGCAGCATCAGCGATACAACTGGATATCTTTGTTTAATTTTCTCCAGCGACATTGATCTCTGGGGTATGTTTTAATTTCATCAATTGACTCGAAACAGACTGTCGAGGTGCACGCTGTTTAAAGAGGATTTAAGATGATTAAAGTAACAAAATTGGATACGAAACTTGACTAAAGGAAATTTCTTTATCATATTGCAAGTAAAAGTCTCTGTTTGCTTTTCAAAGCTGGCTGTCGCTTGATACTAAAGAACAATTGAATCTTGTACATATAAATATGCAATTTTACAAGTCGTGTACCCTGAAGCAGTAAGCAAAATGTCACGGAAATTGTAAACGCAATAAAAAAAAGTCACTATAACTGTTCCAGCGGGTGCAATTTAAAAGAAACATGGTTGTTTGTATTACGTTTTTCTCAGTTTTATTTTATTGTGTAAAAGAGCTATGAACTATGAAAACTACTACCCTATACGTGAGTTGTAACGATTGTGTACCTATAAGGTTAGGTTAGGTTAGGTTAGAGACTTACCTATTAAGTTTATATTCAATAATTTAAGTGCATTAAATACTTGAGTTAAGTCACTCTAGTTCTTGGATATATTAACGAACGTATTTCTTGGAAAAAGTCTTCTTTGGGTACTTAGAATATTTTGAAATATCTGGCATCCATTTCTTTTCGCGGTAGGCCGTCAACCAATCTTGTATGAAGTCCAGACTCCTGGCTTCGACTACAGGTGTCGGAGTCCTCGTCCTGGACAGCAACCCTTGTATTGCTTGCAGAAGAAATGACAGGAGCGACATTGAAACCACAATGTTAATGGGGTCAAATCCAATGGAATGGTGATGGTACGTTTGTGTGCCGTAATTTCCGTTCCCGGTATGCCCTTGGGCGCTGCCTCCATAACCAGTAGTAGTGTAATGTTTAGTAAAACTTCTTGGGGCTACATAGTTAGAATTCGCTTTTATACTCTTTTCAATCGTCGACTCGACTTCAGCAGTATCCTTCTTTAACCTCGCGGCATTCTTCGAATCACTTTTCGAGGTTTGTTTCAAACTCTGTATTGTCTGCAACATCGTTTGAGCGTTGGTCTGGATTTTCTGAAAAAGCGACTGAATCTTCATGCTTTGTTCCTTTATCATTTTCGCCACCAATTCCTTGAAGTTCTGCACGTTGGACGCTTGGCTCGCTTGCTGAGTCGGCGTGTCTGCTCTTACCGTCGTAACGAGCAAAATTATTAGAAACACTATGATCGATATCAGCGACATTGCCGCAACCACTGTTCTGTTGCCAATTTTTTTCAAAGACATTCAACTGGATATTCGAGTTGGAAATGGATTAGAACCTTGACTTTGCGGTTTTATATTGTATGGTGTTTGAGGTCTGGTGCGTATGTTAATAGCATGTCACGAGTGATACGGTATGTATGGTGTACCTTGACATTTGACCCAGCTGATCATGAGGCATCTCGCGGTGCATAGTGAGGCACATTGTTAATCTTGTTATTAACTTTAACAATAATAAAAATTACTTACCTGCTTTCTACCAGGAAAGAAAGTTCAATAGAAAATAAAATTGCGAGATGACGATTTATCTCTAACAGCCGTTCAAAATATTTAATCTTGTTTCGATCTACTGGCGATAAAAACATATATCTATCTTCAATTTTGCGTTCTCAATTAACTTAATGTCGGTAGGCAATCCCACCTCTGCTTTCTTATTCATATAAGTACTTATGCCGTTTTAAATCTGGCTGTAGGTAGAGCGACAAGATATACAGAGTGACTGTACTTCATTCACGATACAGAACCTCTTATACCTTTTAAGTATAAAATATACATTCGATGTCTCATACCCTTTTATAAGCTGAAATTTTTGACGGAGAAAAAAGCGCGCGTTCACATTTTCTTGTGTCTGTCCTCTATGCTTTTCCTAGATACTAAAAATAGAAATATGTAAAAAATTAAAATAAATAAAAAAATACATAAATAAAAAACAACACAGTATATGGTTCATGCTACTTTCTTGGCATAGAGCAAAAACAAAAAGCGATAAAACAGACTTTTTTTGTCTAACCAGAGCTTAAAAATAATTTCTAACAAAAAACTGCTTTAAAATCTTTTATTTTATTTTAGGTCTGCGATGCCAACAATGTACAATACAAAGTACAATAATTACCTACTTACCTACTGAATTGTACAAACTCGATTAAGCTACTTACTTACTTTAAAACAAAAGCTCGCTTGAACTTACGAGTTCAAAATGTTTTAAACATTTCAAAAGTTTAGTTTATTTTACTCCCGGAATAGAACATTACACCATAATTGCTCTGAAATAAAATAAGATCACGTATTTTGCAAAATATTTTAAACCCTATAAAGCGCCATCTGTACATGTCCGCTTACACTACTTCGTTACTTTAGTTTCGTCTGGCGCTACGTTCCGGATCCGCCCTTTCCCCTTCAAAAGCTTAGTCGATTAGATAAAGCTGCGAGCGATCGTTAAAAGAGGGCGCGCAACGCGATACAACGCGTGCGCAGGTGCTATTGGTTTATTGTAGATGGCGTTAAATTAAGTCAACAGTTGGGGTTGGGTTGGGGTCATGAAGCACCTGATTGTAAGAAACTGTTTTATTCGGTACTTATTACTTTTGCATTGACTAGCTGCATTAATTTATTGATACTAACTGTACAGCCGTACCTGCCTGCTGGTTTTTTTTTTACAAAAAACTGATCAGCTGTTGAGTTGAACCTTATCCAACATGTTGGTAGGTGCAGATTGGACCAAAGGTGTAACTCACTGGTTCAGTAAGCGCCTATTCGCTTTAACCTTGAAGAGACCCAGATCGTATTAGTCCGGAAACACAGTAGATGGGAGCGGATTCCCTTCAGGGCTATCATTTCCATTAACTTTGTCTCTTAGAAACGACTTGTCATAGAAAATCGTAATTGCGCTCTGCGAAGCTCCATTGCCAATTATTTGTAAAAGCCATTTCAGTTCATAGAAAAGCATTACGTCCACTTCGTTTATTAACACGATTCAAAATGTGTCCCAACATTACGCTTATTAATTTGCCATAAAAATACACTGTTTTATTTTTAACCGACTTCAAAAAAAGTAGGAGATTCTCAGTTCGTCAGAACATTTTTTTTAAACTGCTGCTATTTATTGTGTGCTGGGCAGAGGCCTTTTCCCTCAATCTCCACAACTCTAGGCTCAATGTCAGGTGCCGTTCCCAAGTCATGCCGACAAACATATTGAAATAATATCAAAAATATGAAAATGTATCTAACGTCGTCGGAAACAATCTCATCACTTCAGCACCCCTTATATCGCCACTCGTTACTCACGATCCTCGGTCAAAGTCAAACAATAAAAAATCCTGCATAATTTACTGACAAATTAAGTGGAAGGGTCGGTAGAACAAAGTGGTAAGTTGAATTTTTAAATGGCGCTGGTTCCTATATTAATTCCTCGTTTGTCGGGCGCACCGTACAATGTATTTTTTCTGGAGGTAGCACCGTAGGGTTAATTGTAACGAGGAGACGATTGGACACGAAATGAGTGGAGTATTTTCTAATGTTTTTCTCGAATACAGGGTGAGAAAACCGGCCAAGAACAAGTCGGACACGCCCAGGATCAATTTTAATAAGTGTTTTTTTTTACCATGTAATCAGGTACGTGATCTTTATAACTTGGGCATAATTATGGTCAAACTATTACTCGTTAACCTGTAAAGCCTACTTAGCTGTGATAGTTTTCCTTTTAAATTCACCATACCCAAATTGTGCTATCACTTCCTTGATTTTTTCACGTTTTCAAATACAACAGTTTCACTAGTATGCGGGGACGGGGAAACTGAACTCCAACAAAAATGAGCAGCCACAGACAGACTGACGGACTCAGACAGACATGGTGAAACTATAAGGGGTTCTTTGTAGACTACGGAACCTTATATAAAAAAAAACCTTAGAAAAAAAACGTAAAATAATCCTCTAAAATAATGATAAATAAATAAAATAAAATAAAATGCGTTTATTTCGGACAACAGAAACTAAAGCCTAAAGTTTTTTTTCTAAGGTTTTTTTTTTAAAAGCGGTTTTACTTTTTTGTTAAAAGATTTTTATTTCACAATTTTACGTTGATTTAACATTTTCAGAATTATCCTCCAACTCCTAACCGTTAAGGAGTTGTACCTTCCATCATCAGCTCATCAACATGAGATGATGACTACCGGACGCAAATACTTGAATAGCCTTAGAAAATATATGAAACACATGATACGTGCCTATAAAATTTGAGGGTTGCCCTCAATTTCCCTGAGATCCCATCATCAGATCATGACTTGGTGACAGTGGGACCACCTCAGGAGTATACCCTTTCGAATAATAATTTAACAGGTGGTAGCACTTATAATTTAACAGGTATTTAGCGGGTGGTAGGACCTTGTGCGAGGTCCGTCCGGATCGCTACCACCATCTTACTCGTTAATCCTGCCGCTAAGCAGCAGTGCTTGCACTATTGTGTTCCAGTGTGGAGATTAAGACAGCCGGTGTAATTACGGGCACAAGAGGCATTTCATCTTAGCCCTCTAGGTTGGCAACGCATCTGCAAACCCTCCGGGGTTGCGGGTGCCTATGGGCAGTTGTGATCACTTACCATCAGGTGACCCACTTGCTCGCTTGCCTTCCTCGTTGTATAAAAAAAAAAAAAAAAAAAACAGAATAAAATTATCCTCCAACTCCTAACCGCTAAGGAGTTGTACCTTCCATCATCAGCTCATCATCATGAGATGATGACTACCAGACGCAAATACTTGAATAACCTTAGAAAATATATGAAACACATAGTACGTGCCTGTAAAATTTAAGGGTTGCCCTCGATTTTCCTGGGATCCCATCATCAGATCATGACTTGGTGACAATGGGACCACCTCAGGAGTATACCCTTTCGAATAAAAAAAGAATTTTGAAAATCGGTCTACAATTGACGGAGTAATCGATGTACATACATAAAAAAAAAATACATACAGTGGAACGTAGAACCTCCTCCTGTTTTGAAGTCGGTTAAAAACTAATAATCACTTTGAAAACACTCTTATTTCTCAGTTAAATAACCAAACAACAGAAAAGTTGACAAAACCCCGATATTTTCATTTCAAAGTTCAATAAGTCGTCTCAAAAATGGCTGACCCAATTTTTATGAAACTTGTCAAAGAACCACCGCTAGAAAACCTGCTTTCAAATAAAAAAAACGGCCAAGTGCGAGTCGGACTCGCGCACGAGGGCTCCGTAGAAAGGTTAACACTTTTCCGTTTTAAGAAGTCCAGTGTTTTTACTAGTTATTTCACTATGAAGTCCAGTGTTAGCAAAGCCCAGTGCCCTAAGCACGACTTGTCGAATCCTGCGTCACGTAAAATCGAATAGTAAACTATAACGAGTTTGTATGACGTTTGGAACAGCGCCCGCCCGTGAGCGTATTTGGAACTAAAATTTAGTATGAGATTTCTCGATCTCGATACGATAACCGTAACGTAACGCAGGATTCGACAAGTCGTGCTTAGGGCACTGCTCCTAAGCAAAATGTACGCAGTGTGGGGTCAACTTATATAATAATAACAACAATAATAATAATTTATTTCAGACCGTGGTCCATAGATTGTTAGTAATACATTAGTCTTATTTTCTAGAGATTAGTATCACATTCCATTATAACTATTAAATCATCGATAAATAATCAATAGATCGATATTGGTCCTTTAAATCTACAGACAGACATAAAATTTTAAGATTTTGAAACTTTTCGGAGTGGTTGTGCTACAAGAGCTACCTTCATGCCAAATTTCAAATAAATTTAAAAAAAATAAGCTAGAAACAGTGTTTTAAGTAAAAATAGGAAAACGTTTTACTTGCCTGATATACGTATACTTACTCCTCACGGCGACTGCATGGTAATGGAATGGCTGCTAGTATTATATTGTATTGTAGTAGTATTTTTTTTATTTATTTATTGGGTACGCACTGCACTTCACTGACCAAGTTTTTATGTACAACATCACGGCGACTATACCAACGATTTAAAAACGTCCACAACGATTACCTGATCTAGTTCAAAACTTCAAGCAGGTAATTTTAGGACTGGAAACAGTGCTCGACCGACGGTCAGTAGGCCGAGCACGAATTTTCACCAGGAATCGAGCAGTAACGTTATCGTATATAAAAAATATTTGAAGTTTGGAATAGCCCCCCCGTGAACGTATAATTCTCGATGGTGATACGAATTGCACTGCTGCACTGACATCGGACGATCGTAGCTCTATATCAATGAAAATGTAAGATACGAGATATTCTCGGGCACTGTTTCCAGCCTATAAGGATACATTTGACCGATCCGGAATCTATCTGTATGTAAATAATTTTCAACTCTGGCAGCTGAGATTTGAATTTTTTCGACATTTTGTCTATCCACTTCTAGTTAGAAGTAAAAATTCTGAAGAGTTTCGAGTAGAGCCATAAAGCTGTCGTCTTATTTTAAACTGTAGTATTTTAGTAAGAATTTAGTACTACTTACAAAATCATATTTTTACCAATAGGTATCCTCACCGAGAAGGAACTTATTAAAAATCGCTCAAACAAAGTTCCGTCTGCATTACTTTAACAACTACTTATTGGAAATTCATAAAACTGTGCGACTCCACGAAGCCGCATTCCCGCTCACCAGCTAACAATGTGAAAAAATGCTAACTATAAAAATACTTGATTATACTAACTTTTATCTCTCGTGTTAATCAATGGGCGTTGGCTAGTAAAATCTGACCGTAACGTTCAATAAAGCAGTAACTCGGCATCAAGCCAAAATAAAACAACTCTTTCTACTACGGAATAGAGCATCACTTTAAACGTTGATAATTAATGGATCCTCCTTTTGCTATATCATGAACGGCGTTCTAAGCAAACTAGAGTTTTATAATACCGACAGTAGATTTATTGGTACATCCTAACGCAATTAATTTAGAATTAAGATGTTAGAATATTGAGTTTCTTTGGTGTTCTACAGCATTTCATTTTAATTTCCGCTGTATTTGATTGTAAATATAAATTCCACAACATAAATGATGAACCTTTAAAACTACGGAATACCTACAATAACTAATGAAATTAAATGCAATAAGTAATACGTCATAATTTAAGCCGCATGTTTTCGTTAAATGAGTGATAAAAATTAGTAACAAAAAGCGGTTTGGAAGCATAACTAGGTCGGTGATAAGATCGCGCCGGTTCGCGTGAGCCGTTTTCAATTTGCCGGCAGCGTAGTTGTTGAAAAATAATTAAAAATGCAATTAAAACCCACCATAAATCCGTCAGTCGCCCCGCCTAGCGCGTAAACAAACTCAAATTAATGCCCAACTATAAATAAATAAAACGATTGTTTTAGTGTAACCGTATATCGGCGCTCCTGGATTTAATGGGTTTGTTGTGAGTCGGCTCCATAACGCTACTTACACCAATTGACTCCGCTAAATGTTTATGGCTTTCGTAAACCAGACTTGTTATTAATTGCTTTAATGCCTTTCAAATAATTTATAAAATACTGGATCCCGTTGAATACTAAACGCGTATTTGACGTGTAGTTAGTATGACCGGGCTTGAGTTGACACGATGATAAATATTTTCAGACTTGAAAATTTATAGTCGAATAAAAAATGAGGAATATATAAAATTGTACGCTGTTAGGCATGTTAATTATCGCCTAACGGTTAACGCGGGTGTGCTTTAAATTTACAATGTTTCCAATCACAACACTAAGAAAAGGCTTTAATTTATTTTGTTCGTATCGTTACAGCCTAGATAGGTAAACAAAGTCCAATGAAGAGAAATTCGGAAATATACTTAATAACCGCTTTACTATTATAAAAGGACGTGGTGGTTAAAAAACAGATGCATTTTATCCTTTTTTATCGAGCCTATGTTTTAAACGATACAGGTGCACTGGCGACCGGCAGGTGTGTTTGTTTAAGATCATCTAAATTGTCCAATTAAAGTTGACTGAGACGTCTCGATTCGTCCAACCCACGCCGTTTGATATTGAAACTGCAATTTAGCAAAACTTTCTTTATTTATCAAAATAATCCAAAGTACACAATATCACGACATGAAAATTAAAACCATAATAAAATAATGAATGAGTTCTTAAACTAATTATTCATAAATCATAAAACAAGCATTTCGATATCTGCAATCGTCAGTTAGCCTTTGAGGAGACAAATTTCACATTTTCTTAATCTAATGTTTAGTCTATCGCGTTCTAATACTTTTAAATGAAGTCAATATTTATCACCTGTGATAGTGAAATTACCTAGGTATATCAAATTGTGTAAAGGCATGGAACTAATTACCTATTTTGTCACTAAACATTATTTGTACCAAACTAAGGCATGTGAGGCTTGGCGTTATAAATAATAGTTAGCAAAACTAGTTAAATTCATTATGTAGTGTTATATTGACTCAATTCCAGTGCAATAATCAGAGTTACGTTTTAATAACAGTTTTCGTTTACAACTCAAAGAACCACACCGAAACAATGTACAATTGTGACAACAAAATAATTATTATTACTGTCGGTGGTATCGCTATGGAAAATCACACACAGTCAGTTCCGATGTCGAATAAAATGAGAAAAGATTCTCGTCACTTCAGTCGTTATTAAATCTTACAATAGTACGATTACCTCAACACACCAAATTGTACTCGTATAAAATTTCGTAATTCATTACTTCTATTTTCACTGCATTTTAAAAATCTCATAGAAAACTCACATTCAAATCAAACTGAATTGAACTACATCTTAACTAAGACAATTTGCTAAACTAAAGACTAAATCGCAAACAGCACAATGACAACTTTGTAGTATAAAATCAACTTCATAGAAAAACTGACATCATTATCGAGTAGGAATAAATTAATTTCTGAAAAAAAAGTGATCGTTTGCCTAATTGACATGTACTTGCATGCATTGCAATGACAGATACTTGATACTTTGCTCTACGAAGGATAACTTTGCGCTTAAACCAACCTCTTGCTGGCGCCTATTCCACCAACTTTACAATTGTCAGTTTCCAATGACAATTCGGTGTCAACTGCTGACTTGAAGAGCTTTTATTTTAGCGCGCTTCATATTGTCAAAGAAATGTAGTTTGAATTGTCATATAAAACTGAGCATTGTAAAGATGGCGAAACAGGGGTCAGGTTTTACTTTTACCAATTACAATTTCTGCTAACCTCCACAATTTTGCTCGCAACATCGAGAGCGATTGCCCGCAACTTTAAACTGTAAGGCTGCTTTTGCACCACAAATGAAATAAATCTTGAAAATATTCGCGTTCCAATACCAGGCCCCTATTTCACCAACTTTATAATAATTGACAATATGCAGCGCGCTAAAACAAAAGCTCTTCAAGTCAGCAGTTGACACCGAATTGTCAAAACTGACAATTGTAAAGTTGCTGAAACAGGGGCCAGGGAATTACAAAAGGTTGGTTGGTATCTATGAACTTGTTCACGGACACATATTTATCTAACGAAAAAAGGGTAATGACCCCTCTTTTGCTTTCAGACGCATCACGAGTGGTTGGCGGCAGCGGTGGCGGCGGCCACGCTTGCGTTGGTGATCGGTGGTTGCGGCAGAAGCAAGTCAGCGAGTCGGCCCGCCTCGCGAAGACCGGACAGGAAGGCGCCATGCACCGTCGCCGGATAGTTGCGCATCGTGTGCTCACCTAGTTGGATTATAATGTGTTGTTAAAAACTAATATCCCTACCAACTTAGAAGCAATTTTTTTTTACTTATATTTTTCGTTTTTTTTTATTTCGAAAAAACGAATTGACAGAAAACATTGTCATTTCAAAGTTTAATATCTCAAAAACGGCTGAATTAAACATAGCTAAAAACCATCTAGATTAGACTAGCTTTTGTTTAAAAAAAACTCATCAAAATCGGTCTATCCGTTTGGGAGCTCTGATTCCACAGACAGATGCAACCATTCACAGAAACACAAGGCATACTTATAACACTAAAAATATATAACCTAACCAACTTAGAAAATTTGAATGAAGTCCGTTAAAAACCCCCGACATTTTCATTTCAAAGTTCAAAATTTCAAAAACGGCAGAACCGTCTTTTATGAAACTTAGCTAAGAACCATCTCGAAACACTAGCTTTCGAATAAAAAGCAGTGTCAAAATTCGTTCATCCGTTTAGGTGCTACGATGCCACAGATAGACACACAGGTACACACATACACAGAGGTCAAACTTAAATACCACCCTCTTTTTGCGTCGGGGGTTAAAAAGGAACCTTAGTAAAGCAAAGGACATTCTTACACTTACGTAAGAGTGTCCTTTGTTTTAAGTTTCAATCCAGTGGTTATTATGAGGGTGAATGTTTTGTAAAACAAATGCTATGCTTCATGTTAGAGCGAGGCTGACATGTGTGTAAAGTTTCAAACTAAAACACCTCTCTCATGTGAATTCAGACCCTTTAACAAACAAGCCAGTAAAGTTACGGCTAAAATAATTATTATATTACAAGCATTTTTATTTGACCTGTTTATTGTTGTTGCAGAAGAAAATAAAACACAAAGAAGAATGGAAAGCAATATCGTGTTATATTTTTCAGCATCTTCACTTGCGTTGAATAAGTTTTCGCATTTCTCACGGGTATAATATATTTACCAGGAACAGAAACGAGCTTTTATCTTATTCCATGATATAAGCGGCGCTTAATTCAGCGCCTAACAGGTAAACTATTAGCACGGTACTCGTCACACAACAATAGCGTTTCAGGTCATTATTACTGACATGGGCGTTGTTCTAGAGAATTTGCGACTTTTAACATAAAGCTACCGTGAAATTTGGTCATAGTAGAATAAATGGATCGCTCACATAATATAAGTAGACTTTAGCACGACAAATTTTTGACTCACCAGTACCTACCTAGTCCTCCCGGAAGCGCTCGAATCGGCAGCGAATCAAACACTCAATCAATCAACTATTTCAATCGATCGAGTGATCCGTTTACTTCACTATTTAAAAACGTGTAAGCAAAATTCAAATCTTAACAACACCTACCTTCCCTTTGTCAACATACCGGCAAAAAACAGTCTATTCTCTCCAGGAGACGCCCCCGGCACAGGAGCAGCCAGTAAATCATAGTCCGTACCCGATGAGCCAACAGCCACGAAACTGTATGAACCCCGCGCGTACGGGTCGGCGCGCCATCTGGAACATACACTCGGCTGTGACCGAACACAATCAAACCCAGCCAAAAGGCAGTCGGAGCCTTTTGAGCGTGAATATAGGCTGGCGAGGCGGAGGCGAATACCGACCACTCGCAGTTTAGCTTTGTTGATACCAGACACAGGAGGGAAATAATTGGCAAAGATAACTGAACGGGATAATTTGATGCGTTTTGAAGGCTTTGCAAGCTCTAAGCTACAGTTAAATCATGACTTTTTTTGTAGCGTAGGTAGATAATGTCGTAATACGCCAATACGTGACGCATTGGCTTATTTAAAAAAAGGTACTACGATTATTAACTGTAATTTATAAACGATAAAATAGGTTAACCACAAAACCGTAGACACTTGAGAGTAGGTATTCGAGAGAATGACAAACTACCCAAAAAGACGGCAAGTTACATAGGCAGCTAGAAGGGCAACAATTTTGAACATAGTTTAAGCTGTAGGTTAATAACTGTCGAAGATTCCTAAACTAAGATTCCCTTCAGCATCGTGTTTTTTCTTTTCCTTTTCTTATAATAAGTACTAATCTACTTTTCCCTACTTTAGCTAGAACTGACCTGGTCACCACGCATTCTTTGGGTTGCGGAACAGCTGCGTGTCCAAAGATACTCTTCAGCACAGCGATGCACCTTCCCACAATGACGTCATCCGTCACGTTTTCCATCACAGCGGCAGCTTCACCGGCCACTAACGCCAGCAAGACTGGCGCGCTGTATAGGTTCCAGAATAGGAACAGTTCACCTGTGAACGAAAACTTATTCGGCTTCGGCGGTTCTCGTTCGTTTGCCCGAATTTCAATTTCTATAATTGTATCACTTGCTATTATGGCCATTTGCCCGAAAGTCGTTCTTTTTTCTTTATGAAGCCGTGAACTATTCGGAATTGTTATAAAACAAACCTAACCTAACCTGTACAGTGTTTAAATTAATAAACCGTTAGTTAACCTTTCAGGTATTTTTAAATGCCATCGTATATTAGAGCTCAATGGCTCTTATATACGATGGTATTTAAAAATATTTGAAAGATTTACCATTTTAGAAAAAAATGCTTTCGGACGAGTGAATGTTATGTTATGGCATATGATACAGTTATGGCAATTGACATTCGGGCAAACGAGGTGCTCCGGGCTTAGGCATTGCCAAGTATGACACAATATTACAGTAACAATTTATTTCTGAAGTCAATACATCTCCCATTGCAAAAGTAGGCAGGGGTTTAACAACTAAAAGGTATTCCGGGAAGCATGAGGAATGCATTAATGCGACATGCGACAAGCTTAAAAATGGCTAAACGGGTGGAAAGATGCTTTCAGCGATCAGTTCTAAATATAACCACATCATTAAAATAGCCCAGCAATTTCTAGTCTATAATGATAAAATTCTTATGTAAAACACAGCACTTGTTCAATTGTTGCTGATGTAGAAAAAAAACGCTACGCTGGGCTCGGTTTTCTCACATAATTTTCGAAGCGACACGCGAGCGATAACACTACATCAGATATCCAACCTCCTTAAACACGGCCAAGCCCGAAAACGTTAAATTGGCTACTATTAAAAAAAAAGCGATGGCCATTTTACATTGTTCCGGCATTCCCAGCCAAGGCGCAGGGGCTTAATGAAGTTAGCAGAGCACACAACAAAGACGGTAAGGAGGTGAACTAAACCAGAACGTAAAAAAAGCTTGTCTTGGCTCTGGCGGTGATTTATCGCCAGCGGCGCCCCTCGGGTTGTAGGTAGCGTTAATTATTCAGCTTTTAATTCTTTATCAGGGCCTCTTCTGTTCCTAAGTTTTACACTATTTACAGTGGGAAATGATTTATGACGCGCCGCCGAGGGTGAAAACAGGTCGGTTAATTTGCGGGGATTCCCCGGGCGTTCCCATTAATATTGATAACTCTGTTGGATTTGTAGCACTAAACATGCGCTTCAAATGCAAACTACTCTGCTGCCGTGTAAAGGATTGTGCTGTGTTGTTGTTTACAATTTAGAAAAATCTGTTCATACTTAACAGCGTTTGTAAATGAAAAATAACTCTTGCTAGAGTTCCAAAGATTTGAAATGCAAAATAAGAGCTTTACCTCTGCTAGCAGTCGTCGTACCAACGTGTCCAAACAGATTGGCGCTGGGATCCCAGAATGTCCTTTCGAAGCATAACACCACCTTATTCAGATTGCCGTACCCCAGCCGCTTAATAGCCGCTACCTGAAAAAAGAGAAACAAAAACAATACAATGTATTAAATTCAATTGTTTTGTTGATTTGTTATGGGCAATATTATAGTCATACCTTCCAATCTGGTAGCGGTGGGTCGAAGTTAACGAAGTTCTGCTGATTTTGCCCGCTGTTAGCAACAGCCACTTTTAAGACTCCAAGAGGTAAAGTGCACAAGACCACATCGCCTGCAAAACGTAATTTAGAAAGAAATGATTAGACTCCTAGTAACTAACGACACTTCTTTTACTTACATAACCTAACCAACTTAGAAAAGTTACAAAACCCCCGACATTGTCATTTCAAAGTTCAATATTTCAAGAACGGATGAACCTATTTTAATGAAACTTAGCTACGAACCATCTCGATTATACTAGCTTTCGATTAAAAAAAAAACGCAACGAAATCAGTCCACCCGTTTGGGAGCTATGATGCCACAGACAGATACACAGATACACAGACACACATGTCAAACTTATAACACCCCTCTTTTTCGTCGGGGGTTAAAAATGGCAAAAACGGAACCCTTATAGTTTCGTCATGTCCGTCTGTCTGTCTGTTACATTAACATTTAGATTTGTCTATGTCTAAAAAAAATTCTTAATTCCTTGGCGGCACTTATCGAAACATATCTATCCCTTTGGTCAAATATTGGACATTTATCGGTTCAACTGAACTAAACCACGCCGGCCGTTGAACAAACGGCGCGTGGCGGAGCAATCAGCCTGAAAGCCGTAGGTTTGGCCTGCACGAGCTCCTGAACGACTCCCAACGCTAAATTAAAAGCTTCTTTGTCTGGGAATACATGACTTTTAAAAGGTTTTCGCCATTTATTTATTAATCAAATAAACATCGAAAGTCGGGGCAGGTGTAATCTTAAAGTACCTCACACAGCTATTTATTAGCCAGTTTAGAAGTATCATACCTACCCCTATTCTTGAGAACGTCATCCACAGGTTTGCGTAACACTAATAGGTACCTACCGTAAGACAATACAAAATCACGACAATATCGGCACTACTGGGTGTATCGTGGGCGCATCACGGCGGAAGATACAGTAATAGGTATTGCAAGCAAGAGCAATGAGTTGCTATTCAGATTTTAATCAATTTTCACACCTCAACGCCTTGCCCTATTGTTGTTGTGAAATTTTCCACAGTAATAAATCTCAGAAAGGATGAGGTCTCAGCGTAGTGGAACGTATATAGACAGACGCTGCATGATAATTATGATAATTACGATAATTACTAATAAAATATGTTCTAGAGAAAAGTTAATCCATGCCATCACCTCCAAAATATACACGGTGATGTGGTGGATACAATAGGATTTCAAGATTATTCAAAGTGTCCCTCTGTGCAATTGTTTTTAGTCTTGCTATTTTTCTTATAAATTTACATACACATATGCAAAAAACTTTAGCAATCATATAGGAAATCGCTTAATTATCTGAACTAAGCAAAAATAGGGGCAAGCGCCGCCTCCTAAACGTCTAACCGGCTCTCACAATAGACTCCGCCCGTATGCAAATGTGGCGGAAGAGCCTCCGGCGCAGTGGGCTCGATCGTACCCACCGGGTCAACACAGGGCCAACAGTATTTTTGCGCATCGTCAAAGTGAAATTAACGCGTTAGAATTGCAAATCATTCCGCGACAAAGAAATGACAAGGAGCCGACGGCGCTGTGGATTTTTCTCATAACGCCCATTATCGTGACAATGTGCCTTGCCTTTGTTTTTTCTGTTCAATATTGAAGGCACGGGGAATTTTATGCGGCGCCTCTGCTCGTAGAAAGCGAATGTAAACACAATAATAATTTATTATTATGCACACCGCCGTGACGAGTCGATATGGAATTTCATTTTCGATCAATGACGTTCTCGAAGAAAATTTTCCAATTAACATAATTTTCTAGTTCAAACTTACACTCTGCGTTATAAAAATCGGTCCCCCGCAAAAAGTTATTTTACTCAAATCCAATAACGCATTTGAAGCGTGTCTCGCTTTTATGAGACTGAAACTTTATAAGCGGACTTTTATTATTAGCTTTACGATAAGCCTTTGGCACCTATTTCAATAAACGTGATAGAGTTCGATTGGATTTTCCATTTGGACCGCGAAAAGTTTTTAACGAGTTCTGTAACTAGCTTACCTTTGAACACTTGCGGCTGGCTCTGATTTCGGGGGTTCACGGCTTTGACTGTGACCCCGGGGCCGGCGTACTGGATGTCGGTGACGGCGGTGCCGAGTCTGATGTCGAGACCCTCGGAGAGAGCCACCGGCACGCACGAGTACCCATTGCGCACTGAAACAACAACGGACATTCAACGCGTTGG
Source organism: Clepsis dumicolana (assembly GCA_963691665.1). Classification (NCBI taxonomy): domain Eukaryota; kingdom Metazoa; phylum Arthropoda; class Insecta; order Lepidoptera; family Tortricidae; genus Clepsis; species Clepsis dumicolana. Next base: position 6,261,838 of record OY829518.1, read on the forward strand.
ACTTCAGTGAAGCTTATTTAATTTCCTATTAAATCTAATGTTAATTAAGTATCGTCACACTCAATCAGAAAAGCCACTCTTGAGACAGTTAACGTAACCAATACAAAATCCCGACATTTTCATTCCCAACTTCAATATCACAAAAACGGCTGAACTTTATTAAACTAGCTTTCGATTAAAAAAATCATATCAGACAGACACACAGATACACACTCTTTTTGGAGCGGGGGTAATAAAACGAGATCACAGAATCACATACTTAGTAGGAATTCAAGGTAAGTAGTTGCTTTTATGTTAACTAGTATATATATTATGTTACACCTAAAATGTTTATATGCAATATAAGTGGATGTAAGAAAAATATATTCGAAGCAAGATCAATCAATCGTTTAGGCTTAGATAAAATAATGTTTCAAGACTGCTGAATGCAAGTATACCGACAAAGTACAAGTTAATTTTCAGTAACTCCCTTAGCAAATTACGCCGCTGAATGACTCTAGCCTCATTGTATCTACGTTAAATTATCGATAAGAGTATTAAGAGTGCATACAGGCGGCCACCACAATGTAGTTTTCAATTAGGTTGATAGCGGCGCGGCGACGGCGTGCCTCTATTGCGTTTTAATAACTTTAAGTGGACTTCTTACTTCAATTAAGTGGCTAGAAAATTTTAGTCAATATAAACACTTTCGTGAAACAGTACAAAGCAAGTTTTTCTTTTTGGTTTGGAATCGAAGCTAAGAAAATATATAAAAAAAAATACAAACAGGCCCAAAGATTTATTTATAAAAGAAAAGAAAATAGACCTTTGGACGGCGTCTAAGACGTCCAAAATTAGATCTGCCGACTCAATCTCGCTAGTCGAGTCGAGTCACCCATTCAGCCAAATTACGAGTATTCCAGCATTACGTAACTAACAAAGTAACGTTGTAATGTTGCGTTACTGTCACAGCCGTAACGAAGTCAGACCCTCTTAATTTAACTAAGTATATCTAGAGCTAATTCCGTTATATTGTTACAATAGGTTGCTTAGTTAGTCTCCCGGCTCCATACGGCAGTTTTATTGTGGCTTAGTTTGGGGTTGTTTCCCGTTCAGCCAGTTGCGGCGACAACGCGAGTTAGTGTCGTTAAATAGTACATTGTTGCGAATGCATCCCGGTGAAAGTAGACAATACGGAAGGCTCCAGTGTTGCGACGTCTCTAGCAATATGTTTGAGAATGGTGCTATTCTTGGCTACGTTACAAGACGTCGGCAACAAAAACGGTAATGTAATCACTGAATATTATAGACTTTCACATGATCCATATGGCGATGGAAAAAAATACGTTTTACGGGAGGCTCCATTATGGAACGCTGTGGAGGAGATCTATGGCATTGGACGTACGTGCACAAAACACTTTTACCATAACTGACGTCATTGATATTTTATAATACCCACACAAAGCAGTACAATGAGAGAGTAAATACTTTACAAACGAATGAGGTAATTAAGCTGATCTTCTACTCCACATGCACCAAGTAATTGCGTGTTGAAATGGTACATCACTAAACAACCCATATATTGTTGTTAGCGAGTGCCTGCGCAATGGAGCGGAGGGCAAATTAGTGTTTAACTAGCCAATAGAAATTAAGCTCGTATTCAGGGTCGTTTGGTAACATTGGATCCGATCCGTCAGGCTAATGAAAGCATTCCTCTGCTCGGACTATTGCAACCGGAACATATTGTAGCTTTTAGTCATCAGTAAGGAAATTGCTAATTTTAATACTTGATTTTGCGCTTGATATTTTTCAACTGAAAAACCAAATGAAAAATAAAATATTCAAAGTTAAAAATTCAAATACAATTAGACGAAAATGAACTCTCCAATATATCTCACAAATTGCTGCACACAATACCTACTTGCTTCATCATTACCATGCCTGTGTGATGTGAATCGAGAATAAAGTTAAACTTAGGTCATTACTTTTCAAGATAAGCCTGTTTATAGCAAGGCTGTGTGCAAATTAACGACCGTCGAATTTAATTCAGGAATCGGCCATTAACACAACACGGAGGAAAATATTCGGCAATTCGTTCCCCAAAGAACATTAACTTAAGCGTAATTTAAATAATTTTACGTGGCGGTGAGCACAAACAGCTGTAATTAAAGGTATATTTTGCGAATGTACTAATAATAAATAACGAAGGGGGCAACGCTTAGTGGACAAGATTAATGTAGCGAAAAAACGTTGGAGCGATAGGTGTTGCATTCCTAAGTAGTTTCATTTGCGCGCAATACTGGAACTTACAAGTACCTACGATAAATTTGGCCATTGTTGGCATCTGTGTGATATTACTGACATTTGAAATAACCAAATATGTCCTTGTACTGTTTGGTGGTGTTCAATAAAGAATAATAACATTTGTATTGGAATACGTATGTGCCAATGTTGATGACTATACATCTCCAATTTATAGGTATAAAATTTACATGCACTTGCATAAAATCAAGGTTTGAATACAAATTAAATTGTTCAAATAAAATCATTGGTTGAAAACAAATCAGAATTTTGATACCGAAAATTATAAAACAATATTCCGAAAATGTTTTCATACTTTTTAAATGAATGAATTCGAACAATACTCCCGGGCACGCCTTTCCGATGAGAAATTAACAATTGAATTGACAAGCATAACAATTGGCTTCGCGCGTCCATTCGATTGCTAATTACTCAAACAGTCGATAAAAACTATGGGGTATTGAAAATGTTATCATTCATCTCGCTAACAAGAAGTTTTTTTAATTAAGCAAGCTTTTTCAATCATATTAAGCTTATTCCATTAAAAACCGTATCCAAATTCAAATATTTTGATAGTTTCTCATAAAGCTAGATCTTGCTTGATGTTATTTCAATTAGGCTCTCTTTGAAATTCATCCTGTACCTTTTTAATATCGATTCATATTTTATGGAAAATTAACGCGGGACATAAATAATATACACGCCAATCAAACAAATTTCAGGAAAGGTCATATTCTACAAACATTCAAGAAGTTTAGTAATTCGGTAGATGTTTTCAGAGCTAAGAACTAATGTTCTTAAAGTCAGTTATAAATCAATGTAATAAATAATAATCATTAAATGATAATTTCAATCAAATAATAATAACCCTTGGATATGAGAAGTGTGCCTGAATATTTACAACACCAATATCGAAGTCAAATTGTTTGGACTCTTCTAGTAAATATTGATTATGCTAAACAAACATTTCTTTTATCGTATAATTTGACCATTATTGCGAGTTTATGAGTTTGATCGCGAGTAAGTCGGACGATTTGTCACTTAATAACATGCGGTCTGGTTTACGAGCGGCTTGGCTGTATGATAAATTCCGCTTTAACAAAAACGAATTAGGCCTAAAATTTAATAGTGAGATTTTATGTTCTACTTTATCAAGCGGTGCCACGTTCTGTGCGCTCAAAGGCGCACATTATTATAAAATATTGCTGCAGTACGTAGAGCTCGAAAGTATCTTAATAAAAAATGGGAGATACATAACTTAAAAATAACAGGTACCTAATATTTTGATACAGAAAAAAACTGTCAAAGATTCCTACGGTAATGGATATAACCTAACATAGCATATTAATTTATAATAAACACCGCATTTTTTTGCAAACATACGCTACTCATTGCGTTCTTTCCCGAGGACAATCGTCATGACATTGATAAATTAAAGTCATGTCTACATTTAAGTTACATCAATTATCATTGGTGATATAATCAATCAAAAAAAAGGAGCCACCCGGTTTTATGAGAAGCTTAAGACGAATTCATTAAGCTGTCAATTAATATCTTGATACGGTCCATTATAATATGTAATGTGTTAATTAGCGTTTTATAACGCTGACAGAACTGAATGCCATGTCCCTCTGTCATATTACGTTGAGTTGGGCTCGTGCCAAAGATGAGGGTTGGATCTATCGCAACAGAGCCACAAAAACTTAAAATTGTATCCTTCAAAAATTGCTATCGGCGACGCGACTTACGTTTTTTATAAACTATTAAGAAATTACTGAACGAAGTTGTAAAAACTTTTTTTTGAAAAGTAATGTCTTCTAATAGTGACAAAAAGAGACCGTTTAATGCTACAATTATTTTGATAATACACTCAAGAGCAAAAAAAACGGGTCGCTTTGTATGGAATTGTTCATACAAAGTGACCCGTTTTTATTGCTCTTGAGTATACTAGAGACATTTCTTCTGACCAGGAAGGCTGCGTGGCGTCACGACTGAAACGTACATAATTTTAATTACTTCAACGTTTATGTGGCCCATTATGACTTTACAATAAAAGCAATCAATAAAACTTGCGTATAAAATCAAATGTGATAGTTAACTGTGACCAACAATTTGAGATGCTGCACGTAAGCGAAGAATGTTAAAAAAATAATTAGTGTCCGTTATACACACTTTAGGCTAATCGACTTGTGTTTGACGAGGGTCTGTGAGGTCGCGCTGGCCGCGCCCGAGCACGGGAAGGGCACTACAACTTGGCCCATTATTCGGACAGACGCGCTCCGACGCCTTTTAGCCCTTTGACGTGGAAAGGCCCCATTAGCATTGAGCGGCTTGTTGATCTCGCCTGTTAATTACTGCCCTCCACCTTAACTAGCAGCCTGTCTATAGTTAGGCTTGACAATCTGTAACACGAATAAATATGGTCCAATACGATTTTATTTAGCAGAAGGTACTTTCACTCAGTGAAATCAAATAACAATGGAATTTGTTTAAAATAAAAGAAGCCATAAAAATCAGATACGTTGCATTTAATCAGCATCAGTAAAGGATCCGCGGCGAAAGATATTCAAATGAAGAACGAGCTCGTTTCATGACAGGGACGAAGCTTGAAATCAAGGCAGCGGAATCGCCGAATAAAACTGTTGATTACGTACCGCGCAGAGTTACGCTCCGTCGGTTGGAATTTTATTTACTTGCTCGTTCGAAAAACAAATATGATGGCTTTTAATTTATGAGTACGGGCGGTGGACCTCTGATGTTACATTGCGAAATTGCCTTGCTCGGAACCGTGATATAGGGATATATTTAACTCGATTTTTATTGCAAGTATTTTACACTGCAATGGTAATACAGTACATATTCACAGTGCGTGCCGTATTTGGCGGTCGTTTGTTGTTATCAAACCTCAGCTGTCCTTATGAAACCGCAATGTTTATAAAACTTACACTTAAATATCTATCCAGTCTCTTTTGGCAATGAGTTTTTCGGGGAATAACTTCTAGTGCCTATAAATCCATTGGATATTTAAACTGTATTACTTTTGCAGGGCAAATGGCTAGTGCAGTGCTATTTCGTAAAACGTCTTTGCGAGCGAACGTCTGAATGCCAATAAACCTAGCCGTAACCCAACCCGCTTCTAAGCGCGCAAAGCGGCGTGCTGTAATCGCTACCAAGCAAAAAATTCACTGAGGATTTCACTGTGATGGCCGCACGAGACGTGCTTACAATGACCGCATAATGATACCTCTTACAATCATATTAAAGGTATAAATACAGCTGCTATGAGTACTTTTTTAGCGTCAAGAGTGACGTTTGTTTAGTGTTATTGTTATTTATTATTTTTGTAACAGAACGAATGTATGGATATTTTTTTAAACCTATCTATGTACTTCATACAAAATGATCAGGTCATGTTTAATTATGTAAAGTAGGTATTAAGTGACTAAAAATAAGATGGTTTAAGAACTCTAATCTAACTTAAAAGAAAATAGTAGAGAAACTGCGCCGAAAATACTTACTCTTTAAAATATATGCCTACTTAAAATTCTCTAACACATTATACCATAATAATTCTTAATTCTATTTGCAGAACTATCATAGTGAACTTTCTAATCCATTGTAGCAGAGTCCCTTTAAATGGTGAACTCCGAACACGGCCCCTAGGCTGCCGTCGTTCTTTTAGGTAATTTGTACGCGGTCGCCATAAGTGGCCGTTTTAAAGTAGATCACTCATGCGCGGCCGGCCACTACACATCGTCGATTTTATCCATCCTGACACTTAAGATATCTGAATAAACGTATCGCAGACACATATCTCGCTGCCATTTTATCTTATAATGGTACGTACAGGCGCATGAACTTAATTGGCTAGCTTAACGAGAAAAAGTTACGGGAGTCGCATTCCGTTGACACAGACATTAACCCTAAGATTATTAAAGCTAATAAAGAGTGAACGTGAGGGTATACTAATTAAATTCATAGTTAAGCATCCATGAAGGTAAACACTTGTAGTTAACTGGCATACTATCAGAAGCAGAATCTCATCGCTACACAAATTAACGCTGCATCGTCTACATTGTTTACTTAATCAGGTCATACTCCACTTCACGTTAAACTAATTAAGTTATCCACTCCGTCTAGGCATCTACTTAATACGTATTAACTAAAAATTAGTTTTTAACACGAAACCACCGTGAGACTCAATCATTAGACTAAAAAACGAAGGACTACGGATTAGTCCGAAACATGTCAGGCTGTACTCGACTGACATACCTATTTCTGTTTATTTCACGAAAAAAATAGCTTACTTATTTTAGGATACTGACAAGAGTATTTACGAGTTAAACTAAATACAAAATGTAGGTAATTAATTATCTCATTACTGATTTTCTTGCTCAAGAAAATTATATACATACCTACATAATATTATTAATAACAAAATAACTTCCAGCGTTGCCTACACAATTTATTTCTTAAATAAACCAATATTGTTTCAATGCATCAGTTGCGAAGTAAACACGCTTCGTCTTCATCTCGATTTCTAAAACAGTATGCATTATTGTTATTATAATATTTAACCGGTTTTCCGTTTAAAGATGCCGAAATCAGATCGGCGCATCGGAGACGTCTCCATCGTGTACAGACCCTGCAAAGTCGCGGACGTCACGGGCAAAAAAAGAAAGAGGTTTGTGCCTTGTAAATCAGCACGTCAGGCCAGAGACGGCTGCGACGGTGCGACGGGCAGCGGGCGCGCAGGCAAATCGAAGATCTCGCATATCAATAAAGCTGTGACAATCAAGGGCAAGTGCGAAAGTTAATAGTGGAAATTTATAGACCGGTCGTGCTGTATGAAAAAAAATAAACATCCGTTTTGATTAAGACTACACAGATGTTGGCCATTAAAGTAGTTATATGAATTAAACTTTTTAGGCCTACCAATTTTTCTAACGCCTGAGATACGTACTTTACATCGTATACTTATATTAACGATCTCAGCAAAAAAACTTATATTTTGACATGTATTAATAATGTATAATGTGTTTTTAATGTCGAGTAAATAAACAAATCTAAATTTAGTAAAACTAGATTCTTAACCTAATATTTAAAGAAGATGCATCGTTCCCATCGAACGCCGTTGTTAACTATTAAATTAATATCAAAGATTTATACCACTTTCACGTTATTAAATTCAGGCTGAGACGCATTTCGATATTATGTAGAGTCTTGGCAAATATTTGCGACTTCAAAGAAGGGAACTTGCGTACAAAAGCAAACTAGACACGATTATTAGCTACCTTCGTACAACGAAACATCACCGTGAACACAAAATTCCAATATACCTATATAGACGTTGTAGTCGAGTATAGTCTTTGGTTTGCGTAATCATAATGTACGGAGATTAGTCGATATTTGTTTTGGATCTGAGTGTTTATGATCGCAACAGCTTCGTTGATTTAGGGTAATTGTTTTAGAACATTGGTTTTGTGTGTAGTTGAGACAAACACGACATCCTTATATAAATATATCGAATCGAAAATTACTAATTTCCTTTTATTATAAAATTGAAAAATATGGAAAGTAATCGGTTTACGATCTGTATAACTCAGTGAATAAAAATAAAGGACGCGGTGCTGTAACATTATGTATACTCTGCCTGAAAATTTCCCGAATTAGTACGAATTAGAAGAAGTTTGCCTTTCAATTTGAACAAGATTTAAACGAGGATCTCTCTAATCCTTTGCCCTGCCATAAGCGCCAAAAATCCAATACGTGAACAAAACACGAACGCTATAGCTACACGTCTTATATCTCGCAAGACAGGCTTATAAACGAGCTCCTTTTGAAGTATTTTCCATTACATTAGGTAAGTCGCTAATCTCGCTCCTTTTTACGTTCGCGCGATGTTCCTCAGACGTAAGCAAATATTAGCAGAGAGCACTGAAGAAGGAACAGGGCGTTTGTGAATTTGATTACGAGCACTTTGACTAGGTCCTCTGCGACATTATGACACTTAGTTAATACGGCCGTAATTTAAATTAGAAAATGGATGAGCTTTTAATTGAAATTCTACGCCACTTTAAGTTTTGTTGGCTTAATAGAGAAGCAACCAAAAAAAGATTGCGGGATCGCGGTGGATGCGGAAAGCACAAGACCGGTCTGGGTGGAGAGCTTTGGGGGAGGCCTATGTCCACCAGTGGACGGCTTTCGGCTGACATCATGATGATGAACAAAAAAAAGTCTCAATCCAGCTTTTAGAGTTTTGTCATAAGAAATATTGATTGATTTATAAATTGCTTACACAAAATTAGAAATAACCAACTTGACGTAGTAGATAATAAAAAACGTAGGTATCTAAGTCAAACTTATTTCGCACCGGGCTCCAATGGACACAGAGCCCGGCAGTAGGGTAAAAATTTAAAGAGTGTGACTAAACACTGACTAAAATTATATAAAATTATAATTATGAAATCTCGCCATATTGCGGTAATATCTTTATACCTACTTAATCAAATTTACCTTGAGATTTTAACAAAAGATCGTCACAACAACTCAACATTGGATTATAAACAGTTGGGTCAGAATACAAAACAAACCATTCGAAACCATGCCGTTTTATCTTAAAATCTAATATTAGACAAGTTCTCAAAAACCAACGGGCACAGCAGCGTGACGTAATTTCGTCGCACAATGTCAATTTACATACAATTCAGTTTAAGTACCTTTTATAAAATTGTAACCTACTGTACCGGCCAGCTATTAAATCGTTCATTTGACCTGACGCATTACTTTGCGGCAGTAAAATGAAATAGAGCCATTACGTAATTTAATATCAAAATTGTTGGATCAGTTTACTATTTAATAGTACAATCACGTATAAACCAGTCTCGGACATCAATATGATGCGGCAAAGTGAAGTAGCGGATGTTTTATGACATTCATAAATAGACCGAACGAATAAACTAATGAATGGGTCAGAGGAATGAGGAACGATGGCCGACACCCGTTAGCTGGCACATCAGTAGTAGTCCGGAATACTCCGTATTGTGTAAATCTGCCAGCTAAGCCGCGGAAGTGTCGCGGTTTATAAGTCGTAAATCAGAGGGCTTATCGGAATACGCGCCGGCGGCTCTGCTGTCCACAAAATATGCAACGTGGACACGTATATTATACGAAACTAGGAATTACTCGAAATGTCCTATTTCTGCTAGACAATTGAGAAAATCTAATCTATGCCGCGCCAGTATGATTAAGTAGAAACATAGTACACGACACGGGATAATTTGTTTTAAAAAATAGGTCTCAGTTTTGTAAATCGAAAAGCTTTTATTTTGTGTTTATTGTATTTTAATCTGCATGCATGGCATTAGGTACTTCATTGACAGCTCTGAGGCACGAACCAAAAATGAGGCCAACAAAAAAAGCGCATAACGTTAATCCTTTGATCCCACGTCATCGCGCACAACCAGATTATACGTAGGTACACAATATGTATGATAGGACGAAATACTAAGTACTCCGAATAACCAAAACTAAATTTACTAACTCTTTGGAACCACGCGTTTATTTACCACAGTTTTTTATCCGCAGATGCATTTTAAGTTTAAGTTAAACTATGTCTCATTTTCACATGTGAAACACATGATTCAAATCAGTACAAACAATGTTACGGTCACCACAGTAGTGACCGAAATTCACCCGTAAAACTTTCCCAATGCCACTTTATTTCCCACCGCGCAGCTCAAATCAAACAATAGGATATGTCAAAGCTTCAATATGGAAAGTGGGCACAGCGTTTACGGTTGGCCATTAGTCAAACAATATCAGAGCGACATCCGTGTACTGCCTCCGTATTGTAAGCAACTGAATAAAAAAAGTGCCGGAATTTCGCTGGCTATCCCTAACTACTAACACGGGAGTGAGAAAGATAGCACTATCTAATCGTACGATTTGGTATTCGGGGCGTTTGAATCTGAACGCTCGTCCGACAGAGTGAACGGCACTGGAGCACTGGACATTCAGTTGAAGCGTAAAATCTATCGCACTGAAAAAATCTGTTCGAGAGAGGATGTTCAATTACTGATCGTGTTCAAAAAAGACAAATCTTTGTTTTATGCATGAGTGAGGCGATAAAGGATCGTAAACTGGTTTCTGTTTGAACCATTTTATTTGTCTAGGTTCTAATAATAAAAATAAGTTCTTAGTTATTAATTATCTTCAAAATCATAGTCCCTGCTTAATAAAGATAAGAGGATAACCACGGTTTCATTCCCATTTTAAATTGTAAACCTATAAACACAGGTTTAGAAAATCGTGCTAATGTGATAATCAAACTCGAAATCAGGTAGTCTGATTCCGATATGTGTTTCGCTTACGCATGCGCTGCGTGATTGACAGGCGTCCAGGCCCGATTAGATATGCCATGCTATCTGTGGACCGGTCATGCCGAGGTTTTGTATGTAAATGCATACGTCACACGAACATGCCTGACGTTTTTTGCATGCAACTGACGCCTCAAAAACTGAAGCAAGACCGGATTGATGTCCGCACTTTTAAATACAGTTTCCATCTTTCTGAATACACTTAGCTTATAAAGTGGTAGAGTCATTTCCATCCACAAGTTCCACAACAGAAAGGACATTGATAGAATGTACTCGTAATCACAAATATCTCTACCTATGCGTTTTAAGCATTTCATGCATGCACTTAAGTTAAGTTAAATTAAGTTGTGTACCTAATATAATAACCCAGTAATGAAATTTATAAAGACTCACTAACATGAAGCTTATTACACTTAATTAAATTTTACAGAAGTTTATCATATTGTATACTTACCTACATTTTGTATTGTATAGCCTCAAAACTAATTAGCGAAAAATTCAATCAACGGCCGGCAAATTAAAATATATCCGCAAAACTAACGGCACCTTAACGAGACTGCGACTGCACCAACAAAGATATATGGCTCTTTCATCAAAACGACTTAAATTTATAGTTTCGGTATCGGGCCGCTGACTAGGGTTGGTATCAGCAATTAATTGGCAGTTATACGGACTTGGTGCGACACGTTCTCTGGATGGGCATTAGTTGTGTGTAGTATTGAGACCAGTTTTCTCCGTCTACGGCATCGCAATTACACCTAGGTGAAGACTGGAGCCGTAGGCGTCTGCCTTCGCAGATTGATATCTCCCGGGACAAAAGAAACGCTCAGAGAATAATAAGGCTTCAGTGCAAGTGAAATGATCTGCTTCGCGAGACGAGACCGCTTTGAAGTAGCGTTCGCTAAAAGCCTCTATTATATGTTTTTTTTGTATGGATGTTACTTACTTTTGTTTTCTGACACAGTGTTTCATTTTCACTTAAAAAAAACCTTAAATGAATCAACAATGCTAAATAACTATTTTCGTACAAATATGTCCCGTAAAAAGCACCCAATACAGTATCAAGTGGTGGTTTAAGATTTCAGTAAATAGTGATGGCTAATTCTGTTGTGATGCTTGTAATGTTAGTTAAATTTATTTAAGTTTAAGCAGAAGGGGCGGCAGGTAATTGCATGAGACAATGCGACACAGCCACAGCTGTTTCGCACATGTTTGTGTTAACATACTAATTAACTAATGTCCCACTGCTGAGCACAGGCCCCTACAATCTTCACAATATCAACTATCTACCTATTCTATCTTTACAATTGTCAGTTTTATATGACAATTCGAACTACATTTCCTTGACAATATGAAGCGCGCTAAAACAAAAGCTCTTCAAGTCAGCAGTTGACATCGCATTGTCATATAAAACTGACAATTGTATAGATGGTGAAATAGGGGCCAGGATAAGAGGGCTCTCAGAATAAGAGGGCTTGGGCTATAACAGTTTCCGTCCAGTGCGAATTGGAAACTTCACACACACCATTGAATTGCTTCGCAGGAGTGTGCAGGTTTCCTCACGATGTTTCCCTTCACCAAAAAGCTCATGATAAATTAGAAATGTAATTTCGCACACAAATTCCGAAAAACTCACGAGGTACGAGCCGGGGTTTGAACCCACGACCCTCTTCTTGAGAGGCCATAGGTCAAACCACTGGGCTATCACGGCTATAAATATAAGTAACTAGCTGTTGCCCGCGACTTCGGCCGCGTAGATTTCGGTTATCGCTATCCTGCGGCGACTATATAATTTTCCCTAATAAAAAGTAGCCTATATTATTCCTAAATATTCAAACTATCTTCTTACAAAATTTCATCTAGATTATGCAGCGGTTTTCCCGTGAAGAGGTAACAAACGAAAAGGTTAGGATTAGGATAAAATAAAAATGATGATAAAAGTATATACGAGGGGCGGCTGATAAGTAATCTCCTTGGTCAGAAATATATACAAAAATAATGCTGGCTGGTATGGATTTATATTCGTTTGTTATTCTATTTTCAAAATGTATTACATTTATTTGTTTATTGCATCACGTTTATTTGTCTCCTACAATTGTTTCAAACATGTTGGTAGAAAAAGTGAAAATGGATAAAATCGAGCAGCGTGCGGTGATTAAGTTTTTGACTAAAGAAGGGAATACGCCTTCGGAGATCAGACAGCGTATGTTACGTGTGTTTGGCAGTTCGTGTTCTTCCGAATTTGTTATAAAGTTTTGGTCAAAGCAGTTTTAAGTTAGGTCGTGAGAGCCTGGAAGATGATCCTCGTAGCGGAAGACCAGTTTCGGCCGTCACCGATGAAAATGTAGCCAGGGTGAAAAAAATTATATTAGAGGACCGACGAGTGAAGCAGTGGGAGATAGCTAGAGATGTGGGCGTCAGTAAAGAGCGAGTCAATGAAATAATTCATGAGCATTTGAACATCTCCAAGGTTAGTGCACGTTGGGTCCCCAGAATGTTGACTGCATTTGACATGGAGAGGCGTGTCAAATGTTGCGAAGAGTTTTTGGACATGAGTCGAGGGAAAGAGGAAGAAATAATTTCTAGAATTGTAACATGTGATGAGACTTGGATTCGACAATGGGACCCGGAAAGTAAGCAAGAGTCGTTACAGTGGAAATTTAAGGATGAGAAGCCGCCTCGGAAATTCAAGGTCTGTCCATCGGCAGGTAAACTTATGGCTACAATCTTTTGGGACACACAAGGGATTTTGATCATAGATTATTTACCGAAGAAAACTATAATGAATGCTGATTATTACTCAAACTTACTATATCAACTAAGAGAGACAATAAAAGAAAAACGGCGAGGTAAACTAAGCCAAGGAATTCTGATTTTGCACGATAACGCACCAGTGCATACCGCCCGCACAACGAAGCTAGCAATTAAAGACAATGGCTTCGAAACCATTGACCACCTCCCTTATAGTCCAGATTTAGCCCCCTGTGACTATTTTCTGTTTAGACTTCTTAAGAAAGACCTCAGGGGACGAAGGTTTATGACCGATAACGAAATGAAGGCTGCGGTTGACTTTTTTGACGACAAACCGAAAGATTTTTTTTTAATGGTTTAAATTCAATATTTGAAAAACTTTATAAGTGCATTTTACTAGCAGGGGACTATATAGAAAAATAAAAAAAATTTAGCCACGACAGTCTTTTGTTTCATTGTTAGGTAGATGACTTTTCAGCCGCCCCTCGTACCTACAATCGTTATTATATTAGGTACATTATAATGTTAGACATTATAAGTAAGTAAAGAAAGTAAGTAAGCGCTAATTATCTTTGATTCACACTGATTCCTTGAGCACGTGGACTGGATAACGTTACCGAGGTAAAGTGCCGATATTTATCGTATTTTTTACCGATATTTTGCAAAGTAACGTTATTTCTGTAGCCATATCGAAATAAATACTGATTGTTTTGGTGTAGGGTAGGATATCATTACTAATAAGTAATGATATTCTACCCTACATACACCAAAACAACGCGACGTTGCCAGCTCGCTGTACTAGGTAAAATATTTTGTTACCAACCCCACCTCTCTTCACAAAATACAGTTACCTGAAAATGTTACGTGTACATTACGGTAGAGGTATATTTACCGGTATTTATTTTGTAAGGTTATAGAGGTATTTTTCACCAGTATTTCGGTCTTTGCTTGAACATCATTCAACAAGCAGGATTAATATTGTAATGCACTTGCAATAACAATAAAAACCTGAATGAGAATAATGCAGGGCTATAGATATTGTAAAGAAATTAAAGAAGTGTCGTCCGTTTTACGTTAGTAGCTAAAGCGGAAAGCTGGATATACCGGATGCTGTTCAAACTTATTGGTACGGCGTTCGGGAAGCGTGTTTAAATTAATATGGGCCATGTATTAGAATGAATCAAACTTTATTTAAGTTTATTAATTATTATGTTATACATTATTAAATTATATGTATAAACCAAAGAAAAAAATTGCAAGACAACGTAATTGATTGGAGTGCTCAGATATTAATTGGTTCATTGATTGGTTGATCGCAAATAATTTAAATCTCTTTCATCAATCAAGTCTAGCAGCATTGCCGTTCCCAGCCAACCCGGCACAGGATGTACGTAATACACCCAAACTCGTTTCGATGCAAATAAGAGCATTTATGCAAGGCGCCTACAATGGTCATTACCACGTTTCAATTCGCTCACAATTGCCTCGGTCTAAACAGTTGAATAGCGTAAAACGAAACCAACGAACAAGCAAGCCTTTACGCATATGCTGCACGCAGAATATTCATGACGCGCAGGTAAATGGAGTAGCGGAGCCAATTCAATCACAAGCAACTAACACACGGGAAAAGCTATAAAGAAATCTGCAAGCGGACATTCAATAGCGAAATATGTGCAAACCAATAAGTTGGAGAACGGAATGGTATGATATATTTTAAACGCACGTCGCGTCGCGTCGCTTGCAGCGAATGCCACTACGCAGATGCTAGTTCCCAGAGGTATTAAGTTATTAGCTAAGCGCTTTAGTCCGATACACGGTCGGACACAGAACCGAACATTTTACTCTGCAATTTGAATTCAATGGACAGAATTAGAGAATGTGTGTGCGACGCGTCCGCATAGCCAGCTAGGTAAAGCAGCATTATGCGACATGGGAATTTCTCAACGCTGGCGCCCCATTTAAGTAGTTTCCGTTTAACTCAAATTGTGTCCAACTCTAATGGGTTTAGAAAGTTAAATTTGAACCCGTGTAATCTTAAGCGATCTCACTTTTTCTGAGATTCATATAATTTAAAAGGCGAATACTAATCAGTTGCACTTTTTTATCTAAACTTGATCAAATCAGTGCATCTCCTAAAATGCTTGTCGTGTCGTGGCCGCACTTAAATCTGCGAGGAGTTGATTAGCTTAATTGATACCATTAATCGGAGCAATCGCGACGACGGGCGTATCGTGTTTAATTAACTAACGAACGTACGGACATTTGATTATCTTAATGTAGATGCGTTGGGCGCAGCGGCCACTGCGAGTAGCCGGATGTCACCGGTGCCCAACAAGCCGTACGAGTAGTTTTCAGCAACAGTACAACTACTTATCTCATTTTCACATAGCGAAACTATTAATTAGTTTAAAGCTCGTGTTCAACACAATGTGTGACATTTAGTTCCATAATCCCGCTAATTACCTAGTTACAAAACAAATTAATTCACCCATGAAGTTTTCCCTTACACTTTTCTAGTTATCCCACAGGCTCCTATATCCCATTTAGGTGGCATTTGTAGTTAACGGACGCCACATTAATCCTTCCTGAAACTCCAAAACTTTGAAAGCCGGGTCGTCAACGCGTTATCATGCATGTACAATTAAACAAACAGCAGTTTGCGGCGACGCAGCCTTTGTTTATCGTTTAACTCAACGCACAGCCGAATCTCTTAATCCTAAACAAATATCGCACGCAACTGGCTCGGCTTCCCTATAAATTTTCTCTCTCACTTCTATTTAACGAAACGCTACTAGGTACTCGCCATACAATGAGGAACGGTAAAGAAATGATTAAATCGCCCGGTCGCGGGCAATAATATAAACAACTGATTAAACCGGCCCCATGGTTACAAAAGGAGACATTAGTTAAGGGCCAGTCTTTGCTGCGTTGCGAACCGATAATAGTAGGAAGTGATAGCAGACGAAACTGGCACGTTCGGGCAGCGGTAAGGCTCCTTGATTATTGCTCGGCAGCGAGCCCGCATTGTCGTGTCTATTGTCTGTTTTTGCCATCTCAAATAATTGTTATCAAAATCTAGTTATTAAATTCATAAACATAACCTATTTCTTTGAATTTAAAGGCGCTTAATCTTGTAGCACGATTTGTATAAACCACTTAAAGATGCTACCCTGAATATAAATGAGCAAAGAAAAGGGGTGAAAGGGCAATTATACAGCTATCTGGGGCAGGTTAGCGTTGCAGCGATAATTTCCCGTGGTGTGAGAGGGACATGCGATGAGGTTCCCGTACCTATCTCTCGCTCTTTCTGCAAAATGAGTACCTGGAGGAGTTTATGGTAGGTTTTCAAGCTTCATGGGGCGGGTGCTCGTAATTAGAACAAGAGATGCGCAGCCACGCGACACGGCCGGCTCAAGTCATCAACAAGTAGCGTGTTACTGAACGTGACCATCAAATTCAAGCCTTTGTTTAAAACGCTACGCGCTAGCTAGTGTTTTGTGGTTTATGAATTAGGCAGTAAATATGAATAACATAGTCAGGGTTTGTACGATTCAGATCCAAGTGTACCTAAAGTTTAGAAGGATGTAACTTAATAAACTTAGGGCCGCGCTTTGTTGTCGAAACAAATGTTCGATCAGGATGAAAAATTTAATAAACAGCCAAATAGTTAAAAAAAATCAACACATGGCAGTATTCTCAAAAAAATATAGATAGGCATTTTTTAATAAGGTAGGTCTGTACGCATTCACAAAATTACTTTAAAAATGAAGCGACCGATATTTTTGTAGTCGCCTTAATCTTACTAAGTACTTTCAGCTACAGAAAAGCTTAACTCCACCGCCAAGAGCACCATGCAATGAAGGGGCTAATATTCTTGCTTAATGTACCTACAGGTAAAATTAATAGTAGTATATTTGCAGTCCATAACTTGTACCACCGTTGTTTATACACACAGCGCTATCGCGGCGCGCACTCGCTAATTTGCGTCGACTACCCGCCGTCCGACTTCTGGACGCGATTACGTGACGCCGACACCGAACGATTTATTATAATTAATTACAAACTAGGCCTCCACTTTTATCAATCGAGTGCATTACACATGGCCTCGCAGATTGCCACTAATTGAATTAACATTTAAGTAAGTACATAAAAACAAGTCACCGAGACCAGTCGCTAATCGGCATCGGTTTTCTGTTAGCGGTTAGGCTACTACGTTATAACATTTTCCCATAGTTTTATCTATGTTAAGCGAACGAGTTGTTTTCTACAAACAATCGTGTATTAGGACCGTGCATTAGGCTTAGGGAGCTACGTACATATTGAATGACTTTGGAACGCTCTACTAAGTGACAAAGAGACCGCGACCCAGACACGTACCGACGGATAGGTACTCAGCTAACCAAATAATACTCGGTAGCAATGATATGACAACAACAATGCAGAGGGAGCATTGTTTTTGTTAGCGCGTACCGCACAGAAACATGTTAAATCAATTACCGACCACAGATAGACATAATATTACTATATCAGGCCTTAGTATAATCAAAATGGATTTCATATTTCTTTGCTATTCATTTTATAATGCAGAGTTAGAATACTTTGAATACAATAGTTTAATTATGATCAGTAAAAAGTTAATGTCCGTTTTCGTACACAGTTCTAAGCGCAGAACTAATACGAGGTTAGAAATGCTATTATTCGTATTTCCTTCGAGAACCAATACGCTGCATTTTCCCCTATACTTGTTATTATTGCACTACGCAATCACGCATACAATAACTAGTGTAATTACACACTGTGGATGAGTTTCTAAATGCAAAACATCATTTTATCACGCCGACCTTTCGAGCATACTGAGTCACAATTCGCGCACTTATGACTTACGCGTCACAAGCGCGGCGAAAAGATTATGCGACCATGCCACCTATGTCCTCTTTTAATTAGTTCTGTAGTTCTAAGTGAATTTGTTTTCGTTCTTGCAAACATTTCTTGTTAAAAAAATGTCACATCATAAAAAAATAAAATAGCAACAAGCAAACTTAACAGATTGATATAAAGCCAACTTGCATTTAAAAAGGTCTAAAAACACGGCACACGGCGACAATCGTCCGGGATCTCGCCAGGATCTCGCCGGGATCTTGCCCGGCCGCGCCGGATCGAGTCCCGTCGCGCCGCGTCCTCCGGACATCCTGAACGTCTGCCAGGATTATCAACACGGTTACGCAGACACTGTTTTTCCCCCTCATTGTTTGTTCTTAGCATCAAGGAAATGTTACGTTTGTTAGGTGGAGCTTTATTTCGGATTGAAGTTTTTCTAAGCTCTACCAGTGGGGAAGAGATAGGTCCCTACACGTGTTATAAGGAAGGCAGTAAGATTTAGTTTGTGAGGGGAAGTAAAACTTTATAACCAAGTGTGGTACACTGAATTAAACTTTCGTATTCACGCCAGCATTTAGTTTAGCAAATTGAGTGTTGAGAATGCTTCATAATTTAATTTTCAAAAATTAGATACCTACATTTATTTCTCAATATATATCAACGATATGTATTCTGTTCATACTTCTTCACCTACTTATAAACGCTTAAACTTACTTGCACTATAATTCTGAGTAAATCAGCAGTGAAAAACATAAAAACTGCCGAACAGCTACCAGAGCTTATAAGATTCCTCTAATAATAAGTTTACCTACAACATACTTACATATTGAAAAACAGTTTAATATACGAGTACATCTTCATATTTTTCTCTTTTATCTTATAACATAATCTTGTCATCTGTCCGGGACCGCAAGAAACAGCCCACTAAATATCGTTTGCTGGCAGGATCTGACGGTATTACAGTTTCGCTCAAACGAGCACAAAACACGGCGACGAGTCTTCGTAGGCGTCCAGGGCAAAAACCGTAGGTCGGCCTCTCGCGCGGCCCATCCTCGAAACACGCTCTCTTTATATTCAGCTAAAGTCCGCTTTTTCATACATTCAATAAATGTCGCCGGAGCGTCGGAAAAACTCGTGCAAACACCAGACCCCGTTTAATTCCAAGACGGAGGGAGGTGTATTATAAAATTGGGCTATAAAATTTGCCATCTATCGACGCGGTCCGTACCTCAAATAAATGGTTCTTGCAGCGAGACCAAGTTACCTGCTCTTTCCTTTTCACACTTGTGTATATTGCTCTTTGTGTCTCGCCGAGGTTCGGGACGGGATAAGTGCACGCTCCTTGTTGCGATTTGCAAACAATGGCTTGTTGGCCGCCTTGTTGCTGTCCCTTCACATCTAACGTGCCGAAGATATGGCGTCAAATTAAACACTGTTATTTTCTCGTGCAATTAATTTGTTAATAAAATCAGCATAATTACGTATTGATACGGCGGTTTTTATCCCGCCGCCCAGGTGGAACGTGAAGTATGTATAATGGTTATGCGTTTATTAATTACCTTTTTCAGTATTCATTTCATGATTAAAAATTCACCTTTATTGTTGTTTAATGCCTCGAATGGGATAATAAACTGTTATGATATCAATAAACTGATTTATTTTGTAGACCTTTGTTTGGCAAAGAGAGCATTAAACGTAGAAAATCAAATTTTAACGGAACAGTTCGCAATGCAAAAAGATATCTGTTCTGTTTAAATTTAGGCTTGTAAAGATTCACTCGCTCGTAAAATGTAAGATTGCCAATACTAATTACTTACCAGCCTGGTGCGACTGATTGAATTTGATGGATGTTTTGATAAATTGGTAAAGATTAAACGCACATGTAGTCCTATAATCTGACGTAGAATTTAGAGAATAGCGACTCTATCAAAGCATAATGTTTGCTTAAGGGGCTCCCCTGAGCCAGACGCTGAAATGGCTGTTTTTTAGAGTGAAACTGTACATTATTCAAACGATAAAAACAAAATATATAAATACATTAATTATCTATAACATCTCAACTTGTTTTTCCAGGTGACGTATTTTTTTTTTTCGTATTTAACACTTATGATATCTGCATCACAAGGAAGTCGTAAATATTCAAGTCGCAATTAATATTCTGTCACTAAGCATAATTTACTTTGACTTGTGACATACACCAATCTATAGAGAATTTAATAGGCTAGGATTTCCACGTTTAACATTCATACCTTTTTTATAATAATCATCATCATCGTCATCGTCGGCCTATTTACGTCCCGGCTTTTATTTATAATATTTTAAAAATGTTAAATAAGTAATTTACATATTCGGTGCAAATCCTGAACGATTTTTTTTTTGCGATAAGACGGATTATTTATCATAACATCGTGTAAAATAAAGTTAGACCGATATTTAATAGATGTCGCCAATAAAACGAAGTTGTTTGGTAGAAGTGAGGTGGAGTAAGGCACGAAACGTTCAAGGTCATCATCTCAGGGAAGCCTCTTAAATGTATAGAATTAGAAACAACAGTTAACCACCTAAGAAGTAAATCCAACGGTAAAATTCTTCCAGAAATCATCAGTTAACAATCGCAAAAGGTACTGATTCCGGCGAACAAACAATCTACGTTTGGCACTGGAGCCGCATGCCGATGCTCTAACCAGCTTCCTCATTATTAATGCCACACCGTCGTTTAAGGCATAGACCCGAGTACGTATTGTTGAATTCTGTATAACGTCTCCTATTGTGGCGTGAACAATAATTTGCAACCGAACCTCACCTTGAGCGTAGATATCAGGAGCCAGCGAGAGCGGGGCAGAGTTGAACTGCGCACGAACAACACTCATATATAGTTAGAAGACTCCCAACAATGTTATTTATTTCACAGCCATTTAGATACGTAATGCTAACCTATGTATTTCTTGAGATAAATCAAAGATTACTAAATAATCAGTATTTGTATTGATTTAAACTTTCGCGATTTTCACACATTATCATGATACTCGGAACTTAATCGCGTAAAAAACATATATTTAAACATATATTTATCGTCTCATAAATCGCCGGATGTTGTGAGTTTTGTGTGTTGGCAACCCTAGTGAAAAAACTAATAATAAAGACCAAGTGCGGGTAGTTCGAGGAACCTGTGCAGCTAGGAGATGTTGATACCCGCCTCTTCAGTCTTTAAACACAAATTCAAATGTTTTTTACGCGATTAAGTCCGGAGTACCATGATAATTAGTATTTGTTTCTCATCTCTCATTTGGACCATGAACTCCCAACATGTTTTCACGCTAAGACGCGAAAGGATCAAATGACGGTGGTGTTAGCGGCAAACCAAGCATTAGGCATTCGCGTGTAATCCTTTCCTCTAAGCTGGATTACTGCCCTACCCGTTCGTCTATGTAAAGCCCTTTAGTTTACCTGGCGTCATTACTTGTACTTGATACATATTTAAGAGCTTTACAAAATTAAACCGATATAGTCAAACTTTAACTCTCTTTGATCTTAAATTTGTTATATCTTTGGATTTTGAAGCCGAAAAACTAAGCGTGTTGAGAATCTGATTGATTATTCTGGCAAACGGAAAAGGTGCTAAAAACTTAATCGCTCCTAATTTCAGTTCTCGACTCCTTCATTTTAATTAAAGTAATGACCTCGTCATCCCGATGCGTTCATTATAATTCCTGCTGCGCTTCACGTGTGCTCGAGCAGTTCGTTATGTCATAAATCGATACGTTTTAACAACGCGAGCATACCCAGTGCGGCGAATGATTCAAGAGACACCTCTTTGAGTAACTCGATTTTATCATTAAGCCCACATGATATCGTTATCGATCGTTATTTACGCACCCTTTTTTTGTTATTCATTATGCTGGAATTTTAAATTTATGTCACGTTTTGAATTTAAAAATATGTTGTCTAACAATAGAACATAATTCATAGGAGTCTATGGAATGATGTTGGTCTGTGGGATGTCAGTTGTTTTAAAAAACTCTTTTAATGTTTTTGCGTAGATCGAGACCCAGAGCAAAAGATATATATATAACTCGGAGACTGAGACCGGGACGAGACGTCGCACACACCAGCGGACTTGGTTTGCTAGCTAGCTGTGTCAGGATGAAATGGGTTTTCCACGTAGTAGAGCTTGGTCATGAGCTTTACTCATCCTCAAGGTCGATTGAGGTGGTAGAAATAACTGCCGACACATCATGTTTCACTTCTAAGCCAGTCTTTATTTGATTAAGGCCTACATCAATGACTCTACCGCACGGTTCGGAAATAACCTCTATTGAGAAGATACCGGCAAGAAACTCAATGAGGTATAATCTTTTCAATAATAACACCATACGAGGTCTAAATTAGTTACAATTGATATCACAGTTAACTCGTTACTATTAACGCGAAATGCAAGTACCATATTGGAAACGTTGGAGAGTTCTGTGCTTGCGCCCATTCACGTGATCTATTGCCAAGATATCATTTAAGACTCAAAATAAGACTCTGTACTTGGGGCACAGGCACTTAGTTCATTAAATCACTAACAATTCTCATTAAAACTCAAAGCACCAAGCCGATGCAAACGGATTACATTACCCACTTGTGATCAGTCCGACCCCCCGATCAAGAATGCCCTTTTCTTTTCAAAGTTACTAAATGTCATTTCGACCTTATACAAACTACCCACAAATGAACCAAGCACAGACCACTCCCAAGCAGTATTTATTTGACAGCTGTCACCGCTTGACGTTTCGTTAAAATCATAACAAATGAAGGTAATTTATAACTTTAGACTATGATCAACACCGACTAGTGTATCGATTCTCCGACACGGCCATTCTGACGTCTCACACGTCCTCGTGGGAGGTATCTGTGGACAAGAAAATCTGAACAGTACCCAAAACTTTTCCACTCGGCCTTCCTGACCATAAAAACTAACAATCAAGGAAATAACGAAAATAATTCTATTGGTGAACATAAGTCTCTTTACTTGTCAAGCAAAACTCAAATCAGCACAAAGTTTAAACATTATCGAGTCTCTCTCTCAGCATGACATGAGTGCACAGTGCTGTGTCAGTTGCCTCCATCCAGCAACCTCTACACACAATATCACATGGAATACCTCCATCCAGTATCCATCTCACACAAAACTCATCGCCTCCATCCAGCGATATCCAAAACCAATCGCCTCCATCCAGCGATATCCAAAACCAATCGCCTCCATCCAGCGATCGTGGCGACCGATTACACCCGCGAGCCAAACGCACGCCACTCACAGTCGTGGCCGCACTGCGACGGGAAATGAGGCCCGATTTTACGCCTACGCCTACGAATGACCGAAGGTGCAATCAGTCTCAGCCAAAGACACTCACACCAGCGACCAACAACACATGACATACGAACATCAAATGAATTTTGCTTGTCAATCTTAAGAGCTCGAATTAATGGTTCACACCACAAAAAGGTTAATCTTTTCACGTTATCAGTAGCGTAACCAAAATCACGAATTCAATTTACACGAACTTGCTTAGCAAAAATTAAAACACTCGCTTCTCTTGCCTGTCCAAAACCCAAAACTATGATTTATTGTAAACTGGGTCGCGAACATACAAGTACTTACCACTCAAAGCTAGCGACATGAGCGCTATGACAACATAATTAACAAACGTTACCTCTAGTTAGGTACTCAATCGAAACGTATTTTCTTTGTACAAAAAAAAAACAAACAATTTAAAACACGTCGATTATTATTTCAACACACAACTCTTATTATTCATTGTCACTTATTAAGGGCTCCGATTAACTACACAAGAACCTCACGTGTGATTTGCACACAAACACGGATAGCTAATGTTTGTTTTATCCAAAAAATAAACTGATTACCATCGTATAAACCTCACGTTGCTTTTTAAAGTCAAACCGTTCAAACCATTTAAACAAAGTCTACCTGACAATAATGACTATTCGGTGCACTTGCACTGAACATCACGATAGCTCGATTGAAATTATGAACGTGAGTACCTATTAGAATTCGTTACTTATCATACTGCCATAGTATCGAACATAGGGCACGGGTATACCCTACCAGTTTTTTTAACCAAATCACGTAAACTCAGTAAAGAAATTTAACGGAAACCCACGTGTTACACAAATTATAACAAACTGAAAGCGACTCACCAGGCATATTTAAATCCTCCGAATGGGGTTCACAAACAACTACTTGCACGGTAGCCGGAGCAGCCAAAGAAGACTGGCATGGTCACCTCGAACAGCATCGATCGTACAATTCAATCAATCATCATCAGCATAACCGTCGTCATAATCATCTTTGTTATCTTGAAGTGGGACATGCAGTTCCATCCCACATCTGAACTCGGAGACTGAGACCGGGACGAGACGTCGCACACACCAGCGGACTTGGTTTGCTAGCTAGCTGTGTCAGGATGAAATGGGTTTTCCACGTAGTAGAGCTTGGTCATGAGCTTTACTCATCCTCAAGGTCGATTGAGGTGGTAGAAATAACTGCCGACACATCATGTTTCACTTCTAAGCCAGTCTTTATTTGATTAAGGCCTACATCAATGACTCTACCGCACGGTTCGGAAATAACCTCTATTGAGAAGATACCGGCAAGAAACTCAATGAAGTATAATCTTTTCAATAATAACACCATACGAGGTCTAAATTAGTTACAATTGATATCACAGTTAACTCGTTACTATTAACGCGAAATGCAAGTACCATATTGGAAACGTTGGAGAGTTCTGTGCTTGCGCCCATTCACGTGATCTATTGCCAAGATATCATTTAAGACTCAAAATAAGACTCTGTACTTGGGGCACAGGCACTTAGTTCATTAAATCACTAACAATTCTCATTAAAACTCAAAGTACCAAGCCGATGCAAACGGATTACATTACCCACTTGTGATCAGTCCGACCCCCCGATCAAGAATGCCCTTTTCTTTTCAAAGTTACTAAATGTCATTTCGACCTTATACAAACTACCCACAAATGAACCAAGCACAGACCACTCCCAAGCAGTATTTATTTGACAGCTGTCACCGCTTGACGTTTCGTTAAAATCATAACAAATGAAGGTAATTCATAACTTTAGACTATGATCAACACCGACTAGTGTATCGATTCTCCGACATATATTTATTTAATTATTTTTGTATAATTATCCATAAACATGGAGATGTGCTCAATATAATGCAATTTAAGAGATCCTGTTTCACTCGAGAAAGTTAAGGATTTATAAAATTAACTGCACCTAAAATACACATTAATTTTACTTAATCAAATATTAAAGACTACGTACTTTCGAAATTAGCAACCAAAAGTTCACTTTCGATATTTCGATCGTAGGGTGCAGTATCGGCGCAGTAGCCTCGCGATCTAATCCCGCTCACGATCAGCGTCGCTCATTAACGAGATTTATGTTCCAAAGAGAGACGTCCCGACGACGTCGTGTGCCCCGATGCGTTATTTACGGCGACCAGATTGGCCAGATAGAAAGAACCACGACGCTCGGTGCCCGTGCCTTACTGGGGGGACTGACGAAAAACATTTTTTTTTTGCCCAGTCAGCAAAATGTGTAAATAAGTGCAAAGTTTGCTCTTCGGGTTTTATGTGGAACGAACACAGAGAACATTATCTTAAAACAAAGCCTACATTTGGAGATACATTTTACTATAAAGTACTTTCCTCATAATTTATTTTGTGTTATCACAGCGTTGCTTTCACCCGGAGATTTCTCGAAAGGTTGCAAATACTACGCATTTCTCGAAACTGATCGGCGTATCTAGCCTTTTTGTAAAAAAAAAACTCTAAATAAATAAACAAAGGTCACTATCTAGTTCTCCGTGGGGGCAGGGTAATCTGAACGCGAGATAAATCGTAGCGGGTAAGAATGCTCGCATATCGCGCTGAGTTCGTGCGAACCGACCAAGGGCGAGTATATCTTTTGCTTCGAACCTTAGATTAGTAAGTAATTCACTAAATAGAGTGGACACCCGAGAACTAAAACTTACTTTTTGTAAGTAATGACAAATAAACTGTTGTGTATTTATTGAGAAACGAAAATCCGCAAAATTGTTAGCTGTACTTTGAACTATATTTTTCATTAGCGCACTCTATATTTCCTACAGAACAAATAACAGTTGGTGCACTAGTACCTGGCTCAGAATCCCCAGTCACTTTGGGTATAGTTTTCTTGTTCTTTCCGGCAGTAAGAACATTAATTCTGTTTCCAGAAAACTGTCTGTTCTCCGCATATTAAATCTCGCGCTATCGTTTCTCCTGTAATCCGATAATAATGAATAGAAAATAGTACGGACGTCGTGGCACAGTTGGGATAGGAACAACTGAGGGCAAGGAGCGTACTATCGCGGGGCATAATTCGGCCGCGCGTCACGCGTTGCCCACGACTCTTTATCGCTTCTCGATTTTCTTAGGGATTCGAGTTCATAGCATGATATTGTACTAAATAAAACAACCGGTAAACTTTTAAGGAGTTAACGAATAAAATTAGATATTTGTAAAGAGCGCAAGTCGCAGTAAATTTAATAAGATTTTTACAAGACCATGGAAAAATAAGAGCCTCGCCGGTCATATAAACCTGATCGGAATTGCCGACTACACTGCGTAATAATTTAAGTTAATTAAAAAATGCGCCTTTTACTTGAAAAAAAGCCAAATCATCAAGCAAACAAGCCTGCGGCTTCTTTATGACGTAATTAATAAACAATTCACCCCTCTATAGGAACTGGAATTAAAGTTCTTATTACGAAACAATAATCTTTTTCGATGTGAAATTATGGACATAAAGCTTGAGGTATATAAATTCTCGAGTTACGACCGCGTAAAATGATAGGGCGGGAAATATTTGCTAGTTCCAATTGATGCTGCATGATTTTATTTGTTTGATGATATCCTCTGTTCCGTGCACTTGTTTATTGCAACTTGTTGCTTATAGACAGTTAGTATAATACTGTAGAATATTGTTCTCTACAAATTTTATGACACAGGAATTTAAAAAGATAGAACGGCATTGTTGACGCTGTGCGTTTGATTAATTTTCGCTATCCACATTAGTAGGTAAATGAGTTGAAATGTCATGCAAATTAAAAAAATGCGTGTTAAAATAAGATCACGTATACAAACGGAAGCAACCCTTCTCCGGAATTACATCCAATCGATCCCGTGTATTGGCCCGCGCGGCAGAAAGCAAACCCGTGATGTTCCGGGCCATCTTTTGTTCCATTGTAGCCCGCCTTTTGTTCTACCGTCGCGGATAAATTATTTTCTACGATCCTTCTTAGCTCCTATCTCGTTCCATTTCTCCCGTATTAGTTCCACTCGATGCGCAACGATTACGGCCTTTATGTTTGGATGACGCGAAAATCATCCTGTCTGCCCTACAATTTTACGCCTCAGTATTCCATCTTAAAGAGATAAATTAGAAATACCGAAACGAGGGCACGAGTAAACGCTACTTAATTTTGAAACATAATGTTCAGTCATTTCACTCGTAATGTCAAAATGGAGTCGTTATCGTGTTTAATGAGCAAAAAGTACGTGTAAATTTTTTAAGGAAATAAATTAACTTACTTAATATTCTTGCATTAAATGTCCAACATTCACAAAATTTTATTATACTTTTAAATATTTAACATAACTCTTTTAGTGGCGTACCTTTGGAGGATGAATAAAAATTTAAAGGGCGACGCGACGTTCATTAACGGGTATAATAAAAACTACATAAATATGAGTGATTAAAGCTGGGATCGTAGCGGGGGGGCTGCGGGTTATGTCGAGAGAAATTCACATTACGGAGAGGTGCAAAGTATAACAGCATACGGGCACATTTATTGAGCTTTCCACTCGTTTCAAGCGAGATGACTCAAAATAACATACGTCGTAACATTATTTTAACAGTAAATTTAATGCTGGTCGAATTACAAAAAAAAAAGATTATGTTTATAATTATAATGTCTTGCGTGTCTACAGCCTGTACTTGGTGTAAGTGTAATAATGTATTGACGGATCTAGGCAGTATTAAGTTTGACGTCATCATCAAATAGATCTCCAGAAATCCAATAATTAATATGATAAGAGGTGTCGACTGCGACACGATCAATCGGTGCCACTTTGTAGCGATAGCGCCTTGACGCCAGTCGCCGCTTGCGCTTGATTGATAGAACCAACCTGTGGACCACTTACTTATCAACTAGAAGGGAATTAAGACACTCCCGCCACGCTAATGGATCAGAATATCCATCAAACGACACAAAATAAGATGGTACCATTCGTTACGTAGAATAGATTATGACATCAAAATAATGATTTTGGGTTAAGAGCCTTTCAAAACAAAATTAAAGGCCATTACAATAAAAAATACGGATAACGCATTTTAATCCCAACATTCCTTCGGATATTTAAGAAAAAGTTAATTGCACTAAGAGCCTAGAGCAATGTAGATTGAAAACATGCAACCTATGTTTAATAATATGCATCGGACACCTAGAGAGCCTACCTTTCCTTGTGTGTCAGTTACAGATTACGCACGGGGGCCCCCTCCCATACTTGAATACTCCCCATGAGAAACCATTCTACACTACGCCAGTGATAACTATATGCCAAACTATATCAATGATTCCTATTAAATGTCAACACCATCGATTTTAATACGAAGATCACGACAGAAACAGCTTTTAACCGAGAGAGCATTCTCCCAAAGACGCCAAAGAAAAGTTGAAGTCAGCGAAGGGCGAATGTCACAGTAGCCGCAGATAATTAAGCGGCTGCGATGTCGCGGCTCGAGGTGCCGGTACAATGATCGTCGAGTCGAGAGCCCTACAGCGGCACTGGCTTTGGAGCGAGGATTCGACGCGTGATACAAGGGAGGAGACGCAAGCGGGTACAGTAGATTAGACATTCTTTTGAAAATAACATTTTATATTTATTTTTAAACTTATTTTTATACGACATGGAAGGCAAACGAGCAAATGGTCACCTGATGGTAAGTGATCACCACTGCCTAATAGACACCCACAACCCCGGGGGGGTTGGTAACATTATATATTAAATGTCAAAAATATAAGGAATTCAGAAAAACGTCGTCAAAGTATGTTCATATGTATGAATTTATATATCTCTTTATTGCACATAAAACATGTAACAGGACAAAAGCAAATACGTATAATGGCGAACTCGTTTCTTAAAGGGGTCTCTACCAAGAGCGTCTACTTAAGGCGATTATCACTAAATAATAAAATGTTAATATAAATATATTCACTTCATTTATTTTATGTATCGGTTAGTTTTAAAATTTCTAGAGTAAGATTACACCTTTACTTTTCATATTGCACATAACTAAAAGTCAAGGTCTATTTTCACTTGAAAGTCGATGTTAGTTATTAAGTATGCATTAATTTCAAATCTGATAAAACTTTTTTTTTGTCGCTTTTACAATCTGCATTTAACGTTTTATTTGCATTAGGCGCGAACGGTTTCTACACACCGTCCCTCTCCGAATTATGACGCGGAAGAGAGACCGTGCGTTTAATCGTAGTGCGTTCTCCCAGCCTATTTGCGTCCCACTGCTGGGCTAAGACGGCTTTTTTCCAATTTTCCAATCCAATCCCCTGGAAGTTAATCGTTGGCCTCGTGTTTGAGCTAGTCCCTTGCACCAAGCCCCAACTGTTGCGCCCGCCAGGTGAGAACGACTCTCCATTTGTAAGGAAAAACAAATTGCCACGCTCATTACGACATTTGGAAAAGTTCGCCGTGATTTCACAGTTCATTCAATTTTGATGGCGTTATTAGTTTCACCGTAAGCACGTAAAGTGGGAAAGTGTTGAATAATACGAACCGCCGTTCCGCAGGCTTTACAAGAATCTGCAGTAGGTACCTTTCAAGTCAACCGGTGTATTTGTGTCACTTATTATTTAGACATTTTCTTTGATAAGTGTCAATAGGCAATCAAATTAGGCTGCACCTTATTCCATTACATCGGATCGTTCTGATGTTGGTGCTCATTTAATTTTTGCCATCAATCATAAAACAGCTCGCTACGTTAAACGACGCGATAATTGTCTTGAGCAAAATAAATCTTCCGGCGACTCGATCGTAGGTCACAATAGACACTACAATCGATACTTAATAGCCGGTCGATTTGACTTCAAATTTATGAGACCGTTAAAATTCAGAGAGGCGGAGTATTAGATATGTCGGTGTAGTGACAGGAAGCCAGTCCGGAGTGATTTCACACTCGGTCGGGTTTCAATTTGCCGCGGCCGCTGCGCCTGTTTATCGAGAGCCCGCGGACTCCTCCCTGTTGTCGACTTGCGGCTGACGAGAATTAAAAAGATGCGGTCAGAAAAAAAAAATTCGCTCCGCTGATTTCGCAAAAGAAAGCGCCGCTAACTTGGTCGTAACGTAACAACAAATCGATTTGTTCGTGCCATTTACAGGTTGACCTCATACGCTATTGGGTACCAAAAAACATTAATAATTGTAAATCTGGCTTCGCTTACCGGACTGGACCACATACCCAGTATCATTTGCGATGAAACTCAAAACAATAAAAACATTAAAAAATCATCTCAATGGCGTAACAGAGATGCACACAGTTTAAAAATACTTCATAGTAACAGATTTGTCTTTGCTTAGTCATACCGCAACATACTGAATGTTTTATGAAAATAAAAAGGCGTATTTTTTTTTTGTAAACTTACTTGTAGTCACATCTAAGTTAGATGTAATTATCACGTCACGTTCCACACTGCTTGTTCTGACTGTAAATTATTACTTCGAAACAAGGATTGCTCGATTGCTAAGCCCAGATACTGACAATTTTAAACTAGATATTACTGTTAGTGTAGCAAAACAATGAGTACACGTTAAATTGGGCAACAGGAAAGAGGGCCCGAAACGCCGACTTGTAATCACGATGAAATAAATCCATGGTTTCTTAGCCACAGTGAATCATCGCTACTCAGTTAAATTTACAAGCGAGGACGCCTTATCTTACTTACCGTTTCAACAACAATGTTATGAGAAACAAAACTAGATACCTGCATAGATACTGGTCGTAATCCAGGTCGGTGTACCGAGTCAAAATATATTTAGCTCAGCATTGTTTCAATTAAGTTTTTCTATAGCGTTTAAAATATCAATAAACAAATCAAACGTCACAGAGCGTGGAACACTGCGTCAGGCATTCAAATATTTCTCGAGCAAAGGCCGAGAGGATTATCACGATGATAAACAAGATATACACAGCCGGGACAAGGGAGCCAATCACCATACATCACCGGCTAACGTCCAAATAAAAACAGGTGAAACAAAAAGGTAACAGCTCCAAACAGCCAACGGAAAACAAATTGTAACAAGGGAGAGATCATATCGCGCTAGGCGTCTTCAAAGAGGTGAAAACTAATTAAGATCGGACGCTTTTCTATAGCGATAACTTGTCACGGACCGACGGACGTGTTTGTGTATTGGCAATCAAAACAATTAACTTTTTGCCGTGTTCACAATCTAACTAGACAAATGGCTACAACTACATCTCAAAGTTTTTACGTGGTCGCTCACCTTCTCATGGGATTTTCGGCTAGCATATCTTACACGACGATCACGTTCAAAATTGTTGTTTGAATTTAGTATAAAGTATTTTAATATAGAATAGCGATACGTTATTGAAAGCGCTTCGAAAATACTAGAATTCCCTTTGTCGTATTTTTGTAGCGCTTTGCCTGCAGAATGAAAAAATAGCATAAAACTTTCTAACGAAATAAAAATAAGAGTGCTAACTAAACGCCGCGTGGCAATCGAAGCGTGAAATAAATAAAATGGAAGCGCCTCGCAAACGAGAAAAAAGGGAATATAAAATTGTGGCGTTAATTTTCCAGTGAGATTTCCCAGCAGTCTCGGGGCAGCAGAGACGGCTTCGCGCCGCGTGCTCTGGACATGTGAATTAAAAACGTTCACAATGTGCCGCGCCTTAACGAACCCCCGCCCGAGGCAGCGGGTCCGGTATGCTGGCCGGCTGGGGTCGGACCGGCGCCGGATCCACGTTCTAAACAAATAATACTTCCACGTCGGTATTAAGCATGACAATAAAACAGTAATTAAATCATTAAACAGTATCGAGCCGTTTGTAGGTCTAAGTTTAAAAGGCAAGTCGGCCTTAATACGGTCTTTGCAATGTAGAAAACGAATGTCAACAACTACTAACGAAAAACAATTCTAGGTAAATAAAAAAGTGCGTCATCAATAATTACAACAATGCCATTTCATAGAATGGTAAAAAAACTGCATCATTTTGAATGGTACCACGTATAGAAAAACGAGCCTAAACACTGGCAACAAAAAGCGGTCTTCATGTGGCAATGACGAGGCGTTTGTCAAACAACAAAGTTAGAGGCATTTATCGGTGGGAACTGTCACTTGGCCCGACAATTTGTCCCTTGAATATTCAGCATTATGGCCGGATAATTACCTTAGTAAATAACGAGCATAGCCCCCATACCATAAAAGAGCAAAATTTCCGCTGCAAGAAGGAAAAAGCGTTATTGAAAAAGAGGCAAGCTGATATATAAATAAAATACGGGTTAGCTATCGACGGCTTGTTATCGCATGCCTCGATCGCGGCTATTACGGCAAAGTATCGGTTATTCGAACGGCCGTGGGCACAGTTTGCTTTGCAACGCGCCGGTGCGCCGCTAGCTTGTTATAATAATGTGAACTTCGGGAATTGCGACGTCTTTGGAGAGTCGTTCGCTTGAATCAATGTTTAAATATTTTACATTTTTGTGGGGCACGTCGATAAAAATAAGGTCGGATTTAGCAATCAAATTTTATGATCCACTTTAAGTGTAATGGTTTTTAACCTTAAGAAAAAGAGCGGCGTCTCGATAAAGTCCCAAAACGAGAGAGCCTTAAATGAAACCATAAAATCAACAAAAGGCCTCATTACGTTACTTTAAATTTTACTTAATTATGTATTTTATGGAAACTTACTATAATACTTAATACCTACTGTTAGAAGTACAGACCAAACAAAAAGTAAAATAATAATAATACTTATGGCTGCTAATATTAATTTTTTGCCGATTTTAAGACAGTAGGAAAAAGTTGCACTGAGCCACAAACTAAAAAAATGTGCACGTGCCCTTTGTCTGTTAGGTACTTAATAACGAAAATGACAATTTCATCAGCAGACAGTAAAAAAAAAATTAAGAGTAAAAATCTTGTCGGTGGACTATCTTCCAATCATCTCTCCTAGAGACTATGAGCCAACTCCTTGCCCTCCTGATATGACACGACACCGGCTTTTTCCTTTATCTGGTTCATGTAGCTGCGTCTAAGGTCGATCTTTTCCTCTTATTCCTTCGAATTTTCCTTCTGAAATTGTCTTAAATATGATGTCGTGTCATCACACACGTCGAATCATTTACCTGCGTCTATTCTCTATAGTAGTCAAAATCCTTATTTTCTCCTTAACCAATTGTCAATAGTTTCTCATTAGTTTTCCGTTCCAACCAACTTAAGCCTTTCATTTTCCCCCAGCACCTCATCTCAAAAACTTTCAATCTTTGCCTATCTCTTTGTGTCAGTGTCCATGTTTCACATCCTTAAAGTGCAACAATACTCCAAATGTACATCTTAACTAGTTGTTTTCTACTCTTGCACGACAAGCTGCGGGATTTTGACAGTTGTTTTTATAGTCAAAATTAAGCTGTCTTTGGCATAGCAATTCGTGCGACAATATCAAGTGTACACCCGTTCAATTGGTGTATTTTATGCACAATTGGCAAAAGGTTTGAATGGTGTTTTGATATTGTGAGCGTTTTGATTTTCGTTATATTTATCTTTAGATCGCACTCTTTAAATGTTGAATCCATTGCCAACACCAATTCCTCTAGCTGCGCTGATCTAGCAGTGTAGGTTACTTAAACAACACTTGCCCTTACCGAGCAAGGCTTTTTCTTAACAACTGACCCACTACTGCATGCCATTCCTTGTGCGATGCCAGAAAGAATTTCTTTTACATACATAATAATTGCGACTTGTCTCGAGGCGTCACGATCCTGATGCATAATGACAAACTGCACAGTGACGTGAAAATTGCTCTACGCGCCTGCTTAAGTGTGCCTATACTTATAGTGTGGCAGGGCTATAGTAAAATCAGTATTTTGACGAATGACTAAATCTTCCATTTTGAAATAAAAACATTTACTTTACACATTGTTTTATATTTCAATATTTCTTCTGGATCGAAAACGGAATGGCTCACAAATGGCTTGCTCACCCGCAACCACACGTGTCAGATAGCTACGTCTATGCGACTAATGTATTTTTTCATGCAACGCGTTTTGGTACTCACTACAAATCCTTTTTCAAAGCACCAAATCAACCGTACAACAAGCTACCAGTTATTCTACTGCACGTTGGACGGTGGGTTTAGTTCATTACTAAATATAAAGAGCAATTGCAAAGAATTTACACGGTATTATTATATCCATTATTTGCAATCCACATAAATTAGCTCGGCATTCGCAAAGAATTCCATGATTAATCAAGAAAGTCATTTTAATTATTCCCATAACCGCATATCCAATTATGAGATAGAAAAAGAGGGCCCTTGTTTTAAATACCCATATCATAATAGGTAATGACACGTCTTTTACAACCTTATCTGCCAGCGGAACGGGTTTCGAGACAAGCTACGTCCACTGTTCATAAAGAGGGTGTTGTCTTCTTCTTGGTATCGTTTACTGTGCCCTTTCCGGATAAATAATGTGTCGGTAATTAGAATCTCATAAAGCATCGAAGTGTTGCTTTAAAAAAAGCTATAGTGGTT
Source organism: Clepsis dumicolana (assembly GCA_963691665.1). Taxonomy (NCBI): domain Eukaryota; kingdom Metazoa; phylum Arthropoda; class Insecta; order Lepidoptera; family Tortricidae; genus Clepsis; species Clepsis dumicolana. The sequence goes on from OY829518.1 coordinate 6,297,021, forward strand.
GCCAATTTCTCACTTTTGGCGTACCTAACTTACGTTTATGTATATAAATCGCATCTTCTTATAATAAAACTTCTCGGGCTGCAATGCGCAATGCGTAATTATATATAACTCGGAGACTAGGACCGGGACGAGACATCGCACACACCAGCGGACTTGGTTTGCTAGCTAGCTGTGTCAGGATGAAATGGGTTTTACACGTAGTAGAGCTTGGTCATGAGCTTTACTCATCCTCAAGGTCGATTGAGGTGGTAGAAATAACTGCAGACACATCACGTTTCACTTCTAAGCCAATCTTTATTTGATTAAGGCCTACATCAATGACTCTACCGCACGGTTCGGAAATAACCTCTATTGAGAAGATACCGGCAAGAAACTCAATGAGTTATAATCTTTTCAATAATAACACCATACGAGGTCTAAATTAGTTACAATTGATAACACAGTTAACTCGTTACTATTAACGCGAAATGCAAGTACCATATTGGAAACGTTGGAGAGTTCTGTGCTTGCGCCCATTCACGTGATCTATTGCCAAGATATCATTTAAGACTCAAAATAAGACTCTGTACTTGGGGCACAGGCACTTAGTTCATTAAATCACTAACAATTCTCATTAAAACTCAAAGCACCAAGCCGATGCAAACGGATTACATTACCCACTTGTGATCAGTCCGACCCCCCGATCAAGAATCCCCTTTTCTTTTCAAAGTTACTTAATGTCATTTCGACCTTATACCAACTACCCACAAATGAACCAAGCACAGACCACTCCCAAGCAGTATTTATTTGACAGCTTTCACCGCTTGACGTTTCGTTAAAATCATAACAAATGAAGGTAATTTATAACTTTAGACTATGATCAACACCGACTAGTGTATCGATTCTCCGACATATATATATAATTATATAATATGCTTATCATAATCTGGAATGATTTGCAGTACTATCACAATTAAATCTATGTAAAATTTGCAGATATATGTATACAATAAAAAAGATATTGTACGTACAATACCTACACGCCCGACTAAAACACAGATAACTTGCATGATGAGATGGAACTCATTACAAACATTATTTTATCCGCTGAAAATGTTACCTACTAAACGAATAAATAATAATACTCGTAATTAAAAGGTACCAATGTGGTGGCAAGAGGAGCGAGCCGTCGTCTTCTCGCGGCGCAAACGTAATCGTATGCGCGACACGTCGCCCACGCCGTAAGATAACAGGCGACTAATTCGCTATGTGCTAATCATTATTGACCATTATGAGATTATTAACAGCCTACCGTCACGGCTTTTTTTAAATAAATTACAATCTTCTCAAAAATTTCACCAGTTTAATGAACGCTCGTTTACAAATTTCTCGTCATTAAATTGGCAACAAGCCGAACAATAACACTACATTACATACATGGGTGGCCGGGCTGGAAGCACACTTTGAAATATCATATAGGTAAGTCCCGTTTTATCATGAGTAAAAGCAGTCCGGAAGGAAAGCTACAAAACACACTGATCACATTACAGACAAAAGACTATCTGGAAACGAGATTATGAACAAAATTTCCATCCTCCGCCTCGAAACCTTAAAACGATCAGACGTAATCCAATTCTCTCACATAAAAACCCTCGCTGACTAATTTCGAGAAAATAAAATTTGCACATAAAAGCTACAACACAAGAAGTGGAATAAAATTTGTAAGTGTCAAGACAGTTAAATCATGGGAACATAACGAGATCAGTCTTTGAGAAAGCACTCAGTTCAGTTGAGAATTAAGTTTCAAACGAATCTGCGGGCGTGACTAAGACACGTAATTTTAAAGTGCTGCAGTTTATGTGATTCTGTAAGAGCAGAGAAAATGCCTTTGCATCATTGGTTAATTTATAAAATTGCCACTTGAATTCGGTTTACATTTTTACCATAATTTTGACCTTAAAAAATTATTGCCAAGAAATTAAGTATGGTAAAAATGACACGCGAAGGTAATGTTGCCAGTTTTGACGGTAGGTAGATACTTAGCGTCATAGGCTATGGCTTCCGGTCACATACTCACTACTAACATGCTTTTATATGAAGCATGTTAGTAGTGAGTGTGTGACCGGAACTGATAAGCTGTGATTTTGCTGTCAACGTTGCACAAAGTAGTAGAATTATTTAGTATGATGTTTATTTCTGACTAACACAAACCCTGGTATTTACTTTATTCCTTTTTTTTCTCTGTCGTTTACTATTCATAACGCAGTATAGGTAATGGGAGGAAATGTTTTCATAATGACCTATATAGGAATGCCGACAAAAAAATCACCAACATACAGATTAAGTATATTTAAAATCATAAACTATTTCAAATTGAATGTAGGACTGTCATTATACTTCAATATTTTGTATGAATCATGGTATTATGATGTTCTTACAAGACAACTATTTATAACATTTTTTACATTCTTGGAAATACATAAAGCAGTTATTTTCTCTGATGTTATAAATTGCAACAGCTGTTACAGTCAAATGAATTACATACACATAAAACTGTTCAATGTTAGACTGTGTATGACAGGAAGACAATTTTAACCAGTCAACAAAAATGTTAGTTTTATTAAAACAATGCAACTTTTACTTTCCCTATTGCCTGCACAGAGAAGTAATTTAAAACTATTACGTATTCATAATACAGGACTAAAGCAAAACCAAATCACCAATAATGCAATGGCAGAGGTGTAATCTACAGCAAGATTTACTTCCATATATAGCGCGTCAAGTGTTGGCATTGCAATCGAATTGAAACGGCTCGCAAGCAATACCCGAGGGCGGCAGGTCTGATGCGACTCAGAATGCGCTCGCGCTGCACCCGCGATCCCCCGATAATTTAATTGGGTACCTGACATTTAATCAATACGCTTGATTAAATTAATTGAACGTCCGCAGCCGATGCACTTTTATGGAGCATCGTTACTTTGGCGGTGAGCTTCTTGGCCATTCTCAGAGCAACGATCGAGCCCGATACTGTATATCATGATCCCAAGTTAGATTCACGGCGACAAAATGCAACAAATTAATGACACGAGCCAGAAATATTGTTATTACAACACGACACACGAAATTATCAACAATCTACGTATAATTTCATGATCTCACGTGCATGTGCTTAGAATAATGATAGTAGAAATTACGCATACAACAAACGGTAAACTACTGACTTTGTATACAAAAAATTCAATGTAAACAATAGGCATGCATTACGGTAGACGATTAGTGTCACTCCAATTACCCGTAATGATATTTGTGTGTTCACAGTACAGATGTTATTTGATCACCGAGTGGTAATTGCGCGGTGTAATAATTTCACTAGCTGTTGAAACTGACCGCTATAAAAACATCGTGACAGTTATCTACAAAACGAGTGCTTAGGATCAATAATGGAGGGATGCAAGATGCAAGTTCATGTTTGTTTTTTTAAAGAAGACATTTTACTAGTCAATTTAGTTTTATACCCACAAACAAGTGCCGAAAGTATTCAACGCATACTTTCATACAAATTGCTCGTTGTTTCCAGAGCAATTTTCAAGCATAACACATAATATATCAATAAGCTGAATTTCCCTGTGGTACTATTTATAAACTTTTTCTTTTGACGCCAGAAAGTCAACTTAGGGATCTACACAATCATAATACAATTTCATCGTGGTAAAAGTTTTGCACGTGCCGAAAGATAAACTGAATGTGAAAAAAAGTACTTACTTAAGCGAAAAGAATTTCCTTCAGTTATTTGAATAATGATAAATTAAAATACCAACTTGCTGATACGTTCAAAATTAAACTCAAAAAGTTTAAAATAAATTGAGTAATAAAAGAATGAATGTAATAGAGTAAAAAACCTGACTAGTGCAATATAACTTAGCCTAACAATGCTCTAAAATTTGTAGGCAAGTTTGATAGCAATGGCGGATACAGGCAAAGACCGGGGGCACTTACTGATTTATGTTAGCTACGAGCTCTATTATTTAGCAATCAGCGGATCTTAACACCACACTACAGGGAATATGATAACAGAATGAGTAATCGAAGTGCAATTAGGTAAAGTTAGATAAATATGATACAATGGCTTTAAACTGTTAAGTCAAAAGGAACCCTAAAACAACGAAACAGCACTGGAATAGAAAATCGGAACTGTTTTCACCCGAACCAGAATTTCGAACCCATTATATTTTATTTGTCCGATACCTAATTCGATGGTAATAAATAATGTCAAGATCGGAACAAAGTACGGGTTCAGTGATAAAAAGTGATACAAAGGCGAAGCATGCGAATCTTTTTCGTAGAAGACGAGGAAAGAATTCAATTTTAAAAATGACTGCGGGTCGCGAAAATTTTATCAAAACAAAATAAAACGAAACACAAAGATAACCGACAGGTTAGTGGTTTTACCGTGTGAGCATTTTGAGAGTTTGATGCGTCACTTTCACTATTTTACAATAAACAAAAGCTACCGTAAAAGACTTTGCATTTATTCCGAATATATGAAAGCGTCATGCTTAAAAAATCAAATTTGTGTTTTTTTTACGCAATAAAAGCATTTATGAACTCTTGGTAAGCAATTTGCAAGCAAGCAAAGCGGCAAGCAAAAAAGAAAGAAAGATAATGCAGAATAAATTGCCTAATACGATATGATAGCCATTAACTAGAGCGTGAAATTTAAGTCAACGACAACAAACAATTCCGCGGCCAATAATAGAAACGAATGGCAAACTTCAAAACTCCATTAAAGCGGCGTCCAAAGTTCCTATTCGGGAGCGAGCAGGCGCGCCGAACGCAGAATATTCGTATTTATTCATCTTTACAACATGCCGTGCCTCACGATTGCTATCCGATAAAACTTTGCTAAGCAAAAATAAGCAACACAATCAGGTGTACCTGTCACTCGGCCCTTGTTCTTGTTTCTAAAATTTGTATAAAATATTCCGAGGCGGTCGCGACGCGCCGACTACTATTCAGTTGCAAAAATAAGACTAACACAAAATATAAAATAAAAAGTGGAAAGATGAAACATATTTACATTTTAATCTAAGGTTTGTTACTGGAAGGAAACGGTTTTTTTCCGTCGCTGCCACTGCATTTTAAGATTTCGGTGTCCAAATTATTTATTTTAAACCCTTTTGTTTTTAAACTGTATTTTGTTAATAGGATAATTTGATCAAGATAAATTTATTTAAAAGGCTAGCTCCTGATTACCAAGAACGGGTTTGATAGTTGCCGCCGTAACCCAGATTCCTTACATTTAGAGACACATCATGATTCCCTGAATTCGGTTCGACAATACGTGTCAGTCATTCCATTAATGTCTCGATTTCCTAAAACGCCGCAGCTTCGCTCCTTTGACGAAATTTTTGACGCTTTGGCTTCGGAGCCGTTGTCTCACGTGTTTTTGTTTGTTTTACATTAGAATCGAATGCTAACCGTGGGACAGACAGATTTGATGACGACGGATTTAAATAAAAACTAAAAATCGGATCAGTGATTTAGTCGTGTGTATAATTAAGTAGTTGAGACCAATTAACTATTCATTGACGCTTCAGTGCGACTGACTGAATGCGCGAAATAAAAAAGCTGCTTGTCTATCGCGCAGGCGCGAGGCAGCAGCGCCGGTGTCCAGCGTCACAATAGCACAATTAAAATGCCAACAAGTCCGGTTGCCAGCCCAATCCAATTACAGTGGACAACGATTCCGACGAGTAATTGGGACTGAAGCTAAACCGTACAGTACCTACATGAGCAAGCCAAAGAGTCACCCTAGTGGATAGTGCCTAATGAGTTATTTAAAAACCTATTATATTAGTCCTTAAAAATTTTTGCTTTTCCTTTTCTTTAAAAACATAACAGGAACTTTGATTTTAGCCAATCCACTTTTATTTGGGTTGGTTTTTAAAATATCTGATGAATATTGTCCATAAAATTCTCAAGAATCTCAGGAACTCGTAGTTTAAAACAATAATTTAAAAAAAAAAATCCAACGAATTGAGAACCTCCTCCTTTTTTTTGAAGTCGGTTAAAAATAGAATTACAAGACATGGTCAAAGCAACTCTAAACGGGGAGGATTTTATTAGCATCGCAGTATTCAGAAAGATTTAAGATTTAATACTTACATCAAATTCCGAATAATTTTAATGGTTAGTTACCTGCATAATTTGTTCAAACTACGTGTTTAACAGCAAAGGAAGAGGTTGTAAGTGACGTTACACTGCTAAAGGCTAGTTTACAATAAAGTATAAAAATGAGTTTCCGTGCCGGCTTGTCTGCGGAGTGGAAGCGGCCTTTGTGCAGCATTTCCCAGAGAGGGAATTCGATTATCGCAGAGAAAAAACTTTCTGTACTACAACCAGACTACAAAGTGAACTAATCTCGGAATCTGAACACTCTTAAAAGACTCCAACTTTTGCTCTGTGAAAACAAAGACTGCAGCTAGGTATAAAGCTACTGTTAATTTCGTTTTGAGTGTGACCGTAGGCATTTTACAGTCTAGAATATTAGAATGTGTCGTGTATTTTTTTTATTACAGAGTTGATCGCAATTATACTGAACATGAGTGAGAATTATAATTTCTTCGGTATGCCTACGCAGGAGGTACGTTATTAATAAAAATTAACGGCGGCTGTTTTTACGATTTCATCTTCACATAAAAACGAACGACAGGGAGGTATAAGTGGGCTTCATATTTTCTACACACTTCCTAATTGGATTTTTTATTGAAAATAGCCAGAGTACAAATACTCAAAAAAATTCACATCGGTTGATACCGCATATGAAAACAGGACCCCGGAGGACGGAAGGCTGCTCAGTAAACGCCGAATAAACGGCATATAAATCTGACACACTGAATACAGAGAATACGACGAGATAAAAATGGAGATTTGAAATATATACGAGACATGCATGGCATGGGAGGCGTCGCTTTAAATGTATTTGCGCATTGTTGGAGATTCGCGCGGGCAGTGCGTAACATAAATACTGGACACAGTGGGCACGCTCCCGAATGCAATGGACGTTAAATAAATCGGCGAGCATCTTTCCGGGCGAGCGGCGGTGGTAGGCCCCCGGCGGGCGCCGCGCACTAAATCGTACCGAAAAAGAACGAGCCGATATGGCAGCCGTATCGAACGGTGCTAAGTTACGATCGCCGGCGACACGGGACGCTAAGTGGCCTATCGTGTTTTCAAAATTCAAAAACTGGGATTGTCGGTTAAGAGAAAAATATAGATTTTACAGCTGCGGCCTTTCCCCATTAATCAGGATTAAAGAGGTCACGAGGGTTTTCGTATAATGCCCCGGCGCCGAGACGTTTGGACGCCGCTTATCAGGCGGGTTTCAGCCGTCCCTGCTGTGTTTCTCTATTGCACAATGGTTATAATAAAATATTTATTTTCGTTTTAAAAATACAGTTATGTACCTAAAACGAAAACTTTTGTGTTCATGCTGCTTTTTTCCATCGTACTTGCAGGCTATTTAACTGTATACATCAGGGCGTTACATTGAACGTAATACAACTCTTGTTTTTTAATTTCGTCTCCCTGATGCTAAACGCCTCTACTAGGTCTCGTGTTGTTAAAGTCATCTTAATTTATTAATATTGCTGTTTAAATTTTTCCTATTTTTTTGGTCTCATCGTACCCTAATTAGAGAGTTAAAAGAAAAAAGTTTGAATCTAGTTTTGTATGAACACTTTTTGCTTACCTAGGTTGATAATTTATGAGTAAAATTCATTCTGACACATTGCTGAAGTTATTTGTCATAACAAACCAGCATTTCGTTTGATTCTTTATTGTCGCTGTTTAATTTTAAACAGAAGTCATGCCTCTTGCTTATCCGTTTACTAATATTCAGCGATCAGTGATGGTAGAACTTTATTTCACATCGCAGAGTACGATGAGGGCACAACAACTATTTCACGAGCGATACCCGGAGAGTCCAATCCCCACTCGTCAATTGATCAACACAAGTGTACAGAATTTGAGAGACTATGGACAGTTTACGGTCCCAGCTCATGCCCAAGGTAGAGGCCGACGTCCAAGGTACTCAGGGGTTTTTAGAACACGAGTACTTAGGTATTTTATCCGCCACCCAGAAGCCAGCACCAGAGAAGCCGCGGCACGATTTGGTACAACCCACATTTTTATTTGGAGACTTTTGAATGCCGAAGGATTACACCCGTTTCACTTTCAACGGGTGCAAGATATTGTCTTAGCAGATTATCCCATCAGGAGAGTACGGTTTTGTCGTTGGCTATTACAAAACCAACACCTTAACATTTTATGGTCTGATGAAGCTACCTTCACCAGAGTAAGACTGTTTAACATACACAACAAGCACTGGTGGAGTGATGTCAATCCTCATGTGTGACACGGCGAGACTCGTTTCAAAAACGCTTCTCAGTTAATGTTTGGGCGGGTATTCTCAATAATTATGTCATAGGACCTTATTTCATTGAAGGTAATTTAAACGGAATTAAGTACGAAGCCTTTTTAAGAAACGAGTTGCCAATGCTGTCGCAACAAATTCCCGTACAAAATTTGCAAAACATGCACTATCAACAAGACGGAGCTCCAGCACATTTTTACCTGCGGGTTCGGAGTTACCTGGACCAAGAGTTCCCTGGACTTTGGATAGGACGCAGTGGTCCAATGGAATGGCTGCCTCGTAGCCCGGATCTAACTCCACTGGATTATTTTTTGTGGGGTGAGCTCAAAAGACTGGTATACAAACGAGAGTCTGATACTGTTCTGGAGCTCCGCCAAAAAAATAATCCAGGCGTTTGAGGTAGTAAAAACCAACGAGTTCGTACTCGGGAGAGTGCAAAGAAATCTTCGACGACGTGCAGAGCTATGTGTTTAGGAAGGAGGTGGACATTTCGAACACTTGCTGGAGTACGTTTGAACTTAACAGTTAATTTTACTTTCTAATAAAAAATAATTTTAAACAGATATCACTTGTAGCTCCTTATCATTTGTTTTGATGTTTTGACACACTGATAACTGATAACAAAGCTTGAGGAATAGATACGTCAAGTAAACGTGACGTCGTGAAGGGTGACCACACTAGGAGATTTTAATTTCTTTATTATGTTAGCAAATAAGCAAAATTTAATTACGACGTATTTTAATAACTCAATTCGTGCATTTTGTTCTCTGTCGTTAACTGAGCCGGAATTACTTAATTTGTACTACGTTCAATGTAACACCCTGTATACCTATTATACGAGTACTATACGTTTTAGAGTTGCATTTTGATTCCATTAGACCAAACCTTAGTTACTACGCAATTCAACCGAACCAGAAGTTCGTTAATTCAACGATGTTACATACAAAGGAAACTGCAGTGAGCCTGAAAATTAAGTTGGCTCGCTCTGTTGCCTTTGCATTAAACTGGTTCTCCCACCTATGCTTATTTCGCTAGCCGTATGAGATTCCGATGCATCACCGGGCTTGGATTGATGTTGCTGGAACACTAAAAGATTAGCCGCACAAAGCTTTTGTGCGTGAAAGCTGTGAAATTTAAAAAGGCAATAGTCATAAATCCGTGTAACTTGTAGCCTCGACTTAACCCTGTCATCTCAATTAACTCGTTAAGCTTCTATTTATTTAGTTATTTTCAGATTTCTTTAGCGTTTTAAATACGGCCAATTACCAGAAATAATTTGTACTTAAGTTTTTTAACCATTGCATGATCGCGAAGGTGATATCCAGCAGTAAATTCACAAGTCGCGGTGACGGCACCGGCCGCGGGCACGTCGTGACCCGACTCGGTGCCTCACTTCTTATTATTTACGATTTTTATTATGCCGTAAAAATGCGCGAATTCTTACAGCCAGGGCACGCCTCGGTCGCGCGTGGACAACGCCATTCCCAATTCGTCCTAATGAAACGACCAGTTATTTTAATTTATTCGTCGTAGAAAATTAAAGACACCCCTCTATAAACATCTGCATCATCAGCGAGGTGAGAATCAAAATTACGCTCCTCAATCCTCAATCAATAAATTAAATGACTCTAAAATTCTTAACACGACGAGTTATTTTATTAGTCAGTTTCGCATCAGTTGTTCAGTTCGCCTTTTTACTGTTGGGTTAGTAAAGTGAAGAGATAAAAGTACAGTTTCCCCGTCATATAACTTTTGGTGGCAGAAAATATCGGCTGTGGCTAAATTAGATAGAACTATCCAAGCAATAGACTTTATATAGGCAAGCCATTACATTACCCAATGAGATAAAAAGATAAATATCACATAGCATGTTTCTGCGGACTTTAAAGGTTTAAAGTGATGAATCCTTAAAAGTTTTATTCTTGAACCGTTTATAAAATTTTATAGAAGTCGAAATGGGAACAGCTCAATTGAACTAAGCCACTAACTCGTCTCCTGGGCCAAGTTAGTGGGATGAGTTGGAGACTTACCGCGGATGCACGCGTCGATAGCCGCTTCGTGAGTTTCGCGATACTGCATAAATCTGCACTCAGTGCCGCCTTTAAGGTACTTAAGCAAAAATATACTTACTTTATATTTAAAGTTGAAAGATTACTGCGACTGCAGACTGCGAATGCTGGTAAAGAAAAATTGTGTATCTTATACGACTTGTCTGGTCAGGCATAAAATACAAGTAAGTATTGCTGTTCAGTTGGTTTCCATTTGTCTGTACGGTCTTGTCAGTCAGCAGTTGTTTTAAAGAGCGTTAGTATAATGAAAATAAAACTTGAAGTACCTACATTTAATTAAAATATAGTGTGAATATATCACAGTAACAGTCTACGTACTGTACATTTTCATCAGATTTGAGAACCATAGCAAGCAGAGTACACCCACAACTTTGGTTCGTGAAGATAATTAATAACGATATGCATTTGTTGCAACAGTTCCTACGGTAATTAAATTTTAAAAATAGAAAACTATAAACATGAATACTCACTTGTACGGTGTGCTCCAATTACTATTACTCTTAAAATTAAATATGATTAAATTTACCGCGTGAATGATTCGTGCTGCTGTATTTATGATAATGATTACGCCCACCATCATAATAAGTAGGTCATAATTAATTTTGCAACTGTATTTATGCTTTCACACTGCCGAATTTCATTGCGGTAAAGAAATTCACACCACAGAATTTAATTAATAGCGGTTTCTATTCCCAAGCACAAATGATAACCTAACAAATAGCTTGTAGGCTGATGAAAGTTTTAACAGTAGACGCTAAATAATTTATTTCATTATTCAATAATAGATACAGGAGAAAGCCGAAAACGCGTTCGTTTCTTATCTGGTGTGTATTCAATCGTTCCTTCATCCTTGTATAAATAAAGTCCGAAACAAGCCGAACCAATGAAGCCGTAAAATCTAAACCTCGCATAAAAATCTCTGACTACAAGGTGCTCGCCGATAAAAGTGTTCTCACCGAGGCGGGCAAACGGCGAGACCTTTCCCTCGCTCGTCAATACGGCATGGAACGGCGAATAGAGGGCGTTACGATAGTTTGAATAGAGTACGCCGCTTGTTTACAATAGCTTCGGGTATTTCGTGATCCGCTCCCCATTTAGATGGGTAGCGCGTAGATACCACGTACGGCTGTGGCAGTCACGCCAACCACCAGCTATCTGAGACCTCTTCTCTAAGCAAACTATTTGGACTCTTCGTGGTCGAAAGGAGGGAGTACGTAGAGCTCTTTTTATATTGGACAGTTATTGCCGCCCCTGTTATGGAAGTTTATGGAATGAAGTGCGTTTTATATGGGCTTTGATGTTCGGTTTCGCGCTCTTAGCATGTAGTAGCTCCCGAAGGGCGAGCAATAACAACATCGAGGGAAGTGCTCGCGGTCGTAACGTAAAGTTAACGGTCTACGCCACGTCAATAAGCACTGGTGGGTGAACGGCTACATCTACTCATCAGATCAAATAATTACTTACTCGATACAAACACATTGGTTTGCAAATGTATTTATTACTAGAATGCTATCTCCATACATCTGTATGCATGCAAATATCTGTATCTATGTATACTAACTAAAAATCCTGCGTACCTACACCTCACAGTCATTTTGCTAAACTTAGCTCAAACTGAAACATCGAGTTCGAAGTACTAAATCATTAAATTTTGGTACGAAATATATTGCTCATTACAATATATCACGAATGAACAAGGAACAAACATTGTTGTAGCAACCAAAAATCTGTACACATTTATGAGTAACCCACGGGAGACAGGCTTTAAATATCACCTCGTTAGCTTTCTTTCTTGAAACAAAAGCAATTTAATCATCCACAAATCTTAAACTTTACAGTCCGGTCAGTCCTAAAGTTAAAACCCCATACAATCCAGCATAAATTTCGAGGGGTGTATAAACCAAGATCCATTATGTTTAATGACTGAATTACTTTTAATCTGCTCCGGATGAAAAATGCCTTACAAATCACGGTTAAATAAATCTCACTAGATGACCTATAAAATGCGGAGGAGTAATCTCGTTAAAATCCTTGCGGGTAGTTTTAACAAACGAGCGGGGGGAGGTGAAGAGGGGGGGACGGTTGCAGTGTGGATGTTGCATCTAATTAAATCTCATTTCGCTGGCGACAATTTTATGCTCAAGTTTAATATTGCTCATTTCCTCGTTTATCGAGCACGCACTAAACATTACACTTAACGTGTTTTCTTATTTAATATATCTTTACTGAAGACGATGCATGAACATTTAGCGTAGATCAGCTAACTTAACGTCTATATACGGTCTATGTGAGAGCGTAGTTATTATTGAGCTGCTAAACCTTAATGACCGTTGATGTATCCAAGAATTAGTTAATACAGTATGTAAACTGAGGAGAACCAAATCTATAAGCTTCTTAACAGACTAGTCAGGGTTTAGTGCTATAATACAACACTTTTTGTTCCTAAATATAGTTTTTTAATATACAATTGTATTTTATGATATTATTTTGTAAACGTCCTATACTTAATTTTATTCATAATAATCAACTTAGAAAAGTTGAAAAACCCCAGACATTTTCATTTCAAAGTTCAATATTTTAAAAACGATTGGACCGATTTTAATGAAACTTAGCCAAGAACTATCTTGATTAAGCTAGCTTTTGATTTAAAAAACACATAGAAATCTGTCCATCCGTTTGGGAGCTATGATGCCACAGACAGATGCACAGATACACATGTCAAATTTAATACACTATATTTAGTAAGAATAGGTGTTCAACATACAATGACAATGCACAGAAAAAAATGTAAAGCACCTGGATATGAACTAGCAACCTCGGAAATCCATACCACGGTCCACCAATCAAGCCATACTTAACTGGTTGAACCTAACGAATTTTCTAACGCATCCTGTCATAGTATTTTACTTTATTTGCATTTATTTTTTCTGTCCATTATCATTGTATGTTTGAATTTCATATGAATGTTTGAATGTTTCGATTAAGTATTGACAAAAAAAATCTAGTACTAAACTCAACTTGGCCGTTAAGGGGTTTAAAGATTTGGCTCTCGTTAATTTACATACGTACTGTATTCTACATAATAAAATACTGCCGCGGCAACATTCTTCGTCTTTCAAAGCTAGTTCCAGTTCCCATAGTTTAAGGCAACAGTTTTTACACATAAGGAACCCAACTCTACCTGCGCGCTGGCATTCGATTCATTTAACAACTCTGCAATTGCTCAATTGACTCCCGTGTCGTGGCCAGCACTAATTACTCGCTGGCTCTTTGTTTCCCATTGACATTTAGTGCTTAATTATCGCTGACTCTATTTGGTAAGCCTATTGAAATGTGCAAAAAGGAATAAAAAAAACATTTAATTGGGATGAGTGTTGACGCTATTAATACTTTTCACGTGTCAATAGCAGAGGAAATTCAACGAGGTATAAGTATACAAGCAATTTCGACGAATGTATTTATTGTCATCCTAACTAATATTATAAATGCCAAAGTAACTCTGTCTCTCTGTCTCTCTGTCTGTCTGTTTGTTACCTCTTCACGGGCAAACCGCTGCACCAATATAGATGAAATTTGGTAAGAAGGTAGTTTAAATATTGAGGAATAACATAGAATAGAATAGAAACATAGTTCCCGCGTGATAGCGATAACCGAAATGTATGCGGACGAAGTCGCGGGCAACAGCTAGTAGTTAATAATAACAAAAATTTATCTTAAATAATATAACGATGTTTATTTTTTGTCCAATGTTCAATGTAATTAATCTTGAAATTGATAAAAAAATACATGTCCTTTATCAACAAAACAGTTGAAGAGCTATACAAAAATTTTAAATTATTCTAATTGTGCGCAACATTGTCAAAAATGTCGAACATTTCGAAAGCTATTCGGCCATATGAGTCACACTGCACTGATATTAAATAATATGCCGGCGGTATATGTCAGCATTAAACCGCGAGCATCGTATGTGAATACGCGCCTTCTATTATCCAATTAACACGGCGATATCTGCCGAGATCTCGCTAAACCGCGTAAACTTCGCTGCTGGCATCTCGGTGTGAATAAAAATAACGGCTTTTTTTTTAATCACTTAACAGATGGACGTGGGATTATTGTACTACGTGTTATAAAATGAATAAGTAGTAAAAGAAAGACTGCCATCGATATAACTCTTATGTCCAGGCAGATTTTAAGTTAGTGCTATTCTCACACTAAAACAACGAACTATTTAAGGTCCTCTAATGGCCTAAAAGTTAACCCTCGCTGCGAATGACAAGGTGACTACGTAATAAATGTTGTTGAAAAATAATACGAAATAAGACTAGTCATAAGACGTTTGCCACATTGTAATGAACATAACACAATAAAGTAAATATTCCAAACTCGTAAGTAAAAGCACGTTCCCTCGTACAATAATTTCAGCACAAACAATTACTAACAAAGGGTTTATCAGGGATGTTTGGAAAGTTTCTACAATTGAAACTGTAACATTTATCGGAGACCCGGCACTCGGTCCGAGTTCATAACTAACTGAGAGCCGTTACAATGACGGGCTAAGAAGAGCCGCATTCTCGCAGGGCCGAGTTTGAACCTGGACGGCTGACAAGCGGCCAAGAAACTGGAGCCAAATTCAGTAGATTATTAAATATCTATAAACAATGTACGTTGCCGTTAATTACTTTAAACTCTTGTAATAAATCACAAAATTTAAGGCTATCTGGGCTATCCGTGCTCGTTTTAGATTCTAAATATCTTGTTAAATATTTGTAATTTCAACCCATGATACTTGTTCATTAATAGTAGACCCCATGCTGTTGTTTCCTAATTATTTCCAATTATTCCATAACCGATAGCCGCAAACCTTATCACAATACCGGCCAAGTGCGAGTCGGACTCGCGCACGAGGGTTCTGTAGAAAGATTTAAACGCTTTTCCCCAGTGTTTTAAGAAGTCCAATGTTAGCAGAGCCCCGCTCCTAAACAAAATGTACGCAGTGTGGGGTTAAATTATATTGGTGTCCGAAATCTACAGACAGACATAAAAATTTAAGATTCTGAGAATTTTCTGAGTGGTTATGCTATAAAAGCTACCTTCATACCAAATTTCAAGTTTCGGGGACAACTGGAAGTACCCTTTAGGTTTTCGGATTTCGGCAATTTGTATGGAAATAGCCTTTTTAATGACTGTAACTTTTGATTGCGTTGACTTAGAAGTTTGATTTTTTCACAGCTTCAAGGGACCGCAGGCTTGAGTATTGATATTAATTTCAGCATGCTACCTCCACGCGTTCCATAGAACTTTTTCTATGGAACGCGTGGAGGTAGCATGCCCTTTGGTCTTGACAGACAGACAGACGGACAACAAAGTGATCCTATAAGGGTTCCGTTTTTTCCTTTTAAGGTACGGAACCTTAAAAATGAACGCGTCAACGCATAGTGTAGTGGTGGTGGTAATAATTGTGTCTGTGTGAGATGTGTTGATTCGTGTCGCAGTGTATGGAGGTGTTGCATGGAAGCATACAGTTGTCGCATAGACGTAGCTATTTTATTTTTTCACGTGAGGTCACGGGTGAGCAAATTAATTGATTTTAGTTCATTGTTTGAAGTAACCTAGCACTTTTAGAAACAAAATTATTAAAAGAAGCAAAACAGACAGATACTGAATTACTGATCATATTGGCCTTATTCGAAAAAAAAACATTGATCCAGATTGAACGTTTGTATTGATAAATGACTGCTAACCCTTAACTTGGATTTTCGGCAGCGCAAAATTTAAAAATAATTCGATTAAACATTATAGATTGGTGAACGTTCGCCGTTACTTCGATTCGCTAATGAAGCCAGTGTAACAACAGCTCAGGCGACCGAGGGGAGTGCGAGCAGGGCAGAGGGAGGGGCCGGGCACGAGCGCGCCACCTCGTAAATCTGAACAGCCCGAGGCTCGAACCAGCCCTCGTGGACTTCATGGTACGAAGCTACTTAGCGACTAGAGACAGTACCTAATAAATTTCCCAAGGTGAAAGATATTACTTGAATAAGTGTTCAATACGGCAAGGAGAGCACCAATATTGTTTGATTTGTTAATTCAATGTTTAAGTAAGAAAATAACAATGAATGCAGTTTGCGTTCCGCTACCGCCGAAGCATGTGTTCCCAGAGGAATGACTACGAATTAATAAAAAAAAATTAAATAGCAATATCCCAAAAACGGGCGAACTGATGTCGATAAAAGTTCGCTAGGAACCATTTCGATTACACTATCTTTCAATTAAACGAACTGCGCCAAATTCGTTCTATCTGTTTAGGAGCTACGATGCCACAGATAGACACACAGATACACATGTCAATCTTTTAACACTATTATATTTGAGTCGGGCATTAAACTTAGCACTTAAAATACCAAAATCCGTTATTTTTTTTTTTTTTCAAAGTTACTTGACAAAATAAAATTAATTCATCAAATTAAAAGAAAGAGAATATCTGAACGCAAATAAATCCCCGAATCGAAATAAAGCAGTCCCAATTAAAACAATACAAATTATTGACACAGCAACTATTTAGATCAAAGGATTGTGCCACGGCCGTGTTTACGACGGAGGCCGTGCGGGGCAGATTTATAGAGCCGCGTGTCACCTGCCAGCGGCAACACTAGCCGCTCCGTGAACCATGAAATTAAGCACAGCGTAACTCTACTCCTGTTCGTACTGGTATACGGCTCAGAACAGTTTGTCAACGAGCCGGCCGGGTGCCAAGTGGACGGCCAGGGACAGCCGATACGGCGGCCACCGTGACAGCGGTATTGTTCCAGCGCGATACAACACCGCAGCTAATTTATACCGATAGCGGCGTCTTGTCCACTTCCATCTTGGCTAAACTTAGCGATATATATTCCGTTTATGGCTAAAGCTTCTATTCAACGTGAAACTTAATGTCAAGGTCACGTGGTTGCACTTAGGAATTTAGGCTAAAAATATCTTACTACGGACAAGGACGATGAAACCAAGAGGACTGCCAATGTCACAGCAGGCTTATTATTTTAGAGTAACGCGACATTTTGATCGTCTCATCCGTCTCGACACGTGCCCTAGTTGGAACTTAACAGGAACAAGCGAAATTTAAAAATAATATATTTGACATTCTTCTATTTGTTCTAAAACATATCCCGTTATATAGAGCACGCTCAACATAAAAGTGCTCAAATCAAATTTCGACTTACCAAAAAACGTGTGCCATGCAGACGTTCATTTTATTAGTATGATCTCGCATATCATGAGCACATCAAAAGAGGTGTTGTCGCGAACCGTGCGAGGATTACGTGTGACGAATAGATATCGCGACATGACACGAAATGCTATATTTTATGTAAACAAATTCGCCAACTTATGTTATGATCAAAGCAGCGATGTGCAAGTTCTTGGCACCGTTGGCCAACGCTTGTGAATATTGAACGCTTTATTTTACACCGTTTTATTGCTTCCCGCAGACAATTATTAAGTTCATATAAGTACTTTAACAGTCTTGTAAAGTTTAAATAAAAAGCTCGTATGTGACATGACACCTTCATCCATATTTACTTACACTGTGGTTAACCATTGAAAAGCACTAAAACGAATTAATCCAATTAACCAATCGCAAATCTAAACAAGGCATTGCGATTTGAGACGGTCCGTCAAAGGAGCAAGTAAAGTTAGCACTAATTCTGGAGTTTGCCAGTTTGCAACTGTGTCCAAACATTCTAACTATCTATATTAATGTATTAGAACATTTTCTCTAGGGACTGAACTTCAATGAGAAGTAGAGTGTAACCGAATATAGCTTTAGATCACGACATTTTCGTGAATAGAAATGCATATATTTAGGCTAAAAATACGAACTTACTATGCATACAAACTCAACCGGCGAAAAGTTTTCTAAAAAGCATTTAGCTGAAATGTAAAAGTACGGTTACATTTCAGATTTGGTACATTAAACTTTATACGGCTGTTGCTAAATTGGGCTTGGTTAGTTTGTTCTTCGCTAAGTTTTTTCCTGTCCAGTCGAAGGCGTAGGAAAATGGTCGTGCTGCAGGTAATTGTGTTAAAACTTCATCAGGAAGTGTGAAATTTTGCGGGAACCTCCGTACCTTTAGTTTAATTTGTTTTGAAATTGTGTGAATTAAAAAAGGAAACTAAAACAAAAAGCTGACTGTTATTGCGGACTGCTTTCGGGCGGAACAGAAATAGCACATGAATACATACTTACGTTCTGAATACTAGTACGCAGTTTCAAGTTTCATAATGAGAAAACTTTGAAAGTGGCTCAGTTTTTTACACCAGAAGTATAAATTGATGGTGATATAATCGTTGAAACAAAATTAAGCGGCAATTACCGGCTCCAACCGACAACTAACACGATCATGTTACGGTTCAAATTAACAATGGAAAAAAATTAATAAATAATGCATCACCTCTGGTATACAATATTTTAATTCAATGAGAAGAACACTAGCAGGTACTGAGACTGCATACTAATAAGGATGGAACACGAGACTCGTCGACACAGAGTTCTTGGACGGCCTGGCGCCAAGGGATTTTTTTACAAGCACATAAGTACTATAAACATGCTGATAGCAATGCGTAAGTCGTAAGACCTCCTGTTCTCTGAGATTCATTCGAAAACACATTTCCGAATAGAATGAAGCTACCACTACACTTAATTTTATCACACCTAAAGAACAATTAGTAGCACCATCAGAATACCATTTATTTTACTAATATGAAAGTTTTAAAAAAGGTAGCGGAGCTAATAACAATCGGACATGAATTATTGATGAAGCGTTAAATGCGTCGGCTCATTACAACGTATTATGAAAACGAGCCGGCAACATCCATTATCACCGAATATTGTAGACGCGCCCGCGCAGCTCTTTCGTGTGCATGGGATGTACCACGACCCTACAATAAAAGTGTTTGCTTTTGTCGTGCTTATAGCCTGACTTTACATTTGACACTGAATATGCTAACACGATCTAGACACGCGGTAGCGTGTCAATATCAAACCAAATTCAGGAAAAAGGAATTGATTTTTAACTGAATAAATAAATTGCTTGTCAATAATATATAAATTATCGAACAGTGACTTTGAGCAAACATATAAAGACAAGCGCCACAGTACGGTCTCATAAGGTCTCGCCAGGCCTCTCCAAGACACCACCTTGATGGGGGCGATCGGATGCAAGTGCAAGCTACCGTAGAGCCTGCAGCTCGTGACACGTCCGACGGCATGCAAACGGAAGTTGTTATTACGAAAATATATGCAAATTGCTCGCCCAGCGGTAATATCCAATAACAGTAGTGCAGGATTTTTAGGGTTCCGCAGGGTGATAACGTGGCCCTATTAGCTACTAATTCAGCGCCGTATGTAACCTTTAAACCTTAAAATTATAGAATGGAAATTTAAGGGAGTAAAGCTGTACACGCGTGTTTTTTAATTTTTTCTTATTTTAATTTTGCTCTTTTGTAAAAGGGCATATGCATGCCGGTGTCAATTTTAGTGTGACTCTAGTTTATTTTCTAAAACAAAAATACAGAGAGTAGGTAAAGCGTTTTAGAGCTTGCGCTGAGGGTCCAGTTCGTATCTGAATGACGAACATAAGTTTATTTTTAGGCGTGGAACCAACAGAGTGTGAGTACAACTTGCACTTGACCAGTTTTTGTTCTTCTTGCCGCGGGACTCGTCATTTGCATCCTAATATTCGAATGTTTCGAGGGTTAACATGTCGAATTTAAATAGTTAACCGACGCCTCAAGGCATTTAAAATTGAATAAAAAATAATTTCACACGATACGAGCACGGTATTCTACACAGGTAGGACGATTGTTATTCTAAACGCAAAGAGCTAATTGAAACTGTATCCTTGAAGACAGGTAGCTTCACAAGTGCCAGCAAAAGGGATACAAAAATACTTGAACCACGAAAAAAAAACCTGTCTTGTAAAAATAGGGCTTGACTCGGAAAAATACTCGCAAATATGTACCTACCTACAGTACCTACCAAAGGAAAACAATTTTGCGTGATCATTCATGATTAGTTAGACTCTTACTTGTTAGTGTGGTTTTTTTTTTTTTTTTTTTCAGTGTTATTTGTTGCAACTTCTGCAACCTACGACACTAACATAACTAACAGTAAGTATACGTTACCTGAAAAATTAATCTAAAATTAGAGGCCCACTTTTGTACCCGTAACCAACTGTAAGTTTTTATTTTAAATACAGGGAGGTGATCAATGTCTAATTTATGAATTACAATAACACTGAAAATCGTAAGGGTCAAATTGTTCAATCGCAGCCAGTTAATCGAAATTACAGTCGAATTAAGTTTCCGCTTTCGGTAAAGGAGACAAATAACGTTAAGTCGACAAATATAAATTTCGTGGGAAGCGTTCACATTCTACCGTAAGATGATTGGTATGTTCAAATGATCTCTGAGCTGTCCGTTCAAGGTATATATTGGACTGTGGTATTCTAGTAGCGTGTGTTCGATAATAAAGTTATTGAAAGTGGTAATAAGATTAACGGCTTGTTCGTTGCTAGTAAATCACGATGCATTACGTCGCCGACGACAGGAGGTTCGTATCGCATTACAGTGGATTAATTGCGGCTCAGCCGCGCCGCGGCGACAACTGGGGCGGGGCCTGCGTACGCGCATATCTCACTAAATGTTCTTAAACCCACCCATTTATAACACCGACTGATGCCAAAGAAACGCAGTGTTAGCTTTTGAATTTAAAAATTGGTTAAAAATCAACGCACGATGGTTTCGCGGTAAAATTGATAAGGTAACTTGAATTACTACCCCGACTTGGCATTTGAGTAAATCGTATCCGTCATTATCAGTAAGTGTAGCGCGCGGTGGGATCGCCACAAATCCTGCCGAGCGCGCCGGTCACCGCCTGGCCCTGTCGCTCACTCGCGAAATTAATTTCCCGTAAAATCGCTTAAGCGATCTATCTTTTTCTGAGAAAAATAATATGCATTGCGGGGCACTTGATAATAATTTATTTTGTTCGTAAACGCTCAATCTGCTGGCCGGAGCCGGGCTGCCTATCTCAACATGAATCAACTCAGTTGGTCGCGCCCTTGAAGGAAGTGGGTAATGTGCAAACAAATTAATAAGTTTCCTTGTAGGGAACAAAACACGTATCAAGGAGCTATCACCGCACGGTCATATATGAGACACTAGTGTTTTTGCCTCAGATGTCCGCTTCATTAATAACAGTGGTACAGACGTTCTTGTTATAAATGGCGCGTTTTTTGTAGGTTGTTGTTTTATTTTACTCTCTTATTTGCTGTGAATATAATTATAGAATAGTCCTTGCATATACTCAAGATGGAATGTTTGGGAAATAATTTGCATTCAACTTTTTTTGTCCGTACTTCGTGTAATTATTGTAAAACCTTGAATCAACTTTAAGGAATAATATTAAGTATAATTTAACACGGCTACGTCTAAAGAATATACTACAAGTGCTGATAAGTTAATTGTGTGTCTGCGTATATTATTACCATGGTTGTGAAAACAATCAAAACAAAATAGAAAACTTTTCCTATAAAGATTGGAATGTGAATATAGTATTTAGCGTAATTACGAACAAATTTAAAAGACTCGATTCTGTTGGTACCTACAAATAGCAACATCCGTCCAGTGCATGCACCAGCTAGAGTTGGCTCTACGCAAATATGGGAAACATTCCCGTCAAGTTTATGGCGCTGGTTTCCCGGCTAACGAACGATGCGCGCCGGAATGAGACGACAAAAAGTGTCCGATCGGCTATTCTTGGCTCCCGACACGCCGCTCGCTCGATTAGCCGCCTACCGACGCTATTTCCTCCCGATGTCCAGCTCAGCCACGGTGACTTGAATGCATTCGGAACTTTGAAAATAATTGCCTCGCTGTTTAAGTATATAGAATTCTTACACCACCACTCGAAGGAGAATTTTAATGGGAGAATAAAAGGGCCTTGGGAATAATGCCCGCTATTCGTAGAGCGAACAAATTAAAAACCACAGTGTGTCGCCATTAATTTGAACAAACTGTTCACCCGATAAATTCCAGCAACATTACCGGGTTAACAAGTCTCGCAGCCCCGTAGATATCAGTGTGAGCGGTGGATGAGCTTGATTTATGGGCGCCAACAACATTAAATTACATCTAGATCGAACATCGCTATAAATTACTAGTCGTATTGTAAATCTGCGGCGTGTATCGACGGTCAAATCATGTAGCGAAACTATATCACTCGCATCATATCAAGAGAACGGTACCAGACGTACGGCTGGCTCAGACGGACCCTCCAGGCCTATACTTCTAAATTATTAGACCATTTCTATAATATATGGAGCCTAATTGTGATCTTATTACTATTAAGAACAATCAATTATAGTTAAAACGTAATAAATTATTATGATCGTGTCACTATCACGCCTTAATCAAAACTTGTAAATTAACATGAAACAATTGACTTACATAGTACATAAGTAATATTGCAAACGATAATGTCGAACAACTTGAACACTATTCTCCTCGGCAGATATTTAAAGTAACCCAGGTAACCATTCTTCGTCGATATCTATTGTATATTTATGCCATAGGTGATATCTGGTTATCTGAGCTCTCTACCGAAAGTAATCTTTCGTAATCAGGGAATATTCACTTGTTTTGGAATCAACAGGTCCCTAGAAATCAATTACTATATCTATTGTCTGCTTTACATGAAGAATAAGTTGCCGAATTATCTTCTTATTGAGTTTTACGGTATTCCATACATGGATATTGTTACATTAGTAGATCATAATTTAATTTAGTATATTTCTTTCAGTTGGTCAACAAATTCATAGAACGCCTATCGACTGTTGAACTACGTATCGCGGACCGTTAAAAATAAATTATAAAATAACAAGCGGGCAATAAACGATCTGTTCGCAGGTCGGAGATGCGCGCAGATAAATCACCGGTCTGCGGTCAGGCTGGCCGCGCCACAGGCTCAAATAACAAGTACCGCGACCCTATAACAGTTGAAATAAAGGTGCAAATTACAAAACCAAGATCTCAGGTGAATCTGCTCGGCTGGGTACACACTGGTGAAGGTGAGTGTTACGAATGAGATATGTGATGACCTACAGTCGAGTGTCTATAAATTTCCTTTTACCTTTTAACCGCGGTAATTAGAACTTAATTTAACATCGTCGTTAAAAATGTGTTGTACACTGTACAAGGTCTTGCTTGTTTATTTATTAATTTATGCGTTTGGAAGGGTACAACAAATCTTCTAATTTATTTCATTCTATTATTCTGATTCAAGGTAAGACGTTTATCGGATTATGTGAAAACAAAAGAGGTCGTTAAACAAAATAGAAAATAATTCTCAAAATTTTCGAGAGTGCTATTATTAACAATAACGACTTAATTAAGCGAGCACTTAATACTCAAATAGTCTGTTAAAATAAAATAAATACAAGCAGCAGCTGCTTAGTGAAACAAGTTAGTCAATATTTGTTTCTGAACGAAACGGCGTTATAGTAAACAACACAGCAAATTCTGTAGGCAAACAAGTATGAAAAAGGTGTTAAATTCGGTATGGAGTGGGTTTCGACACCCACCAATTAGCACGCCTGTGGGCTGACATCTGCATCAAGCGAACAGTTTCTTCAGAACCCGGTGCCACGGAATAAAGGCGCGCGCAAATATTGCTATCGGCTTTAAAGGTTTTATTTTAAAACGATACTTCCGAACCACATTAAGCTAGATGTCAAGTAGAGAAAATGTATCCTTCGAGTACCAACTAAACTGTTCTACTCACCGTGCTGCTCAAAAATATATGAATGTGAAGAAAATGTAAACCACTAAAGCGAAATAAGATTGATTGGAATATTTCGGTCGCATTTAATCTCTACTGGCACTTTATACGGTATGCTTAAAAAATGCAGGCCAGTACTTATTAAATTTACATTTCATTAGGTAAGTGAAATTGCAAGTTACTGCAGAATATTTCAAAGCTGCAGGTGCAGACGTAGAGCTGTGACAGAGATACAATTATTAACAAATTATCGTCACTGCCAACCGATACTTACCCAGATGATAGGTTCCAAGCTTAACGCCAGCTTGAAAAAATATCACCGTTTTACAAGAGACTAGTGTAA
Source organism: Clepsis dumicolana (assembly GCA_963691665.1). NCBI lineage: Eukaryota > Metazoa > Arthropoda > Insecta > Lepidoptera > Tortricidae > Clepsis > Clepsis dumicolana. Next base: position 6,321,677 of record OY829518.1, read on the forward strand.
ATACTATGTGGTGAAACCGATATTAATCATCTAGACTGGCAAATAATTTATGGCCAGCGAGGCAAATTATTTTCGTAAAATGTCAATAAATTCTTGTTTTACTTTTGACAATAACGACCTGGCCCCTATTTCACCATCTTTACAATTGTCAGTTTTATATGACAATTCGAACTACATTTCTTTGACAATATGAAGCGCGCTAAAACAAAAGCTCTTCAAGTCAGCAGTTGACACCGAACTGTAATTGAAAACTGACAATTGTAAAGTTGATGAAATAGGGGCCAGTGCGAAAACCTAGTAAGATACAAGATTTTGAAGTACTTCGCTTATATTCCGGTATGTCCGTACCTTTATATATCCCTTTCGCGATAGCTACCAAGCTAACAAGTCATCATCTTTCTTCCAATCAAAATCATTAACGAAACGAATCGAGTCCGAGAGAAATGACTTCCGAATGTAAATAATTGGCGCAACAGGTGAGGTATAAATCTCAGACGGGCGAAGCTGTGATTACGAAGGCCATATATCAAGTGTTAGCGACTCGCCACACGCAACTCGAGCCTAGCCATCGACAGATCAAATTCTAAATCGATTTTAAAAGACAGCTCAAATTGTAAATGCTTGGTGTAATGAGCTAACGAGGTCGTGTTGGAAAGCCATGCTTGTGCGATTAATCATTTGGCTTTTTGTGTCTTTTTTTGTTTACGCAAAAGTAACGAAGAGCTTTGAAAGTATGTATGTATGTATGTATATATCTTTATTGCACATAAAACAAAAAAAAACAGATAACAGAACAAAAGCAAATGTACAAAGGCGAACTAAAAAGTATAAAGAGAAAAGAAAAACAAAAGGGATACACTAAATAAAAACCATACCCACAGCGCAGATTTCGTCAAGTGAACATTTTAGCTATCCGCAACAAGCTTTGTCATGTCAACAGATTGAGATTCGCAACAGGCTTCGTCAGCAAAACAAAAAGTCAGCAAAGTTACGAAAGGCCAGTAAAGGGCAACGGACACCATGACGTAAGATTACTGGGATGGCATATTTATGTAATGAAGAGAATCCTAAGATTATGTTTAAAAATATTTCAGAAAAATCTAAGAAACAATCAAGTCTGCACTTGTGATTTGCCTCCTCTGAGGTTTCCTATGGTAAAATCGCCGCATCCTGATAACCTAACCTAACACTACTTCGATATAGTCCGCCACGCGGCAGCCTTTACCCGACTCTACTATAGCGTCAATTAAATACCACTTGGTTACAAGGTATAAATTTATTTCACACCCTTCCTTTTATCTTGTATCTTGCTGAATTGTTCTTTTCACGACAATTTTTGATGCAGAATTTGATGCAGTGCTTAAATTATATACTCGACTCTTGACTAAAATGTGCCGGTGATAGTTTTCTGTAACATGTTGAGAGTTTACCTATATCGATTGCAAGTTATATTATGTATTGTAGAAAAAGAATTATGACGATAAGCCCAAACAAGTTCAATTCGATTTGTAATAAATCATAAAACTTTGACATCAAAAGACAACAACTCTGAGAATGCAGCATAATTTTTGATTTGGAGAAAACAAAAAAATAACTGTTTTTACTGTTAGGTCAATTTATTTATTAAGTAATGTGGGCGCAGGTGATATATTCGACGAAATTAACCTCTAAAGCACGCGTCTCATTCGTCCGAATTCCGGTTTCACTTTAATAAGCAACAGGCTAATTTCAGAATTATTTTAAAGGAGATGCGAATGTATGCACAGCGTTAAATTTATTGGTATTCAAGATGGAAATTGTATTTTCTGAAGAGGATACAATAAATATCCGAGAGGTCGCGTTAACGAGCGGCCGACGCGAGACGCACGGAACAATAAAGTACGACTTTAACTGAAGACGCATACGTGCAAAGAAAGTACATAAAATCCAATTTGGCAATCGGCTAAGGATTTTTACATCATCCAGACAGGACGAGTTTTATCTTTTAACGTGTTGATAATGTAGCCTCGCCGCGTGAAATTCACGATCACGTGTAAAATAAAGCGCGAGGGTGTTATTTCGTGATACCTGCGCGAGCACTGATCCTCTTACAAACCTCCCCGCATATTTAAGCCCACGCCTATCTCCCTAGATCTCGCAAAAAGCCGACGCTACGTACCGAGAGCATGCCTCAGCTCGGTAATGATTGGCCGCATATCGAACCTCGGAATCCCTTATAAAATTACCGCCGCCTCATAATACGTATTTTCGGCAAGATTTCTGATTTGCCTCTTATCATCTCATTTCAATCTTTAGCGTGTTATGACTCGCTTACTTCAGGTATACTTTAGGAGTTTGCGGAGTGATCGAGCTTTAATGTTTTATGCTGCCAGATATAGATTTTTTTCTTGTGAGCAATTACTTCTTCCCTTGCGTGTTTATCTAAAACTCAAGCCATATTCATATACGAAAATATTTCATTTCAATTATGCATGATTACGATTCACAAGTCAGACGTTTACTACGCGGTCAGTTAATAATGCTCTATCGTAATCTCACCGTTAACAAGTTTTGCAGCAATGAAAATCTGATTTAACTGCGCCACTTGTAATTGAAAATCGCTGATTATTTATTATTTATTTATCGTGAAGTAGTTATTGCTAGTCATCATAGGAGAATAGACTCTCCTACGGGTGCATTAACCCATAAGAAGTAAGAAACTTAATGAGACGCGGTAAACTTAAACCTCTCATAATAACAGTATTCAATATCTCAGAACGAGCCAAATGGGAATCGTTTTAATGTAATCACATAATGTAATTACATTATGTTTTGAAGCTAAGTCCAGAGACGATTCACACCTGACCAAAGCAACGGCGCGCACGACCTACACTCACGGCTTCCACGGTATGCTTTCTGCTGTTGCGGTTGGTATATAGTTCCAATTATAAGTTGAGTAGTTTATCTTCAGTAAATTGAATAAATCACAACGAAATCAATCAAGTTTATTTTGGTAAATATTTCTTAACATAGTTATAGAATAAAATAGTTTTAATGCAGCAAGTACATAGCAAAGAATGCGGGTCTCGTAAGCCCAATTTAAAATTAAGGTGCTGCGACAGATGTCCAAAACATTACAAGCAGCGCTTACCTAATATAGTTTGGGGTTTCAAGTTTCATAATCGTGGCATGACTTTAAGCAGAATTGAACTAAAATATTTTACAGTACCTACGCGGTTGTTAAATACAGCTAGCTCATTATCCGAGACTAGAAAATCACGAGTTTGTATAGAGTAGCGCATTTGCAATAGACGCAGGACACGCGATAGTTCGGTGCTTAGTTAGTTACTATAAATGTTACACAATAGGATTTACTTAACGAGGAATGACGGAATAATATATCAGAGCGAAATAAACACTAACTTCATTATTTATGTCAATCAAGTGCTTAATTAAAAGACCAACAGGTACTTAAATTGCAAACTGTATACTGTACACTCCTACCATTTGAATCGTGACCCACTGCAGATGAACTTTTTCATCCTAACTAATATTATAAATGCGAAAGTAACTCTGTCTCTCTGTCTTTCTGTCTCTCTGTCTGTCTGTTTGTTACCTCTTCACGGGAAAACCGCTGCACCAATCTAGATGAAATTTGGTAAGAAGATAGTTTGAATATTGAGGAGGCTACTTTCTATTCGGGAAAATTATATAGTTCCCGTGGGATAGCGATAACCGAAATCTACGAGGACGAAGTCGCGGGCAACAGCTAGTATAAAATACATTTTAGTTATGCATTACTGACTTCCCCGATTTCCACGGTAACATGTAAGTATACCATAAAATTTCTAAGAGGGACAAACAAATGGTTCATCTTTACCTATTTACCGTCAATAAAAATGAAAACTATAAAATTATAAATAGCTTACCGCACTCGCAATCGAGCAATTCCTGGTTCAGTATTTCCTACCTGAAAACAAACAGACATTTCAATGGAATAAATTGACACAAATAGGTTACCTTACGCATACAAGTTTATTGGCTGAGCTATCTGGCGTAGGTGTCACAGGGCTGTGGTAAGGTGTGGTAGTAGTAGGTAGTGTGGTAGGGTAAGTGCTGGAAAGGCAACGCCACATTAAACATGCCAAGTGTATTATAAGCGCTTTCTTGCGCTATAACACTAATGTGATCTATAAAGCATATCTTAAACATTACCTTGCAAGTCGTATTTTCGTATCCAGTTATGCTCTAGCATTATAGTTTCCAATAAGAATGAATGCTACTTATTAGACTAATACGTTAATATGAGTACCTCGGTATTATTTTTGAACTGAAACACAAAACTAGAGATATAAATTCAATAAATTTTGTAGCGATTAGGCAATATATTAAAAAAAAAATAATAACAACACTTTAAATTGTAGTTAAATTTAAATCAACGTAACATTGTCAGAAAAACCACACACCAAAACAGCTGATAGTAGCTCTAAAAATATTTTAAAAGCATTGAACTGAACCTGTTTAATTATATCAACACGTCACCTAAATCCATTCAAACAACGACGAACGTTTAAGAAAATTCGTTCCGCTCGTTCGATATAACTATTTAATCGGAATTCGAATGACCGAAAGCACATCACAGTGACAGCTATTAATAGGTGAACAGCTACAACAAATCCGATGACATTATACCCACCATCGTCAAGTTCAAGTGTGCATATATGTGACCATGCATCGTGGGAAACATTTTACATAGAGCTGTCTGTCCATCCATTGACCCTTTAACGGTACTAAGCGACCGAACGATTGCGCGCTTCGATTGGCTATACTTAAGTATATTTAGTAGAAAAACAAATTGATTTTCATCAGTTAAGCATTAAAAAGTGATATTTAGTTCTCGTCGTCAGAAATGCCGCAAACATAAAAAATACAAATTAACAAAAAGAGATCGCCCAACGTGGGGCTCGAACCCACGACCCTGAGATTAAGAGTCTCATGCTCTACCGACTGAGCTAGCCGGGCACGTAACAATTGTCTCGAAATATCTTATCAGTTGGCCAAGACCACTTTGCTCCTGTTACGTTAAGTTCTATTATTAGCCTTCTCAAATAAATGGGTAACCGTTTCCAATAATTGAAAGCAAAATTACGCATAGTCGACAAAGCCGTTATAATTATAATTGTTCTTTTAGGAACATTACAAAGATAATGTACGTGATTCGGTAATCTTTCACAATAAACTAAGGATCCGGATAAGAGTTGCTACGCAAGGATTATTGACACAATTTATTTACCTAAGCCATTCATGCTTTATTTAATTGGAGCTAATATTGACAATATTATACTTACGTACTAAACATACAGTCTTGCTATATTAATGATTTTGATAAGTAAAATATTTGCACTATCTCCAGTCAATATGTCAAGAGCGACAGATAAGTTTGGCAAAACTTTTCAGAATATATTAATACAACACATCGCACACGAGAAAGTAAGATAATATCATGAAGTTATTACAAGAAAAAGGTATTTAATTAAATTTACGTATGATGTCACGTAAATTGCATCCGATTTTAAATAATCTAAATTATTATAGATAAGTACCTAAGTGAAAATGACAAATCAAATATTGAGTCAACGACAACAGTTTCCGTCACGACTGATCTGGCATTCGACCTAACGGGCTTCAAAACCCAGCCCAAGAGTAAGAGTCAATGTTTGTCGGCACCATTACATGGAGACGTCTCGCTTGGCGCTGTCTCTGCAGGATTTATGCGATCGCAATGTTTGCCCTTAACAATGCTGCCTCGTGTTATTTCAGAGCTTAAAGAGCATGGAAAATTAAGTCGTTATAATTTAAACATCGTACTTAAATGGAGTTGTCACGACGGCTAACAAATTGAGAATCGGAGGGATATTTTGCGGCGGAATCAAAATGAAGTGTGTTAATTAATATTTTATGATGCAGCTCTTTGACTTAATGATTCATTTGAGACATAAAACACATATAAGATTTTTTTCACACTGATGTTTTTTTTTGTATTAGAACTTACTACACATAATATTTAAATAAGTGAAAGAAACTACTCTCATGCACCGAAAATGTAGGCTGCCGTAGATACACTATCCTTTATCCTTTAGTATCATGTACCTAACATACAGGAATTACCGAGACATAACACCGATCTATTCGTATCTTATAAGAATAACTGTGATCTCCTAAATTCAAATAAGAATTAGAGCTTAATTCAACATATACATAACCTAACCTACTAATACTATGCGCAACATTTTGTTTTTAATCTCTCGGTTGTTTTAAACTAAGATCTTGATCACGCAGCCGGGTACATTAACCAGTGGTTACATCTCAAGATAATCACTGTGCTATCGTCAAGCCAAGCATCAACTTGTCAACGTGACCGGGAGATGACTTAAATCAAACGATGACCGAGACAATTGCCGCCGTTCGATGACGTCAGTGATAAGGCGTGCATGAGATCTATGTATCGCGTTTCTTGCTCAGGCTTTGTTTTTTTATTACGCGTGATGCAACTGGTGAAAAACATTCACAGAGATCTTTACATAGCCGCAACACCAGCCGTAGGTATCATTATTTGACGTACAAGTGTAGTTTGGCTTGACTTGTAGCAGAAGATACTCTCATACCCAACAAATTCTCAATATGCTCTGGAGATCTTACTTTCAAGCAGTAGCAAAGCAAAAAAAAAATAGGTAAATAATTCAATTATACGTATAAGACCGTCGTGATATTTTACTCAGCGCAAAAATGTTTTACAATCGAAAGCTTTTATCAAGAGGGCTTGATGTAACGCGGTGACCGCTAGACAAAAAATTTACTGATGTGGACATATCCCAAAAAGAAATCTAATTGGAAGAGCAGAATAAAATTTAAAGCAAATTAATTAAATCTCAGTTAAATAACTCAGTTATAATCGCTACGAGTGTGGCAAGCAAATTATCTTCACAGCTTACAATACAAGCGAAAGCAAATAGAAACAAAAGCAACATGGGGCCTACCGCCCGTCTTAGTAAGTTGCCGATGCTAGTTACACAGTACAGTGGCGCAGCAAACAGAATGTACAGATGATGATATCATTCCAGCCCGTCGTATCGTGCGATCCGATCATCGATATCGCGGGCTGTTCGTCGCCGAGATGTGGACACGCGATCTTAATGTACGACTCATATAAAAATGCTACACCTATACGATATGCCTTGTATTAAATTGTAGATAAGACGCTCTGATTATTTAGATGGACATGCATATTTATATGTGTAACTTAAAGCTCTCCGTCAAAGCGGTCAATGACTTCAACTACGTCTAGTTTTTCAATAAATAGGTCACTCAGAGTTAAAATAAATAATATCGTAAATCTCTCAAAATAAAAATAAACAACCGCGAGCAATAAGCATTTTGTAATCAGCTCCTTTATATGTATTCATAATGTATAATCATTAATTATGAATGTGGATGCTTGCACCCAATGCAAATATTCACATTACGTTACAAGGCTTTACATTTACAGCTTTATGGATTAACTTATCGCGTACCTAGAGGGAGGTTAATAATAGCCGCTTCGCACGAATGTGTTGAGCAAAAAATATATATAAAAGGAAACGCAATAAGATCGGGCGTCGCAATAAGTAATGGCCCGATACAGGCGCAGCCATCGATTGCTAGCGTTATCTCAATAAAGAGCAACAGAGTGCGTTCATTAGCACTCTGACACGGAGTAATCATAAATTGTGGAACCCCGCCGCGGCCCGCATCGCTACCCTTCCGAGCACCCCCGATACCTGCCTGCGCCTGTGCTCCTGCGTCACGGCCCACATTCGACTTTTTGCCATTTCCATTGTTTTTGGGTTGGTATCCCATAAACCGTAACGGCTGATCTCTGATACGTACGCAGGTGTCACCTTTCACGCCTCACTTCCTACTTAATTATACACATTTTTAACAATACATTCCAATTCGCGTTACGATAAGCTCACACCTGCGACGAATTAGCCCAAAAGTTTGTTGATTCGTTATCTTCTATGTGCGAGTCATTTCCTGCTTTGTTGTCGCTATCTATGCAGATAAATTCGATAATTATACCCCATTAGCAAAGATACACGCACATACATTTAAAAATTCAATAAGAAATAAAATAGAAATACCTACTGCGTAAACAAAATACACACAACATTCTCAAGTACCCATCACCTACGGAACTACATAGCAGTTACTGCCACATATTTTCATTATAATATAGCAGAAAAAGCTTGCAAACATAGGAAGTCATTAAACCGAACGGCATGGCACTTGGAGCAACTCTTAAAGCCGTCTGGCCAAGCATAAAGATCGATATCTTAGTGGCTCGCTGCCAAAATCTTTTTAATATCGTCCCGGATCCCCAACGTATGTGAGGAGTGGACACGCGGGTGAAACAAGGACTAGCGTTACGTAGTAAATATAGTGGTATGCTAGAAACGTATACATTATTCCTTAGTGTAAGTAATACACCTCGAAAAAAACTAGTTTCAAACTCGAGAAACTGGTGGAATTTGCGTGGCCGTATTTTTGTATTGAAATAAGCCACACAAATTACACCATGCAGTGGTAGGACTTTGTGCGAGGTCCGTCCGGATCGCTACCACCATCTTATTGGCTAATCCTGCCGCTAAGCAGCAGTGCTTGCACTGCTGTGTTCCGGTTTGAAGAGTAAGACAGCCGGTGAATTACGGGCACAAGAGGCATTTCATCTCAGCTCTCTAGGTTGGCAACGTATCCGAAAACCCCTCGGGATTGCGGGTGTCTATGGGCAGTGGTGATCACTTACCATCAGGTGACCCCACTTGCTCGTTTGCCTTCCTTGTCTAAGAAAGAGATCTACAGTTTTAAAATCCAATTCTTATAACACAGTACAATTTTTTATTAATATATGGAAAATAATTGATCCCACGACCTAAAAACGATTAAATGCCACACGTATCAACACATATCACACAGACCCAACTATCACCACCACCCCTCCTTACACTACAGTGTACAGCACTTCGGAACTCTCTACGATCCCATTTTCAAAGCAGTAGACCTACTACTGTTCAACTTATTACTTAGTTTGTTGTTAGATAGTTAATATGGTAACGATCAAACGGTTACTAAAATTTTAAGTACATCTACACCGTAAAGTTTTCAGAAGAGCTGCCTAACTCCAGAAACCAGCTCAGAGTTCGAAAGGGTATTTCACCTATCTCCGTTTTGCACGATTTAACCTTATTGTTAGGAGTTCACTTACAACACTTTCCAACTAGCTGCCAAATTCCAGGGCCCCGAGTTTCAAGGGTTTTCGCGGTCGCTTGTAAGTTTTAACGAGAGCAGCTTTAGTTACGTTACAAAGAACCTATGATAGTTAGATGAATATCAGGTTGGTCATTGAAAGGCGAACAAGGTTGATAAGAGGGTTTAAGTACCCCTAAAACATAAACCGATTTAAACAAAGCCACAGCTGTTCATGAGTCGAACACAGTCGGTAACTATAGGCAAAGTGACCGTTAGCTACTGATTTATTTTTACAAATCAAGCTTATTCAGGTTACTCTAAAGAAATTAAGTAAATTACGAGTGGTGCAATAGTGTGTTTCGTAATTACAGAAAAATTAATCGATTTATTTGTAGCTGCGACTACCTCAATAAAAAGTCAAATCCAAGTCAGTCTATTAAAATCAACATTGGCTCGCTAAATCAAATGTCTCTATCAAAAAGAAGCGTGAATGAAGGCGTTAAGTTTCACACCGGACCGTTCTCGCGCTCGGCTCATGAAACGCGACGAAACGTACACCTATTATCATAAAGCAAACAAAAGCCGAACAAAAAATCAACAAATATAAGCTTTAATGATTTGGTAGTTCTCGGGATGAATGCCAACGAACCGAGAGAGGAAACAGCAATAAAATCGGTTTTATTGGGGGTCCATTCATTGCCGTAACGAGTAGGACGCTTTTGTTATTGCGCTTAAGTTAACGCGTAGTGGTTGCATAATGTTTATCACTAAATTTCCTTACTTTGCATATAGTTTGGTTTCTGGTGAGGCTCTACCGTACGTATGGGTGAGTACGTATCTTAACCTACTGAAAGTCAAGTAACAGATAACCTTACCTGAAGAAAGTAAAAGTTTTGTTTTTAAGACTACTCGAAACATATTCTGTGAGTGCTGTAACGGTTTCAAGCTTCATGTGAGCTAGAAATACAGAACACGAATATATTTCAGTTTAAATTACATACAGAGGACTGTAGAATCTCTTCCTTTTTGAAGTCGGTTACATTAAGAATTATTTTAGTTGAGAGTTTAATTCTATCGCCATCTAACGTAAGATTTTGATAGTTTTGAGGCTTCTACTCTACTAAATTTATGTTCTTGATACAGTTGTTAGCTAGCTATCTAGTTAGTACTATTTTCAGACTTCAGACGGCGTAATAATGTTAGAGACGGATATATTTGATTTGGCGATGACGAAAGTTTTAATTGTAAGGAAAGTACTCAAAATGCAAGGAAATCTTTTATTGAATAAGAAGCTTTGGTTTCTTAGTTGTCTTATAGTCAAATTTCATGCAATATGGTTTAGTCTTTCGGTCGTATAAGCTTGAGAAAGTAGTAAGCGGGATTATTTAACTTGTAGCGTTGATACGTAGGAAATGCGCAAAATGCAAGGAAAATATTTACAGGATAATAAAGGCAAACAATAGAGGAATAGGGCGTTTTAGTTTCATTTAAATCTGGTTAGTTGTTTATGAGTAGTGGATGTTTTAGTATGTAGGGAAAGGCCGAAGTAGAGCTATAGAATGGAGACATATTTATTTGAAGAAAAGTTAAATGGGGGATTATAAAATTGTAGGGCAAAGTTATTTAGCCTTTCTGGTTTTAATATTCGCGTTGGTAGTGGAGAGAATATTTTAAAGGTTATTTAGGTATTTATTTAAGTAAATAGTTGTTATGTTATAGTAATCGGCTGAGGCTATTGAGGCCAGAGGAGCTATTGACGCTATTGACGCTGGTGTGACGGTAAAAGTCTATATAAGGAAGTGTTTTCGTTTGGGCGGGGGTTGTCAGTTTTGGGACGAGAAGGAGTCTACTTCATTTACCTGGTTGGGAGGGGGTTGTCAGTTTTGGAACGTGAAGGAGGCTACTTCGTTTACCTGTTTAAAGGGCTCGTCAGTTTTCGAACGTGAAGGAGTCTACTTCGTTTACATGTTTATGAGGATTTTCTTTTAATAGGTTACTAATTGTTTTCCAGAGTGAGTACGAATGAAATATTTAGATAGCGTAGCTAAGCTGGGTATTGGTTTACTGCTTCCGGAAGTGGTGGATTAATTCTTTAGCTTTACTTTACATTTATAAGCAATGCTCATTATTTCATGTCTTTTTCCCAATTTAACAAGCGGTCTGGAGCAGCTTGGTTACTCGGAAATCTAACGATGTCAACGTAAGAGTAATTCAAGTACGCTTGTCTTCCAGGAATGGGTGGGCATTCCTGAAGCATTTCAATGATATTTGAGTTGAATTGAGATGCTTTACCACTCACTCGTGATACTGTTTGCCGTTGTAACGATTGTGTAACAGGCGTCTGTGTATGCCTTGAAAGGGGCGCATAACTCAGTGCTTCTGGAACTCAGTATTACGGTCCCTTATCTATATTGTTTATATATGAACACCTGTAGGTATCGTCGGTCCGTTGGCTTCCTCTTCTTAGAGACTATATTGTCAGGAACCTAACAACATTTAGGTCTGCGTGGTAGGCAATAGGAACACACCTTCTTTGAACTAGGAAAGCTAGCTGAGACCCTTCTTATACCGGAAGACTCAACACTACACAACTAAATGTAAATGTGGAATTGAATTCCTAGTTTTGCCAACTACACAGAGAATAGGGGGCCTGTGCCAAGTTAAAGTACACATGTAGGGTTGATAGGTAAGTTTTCATAGGGATCCAAGCTAGAAGATACCTTCTTACACCGGAAAGTATCTACATTACACACACCATGTTTAAAATAATGAGGCGAAACCTCTATAGCTACACACAGAGCTAGGGACTTCGACTAAATTCATACACATCTGGGAATAGGATAGGTAGAATCTAGGCTTCAAGTATTGCTGGAACTCCAAGGAGTTGTAGGAAACAACTCTTCATATTTTAGCGTAAATTGTGATCAGAAGTCTAATTCATAAGAAATTTTATAGATAATTTATTTTCTAGCCAAATCTTGAATCATACACAAAGTAAAAAATACTTTACCAATAACTAAAGAAGTTATTAACCTAACAAGGGTGACGACATGGAAAGCAGTCTGAGTATACGCTCTGTTAGTTGATTCTACACCACACGGGGGAATCTCTAACTAGATTGAGTTCTATTGAATCATTTAAAAATCAGTTCATCAAATAGAATTGATATTGTTGGTTATCTAAATATCTACTTGCCAAATATTTACAAAAGGTAAAGCTTTAAGATAAATTGCAGTTTATTCATAATGTCGATAAATAGACGCTACATACACTGAAATATGAAGTTTGTTATATTGCTAACATTATGCTAGTTAAATTGCCTAAAAGCTATGCCAAGCAGAGTTTACTTAGTAGGCTTAGAATGATCTCTTTTAATATTGAATGATGAATCTATTAGGACGGATAAGAATAGAGTCCGACGTTGCTTACGGGAACTATGGATGCTTAAAGGAAAACACCTTTTGTTAATGATTGTATTTGTACTGGCTTTGAAAGCACCATTGTTAGTGCATAAACTATCTCTCACATCTTAACAGTTCGCATCTTACGATACGTTTTGTTCCTGTTGTGGACTGGTTGAACTTCGTTGGGGAAGGCTTTTGGAGGAAGTTCCCGCTTCTCTATGAGAAGCGGTTTATCTAGAGTACATTTACAATCTATAGTTGAGCCCAGGTAGTGTCCAAGAAACCTTGAGGAAGTCTAAACGTAGCTCTCTAAACATGAAGTGTAGGTTAATCGCTAGGTAGTTTTCCTTAGAATCTGTTTAGTAATTAATTAGAGTTTCCGTTCTTATTTGCCACTTAAATTACTTAGAGTTACTGCTACTACTTTCGTAGTGTTCACAACGTAGGATCTTCACACATTAGACGAGTCACGAGGCCATGTTATCTGTTATAAGTTTTAGTAAGGTGAATAGAGGTATAGAATGTCTTACATTAGTAGGTAGGGTAGATTGGGTCCTTGGACTGTTACAGTGCTAAAACAAAATATAAACGACAAAATTAGAATGACAACAACTGCTTTTAAAAATAATTTAAGTGTCGTGAGTATATTCAAAACACATTTAACGCAATAGCAACGGCATAGAAATGGGTGATCACGAGTGGAGAGTGCTACTGTATGAGGCGAGACGTTTCGTAATATTCTCACGGATGACTCCAAGGGGGCAGAAATATCAAATTTAAGAAACCGCGCTTGGAATTTTATAATGAGGCAATAGACGGTTTTAAAACTTTAGACAATGCAGTCATTTACAACTTCAAAATGTTCATTGCCTATTCATATTTCTCGATTGAAACTTCTGTCCTATGAATTTTGATAATTGACAAAATAGTACAATACTTAATATTTATAGCACGTTGGCACAATTTGGGAAGTAAATTGCTTACTTTTAAGTATTAAAATTTGTATAATTTTAAAAACAATTTGCCAACACTACCACGGCTGTGCAGCTGTATAGACTATTTCACTAATAGGTAAGGTTCGCGACAGAATTTGCTAAGAAACGTTTTTTAGGATAGCGAGAATATCTTGTGCACTTTATTGCTGAATATCGCCTGCTGCTTTAAACATACTTAAAGCATGATGAATGCGATAACGATATATTTCGGTATAATTCCAATTTCTCACCCGCAATGAAAAGACGTATAAAAATGTTAAAAAATGCCACACTCGCGGAGACAGGAAGCGTTCCCATAAAAACTACAACCGTATCCGTCCCGAATAGAGACATAACAGAGCTGTCGACGTCCATAATGATGAAAAATGTCTATCGCTTCATTTACGTACAAAGGCGCGCCGGACAAAAGCGACGAATATTTTAGCGTGACTTTTATAGTAGCTACGAAATGTTATTAAACAAACAATTCGCCCATTCGGCGACATGTCTTCGGTTAGGGGTTTGTATAATTGATTCTTTCCGGGGCGGGCGGCGGAGCGGCCGATCTATTGTCGCGCGACAACGGCCTCCTGTTCCCCGGACAAATAATATTCTTACGCCGGCAAAGAGAACTTTTTGGGAAATTCCTCTTATTTCCGTTTCTAAACGAAACCTCGCACACTGACAATGCTTGTCACCGCCACTCTCCAAAGTGAAATAATAAATTGTATACGCCATCACAATTATTGAGAACAAGATGAGAAATCAAATATGTCCAAACGAGCAACGACAGCATTTGATTAAGTTTTCTTTGATTTCTCATTCGTACACTCTTTTCCGGGTAATGAATACTATTAGGTACCTACATGAAGTAAGTTAAGTAAGCTGGCCTGCTCAGATACCTACGTTAATATAATTTTAGTTACCCACATTAGTCACGAATTAAACTCAAAATCTGCTAACCTGATAATAACCGGGCGTGACACCACGAAGATGGTTTCACGAATAAAACCGAGAGCTTCTCATAACATGGCAAAATCGTTTAAGAACGGTGTCATTATAAGGCTCGGGTCCGTCGCACGCGACTTACTCCAATAACACCGTCCTAAACGCTGCCAGGCCAACTCATTTCGACTCCCGTCATTATAAAATATTTAGCGATGTACCTAATTTCGTAAATGATACGGGGTTATTTTAATAGAATGCCCGTAATAACTAGGCACCCGGATACAATACGCCCCAAAGTTTCAGATAATGACCGGTTCTGACGGACCCACGCGAGATTAATATATCCGAGGGATTCAAATAACAAAAGTAACAACAAAAAACTAAAACGGCCGATAAATGTTTGTGTCTACCTGGTTCCGTATTCACGATCCGTAGGACGATCCTGCCCGTAGCAATCGAACCGGCGATAACATCCTCTTCAAATATAATAAATCTAGCCGATAAAATTCTTTACTTTACAAAGAGCTCCGACTAATTGTTTTTGAGAACCTGTTATTAAAGCAAACTCAGCCACGGGCTACATGCGTGTGCTTAACTGCCCTTGAAACAAATAAAGGGTCAGGTAATCGAAATATTAATTAACTACATACATACATATTGTAGTTTTAACAACATATTTTAAAAGTCCATCGAAGGAAAATAAACAACAAAGAAATTTTAGCTTAAGTAGAACACGAACACACAAACCTCGTTTTCGTTGAAAGGGAGGCCCTATTATGTAGGTACTGTTATACAAACTTCATCGCCAGCTAAATGAGTGCAATAAAGCAACAATAAATGAGCGAACACCCAACGCGAAAAGGGTTAAAAAGGGATTGCGACTGGTAAAAAATATTCAAAACTCAACAAAACAATGGACTTAACAAAATAAATGAAAGATTCTAAGCAGCACCCGACTTTGCTCTTGCTCTTTGGCTTACGCCGCACAAACAAGTGAAATAATAATGGCTTCACTTTCATCCTCCCTTGTCAGTATTATATTCTTACCTACTACTGGAAACCATAATCTTTCACCGTTTCTTTAATGCGAATGGACAAAAGGGTTTATGAGGCAACTATTATTTAAGTACAAAAAACATTGGACAACGTTCTGGTGCTTGAATTTTGAAGATTCTAAGTAAGCTTTATCCTAACTTAACGAAGGAAATAAACGACACATTGAATCGATTTCGATTAAACATCAGCGCTTTTTGTCAGCGATCCAGTAACTTCCTACCTAAGTATAAACTGTATGGCGATCGATATATCTGTGAAAGTTCAACGAAAAAATACACAAAATGTAACGCACGATTCAAACCAGACTCTACTTTTTTTAGTACGAGTAAAATGGCTGAAAAAGTTTTAACTAGGTATAACTAGGTCGTCTGCGAACGTAAATTGGAACAATGCCTTAAGAAAAATTGTAACAGGACAGGGAAGAAAATAAAGGCTGGTTTTTTTCCTTATCTTTTATGACAACAATAGGAAAGCTGTTAAGCAATTAAGACAGATGACACACTCATCCCATTTAAGACAAAAAAGGCCATTCGTGACTATAGGGGAATATGACACTAATGCTAAAGCCATGTTTTGGAATACCTCACTCATCAAAAGTCGCAGATTTAAAGAACGTTATAGATAAGACAAAAATAGGCATTATGTTGTATGATGATTGTGAAATGCTACATTGTTATATTGCGGTCAACACATTTTATCGTTACACTAAATAAAATAGTCCTAAAACTTTACATTTTATGTAAATAAGTACCTACTTGATTTAAAATTGAAACTCGGTTCATAAGCTCATGACCTTCTTTCTAAGCGGTTTTCTTTTGTAGTTCTATAAGATGAAAAAATAACAAAATAAAATGGGTCGCAATCCTTTCGTGTGTGTAAGTAGCAGCAACTATATATTTTGCAGTTATCTAATAAGCATAACAACACACTTTGAAGTCGAAATTCTTTGAACTTATCCTTGTTATTTCAACGCAACCTTAGATGAGACAGAGACGAGAAAAACAAACACAATTATGGGCGGCAGAGAGTGAAAGGACGCAAGTTTTTATGGAGACAATAGAAAAATGATACTCCTTGGTTAAACAAATTGTCAATACCTTATCCCAATGTTGAACAAGTCGAACATTGATCTGAGCTTTTGGTGCAAGCGGAAGGTTTTGTAGATGACTCATTTTAGCTGGAAATGTTCGTAGACATGGATGACAATGAGTGATCGGTGGTGCACGTAACGCGATTTCTCAAACTTAAGTTCTAATGGGCCGCGTAAACAAACTGACCACAAGATATTTACAAACCGAGATCAAGTCACGTTGCGAACTACGCCAAAATATTATGATCCTATCTAAACCGCAAAGTATTTTAATGGCTCCATTAAAAAGTGATAGTTACAAATCTGTTCTCAGTGGGTTAGTGATAGTAAAAATGTATGAGGTCAATATTATTTCTTGGGAGGGAAAATGTCATGGCTTTAGTAACCGACAACCAATCGATGTTGATTTTATAAGAACTTCTCATATTGGTTATTTGTAGTTGTATACCTACTCTTAAACCAATAGTGCAAATAGTACCTAATCTAAAACCGACAGTTAAATTAATGAAACTTATGAAAAAGACTGGAGACTGAGAAATCTTAAAAAATGACGTCATCGAGGTGACATTTCAAGTGTGAGGTCCCGCTGGGTGATTCGTTACAATTTGTTACCAAAACACTGTGACGTGTAACAACCACCCACGTCTATCCGTCATTAATTACTTGTGCCACTTCAGTTCGCCCCCCACGTTTACGTTGTACAAAAAAACGGCGCCAGAGAAAAAGTTAACACATGACTTGTGCGTACGAACAGCTCCAGTTTCGGAGAATTTCGCACAGAAGTTAGGAAACATGTGACATTTTGTCTTAGACGGTAATGCATTGATGAGATGAAAGAATAACGCCAGTTAGTGGTCAAATGCGGGTGAAATTTTGGGCAAACCGAATTTGGGTTAACCGTGTCAATAATATATGTTTCAGCTAATGCATAAATTATTTTTTCTTCTTTAATCACCTAATACGTATGACGGTGAGATTTTTTCATGCTCCAAAGAAGGCGATAAGGCCAGTCTTGGCTTTTATGATGAATGCATGGTATTCACTCTAACACCTTTTGCCATCTATAGGTACTAATAGTGAATTACACACCTTATTAAATTTTGAGCGTTAAATAAATAGGTATCTTACATATAAACAAGCATTAGGTACAGCAAACTCTTTTGTAGATTCCTTTTTATAGAATTTCACTGTCAATATTTTAGGAAAATGTAAAAGAACCATTCATTCCGTAGTACCTAGAAAATGCAGAAAGAAACAACATCAAAACGGTGGAAAGGTCAGATTACGGCATGAGTTTTGCATTGGTCGAGTCGAGACGTGTCGCCGTGTCCTAACAAAACTACGGAATGGAACCGTTGGTATTGTCAGCTGTGACTATTAGAACGTATTGCCGTACGTGCCCGGGGATGATTTTCCTGGGCTCCTTTATTACCTTTAGTTTCGTGCCACTTTTGTTTGCACTACACGTAGCCGACAGTGACTACAGTCTGAATGCCAAATTGCTGCTAAATTGTATGCGACGAACAAAAACCAATACGCGTTTAAATGCCATAATTAACTGACCAATAATTATAATCGTTTAACTCGTCCTTCAATAATGGGATTGGCAATTATTACCTACCATATTATACCACAATTAGAAAAGCTTCATAGCTTTTTTGTGATAAGCAAGAATCACGCTATTTATTGTCAATGTAGGTATAGGTACAGTCAGCAGCAGAAGTAGCTAAGCAACAACGATCTAAGCACGGCTCTATTGTTATAAATATAAGAGCTAAGTAATTGCTTAGTACGGAGGGGAAGGTGCCCCATCCGGCTCTCTAAACCGAAGCTAAGAATTTCAGGCAACGTATCAGTCAGTAAATAAAAAGCATTTTTGATTTCCTACTAATCCTAATAAGTACTAAGTTTATTTACTTCTGCCCAACCTCTTAAAAAATGCTAGGTACGACCATGACTACTTCTGCTGATGCTGACTGTACCATGTTGTCATCGGTATTGTATAGGTACCCTCAAAATATGTCCAGCAGATGAGTCAGAAGTCTCAATAAAACCATAAATAATAGAAAAACACTGAAACATTTTAAGAATGCGTATTTCTTATTTAAAGGAATACTGGAACAATACCCTTATCTTTGGCGACAGACCAATGTCATTTGCCCGTTTTTTTTTTTTTTTTTAATTATCTTTTGAACAATCTTACTCTGAGTATAGTATGGACATCTGCTATCTTTGTCTCTATTAGAAACAATAAGATTTGTTAAAAGTTTTGTGTTAAATTTACGATTCCTGTTTAAATTTGCTTGAAATGGTTTAAAAAAATACTTTTAACTGAGCACCAAAAAGCACATTTCCCATCAATTAAAACTTCTATTATGAAACTAACAAGCAAACCTATACACGTTTTTAAATTAATATACATCTGCCTCATAATACGTTGGCAAATCGTTATAACGGATCAACAACAAAAGACCCGACAAAGGTCTGAACAGCCACGTAATATAAATTAGATTCGCATTAATGAAACATGGGCGGACGACCGACTTACCTATCTAACCGTCCGACAGAGAGCAGCTACACAAAAAGGACTTCAAAAACGTGGTAAAATAGTTCTGGAGTTAACGGCAATTACACGGAATGAACGCTATCAAAGTCGAGAATGGCATGAAATAAAAGCAGTCACGTAGCTTCCCGTCCCGCGGGATACCTCAAACTTCGGAAACCATGCACCTGTATTATAAACGCATCGCACACCTTTGTTCCAACACAATAGATCCCAAATTGCAACACAATTTTTTTGGTTATCGATTTTTCTACATATTCAGGTAGTATTTTTTATCGGAGTGCGCTCATAAACAAGAGTTACGGTCAACTTTTACACGACACGTTAACATTTTAGCCTTTCGATTAAGATAATTAAGAATGAATGCTTTTAAAAGATCGCTGTTCGAATTAATAGTTTTCGTGAAAACCATTCGATTACTTTCTATAATCACGAAGGAAACACACAATAGTCTTATATATATTTGCTTGCGACTTGGTCAAAATCTGTACTTGTAGGTAAGTAAGTCCTCTTAATTAACCTTTAAAATATATTTAACGACCCCGTCGTACAACTACTACAATTAATAGGCACTAAATACTATTCGTGTGAGAAATAATAGTAATAGGCGTTTTATTAAGACTATAAAAGTTCCACAACCTGTCACACACGGTAGGTTCGTCTATCTCGATACTAACTACTCTTAACTCACACCTCCGCCGACTTTAACTTTATTAACGTAGTTAATATATAACCAGTTTGTTACAATGTACCTACTTTCGCATACATTCGTAATTACGATGGTTAAAAAACAGTCAGCGTGAATTAACAAGTGTTGGAATTTACTAAGTAGGTAATAAAGAAAATGGAATAAAAGTTTTCTGTTCAACGATTGCTTCTGATACAGATGCTCCCTGATTATTATAAACTTCTATTCAACTAGATGTACCTATCAGACACCATGATCATTATCGTTAAGTAATAATCAATGCATCTTTAACACATTAACTCTTAAGAAAAGACAGTAGAAAGACTTACTTAATAAAACTTACAAACAAGATGCCATCAAAATCTATTTACAAGTGAAATAACATTTTTGACTGTTTTGTCCCTAAAATCAGCATTTTTAATGTTACATAACCTTTATCCTTTATTTTCAATCCAAACTAGAGTTCATATAAATTAAACATCACAGTATAATGTCAAATTAGAATTATTGTTCAATGCATTACTTTGATATCCGTACCCATTTGTCATGTTGCGAATGACGTTTGTATAGAACAAAAACTACTTATCACCCGTTACATTGAATCTGTTGGATTTTGCAAAAAACTAATGTGTTACATGCCTCGACCACTTCTGAACAAAGCAAAAAATCGGCGAGAAGTAAACTAACATCTCTCTGGGTATATTCCCCGTTCTGCTTTTATAAATTATACATTTTATGGCCACAACAATCGCTGATCTGTAATTATAATAAGGCCCACGTGTCACGTTCGACGGACGACGTTTAAGTTGAGCTATAAGAACCGCAGCAAACGTACCGTTCGCCTGTATTATTTTCTAACACTAACGCATGCAAGGAAGGAATCAGGCCGGTAACCACATCGATTATGTGTACCTACTTAATACAATGTAATTGGTTTTTGTTTCACAAAGAGAACTAAAAACATTTTAATGTCGAGTAATAAAAGTACTAAAACAAATAAAATAAAATAAATAAACATCATGGGACAATTGACACCTATTGACCCAGTCCCAAACTAGGCAAAGCCTGTACTATGGGTACTATACAACGGATAAACATACTTATATAGATAAATACATACTAAACTTATTGCTACTTTGCGCTTTGCTTCGAACCATACTATTTATATGAAATATGCATCACACTTGTCATTTTACAAGACTGATTTGCATAAACAAGTCAGAACAGGAGTTCGTAGCAGGCCTTTGGCGTATGTGGCACAAAGTCGTGTCGATACACTTCCAATCCGGAACAAGGCATTTCCAAAGTGCTAGTTCTGAATGGTGCTGCAGCCTTATAACGGTTCTCGGAGTATGATTGCGTGAATATTACACTATTAGCGTGCCAAGATCAGCGTAATGCACGGATGCCACACGTACAATACGAGCTGGAGCCATTACAATTAGGTCGTTAGGTGAAACGATACCACGCACTCACCTGTTACATAATAGTCTTAACTATCACATTCGACTCAAAATCATACTGTAAAAAACCAGCCTACATTGTGGCAGCTATTTAATATGATTATCCTCATCAGCTGGAAAACAATACATCGTGTAGAATAAGGGTAAAGACCTCGAATGCGTTCATCCACAACCAGCGACTTAAAACAAGTCTGCAAGTACATTTCGAGGGAGCTCTACCAATTATAGAGGTACACTCACAGTCTCAATACTTAAAAGATAACTGTCTTTATTACACACGTAATATGACCATCAATAGCCATAGAGCTTTAATATAATTGAGTTGTTAAGAATATAAGAACACATAACATGACCTAAGCTAACCCGAAAAGTCACAATAAGTATGAATCGTGCGCGAGCATTGAAAAAGCCGTAGCGAATCGGTCACAATGCTACCACAAGGCGGCGCCTGCACAGTTGAATATTAGAACATAAAAGTTGATCTCATATAGTTTTCATACTTAATATGCACGACCTTGACTAATGCCCAGTATTTAGGTATATAAACCATATACATACAAGTTATGTGTTATGTGTGTAGTTATGGTGTAAATAAATACTTATACCTATGTAAGGCCGGAGGGTCTTGTTAAGATAATTTATAGTGAAAATACTTTTCTTTCGCCTATTTAGTTACTATAATTTATTAAAGCGTGCATCAAAAGTTCCAGTTCCAAAATATTATTCCTCCATACCTTCTTTCTAGTAACAAAGATCGGTAGGTATTCAAATTACCTCAGACGCTGACTCGCTCGTACAAAAATAGAAAAATATATGTATAGAGGTATAGACGTGATTTGAAACAATTTTCAACCGCTCCCCCGTCTCTATAAAATTACGAACGCGTCGAACAATCATTGCCCATCACCTATCATGTGTTGGTGAGTTTATTTGTTGTGGTTACGATGCTCTTCACCATTAAACTGGCAATACATACAGTCCGCGCGCAAGATCCGAGAAGTCGGGGGCGTTTCTTGTATTTTATCAAACACATTACATCCTTATAGAATGATTCCACTAGCTCATTTAAATAATAGCAACACTAGAGCTCTTTTAATTATTATGAAATAATTCTAATGTTGGCTAGTAGAGATCTCTTAAAGGGTACTCTAACTTGATTGTTGTAATTTGTGTTTTTATCCTGTTTTTTGTACAATAAAGTGTTTACTTACTTAATTCTATAAGTTTGTATAGTACGTGCTTGTTAAAAAGTAAAATAAACCCAGCCCGATTCCTCGGAACTCGCGCACGGGCTGTAT
Source organism: Clepsis dumicolana (assembly GCA_963691665.1). Taxonomy (NCBI): domain Eukaryota; kingdom Metazoa; phylum Arthropoda; class Insecta; order Lepidoptera; family Tortricidae; genus Clepsis; species Clepsis dumicolana. The sequence continues at coordinate 6,344,425 of OY829518.1, forward strand.
GTTTATTCGTACCGAAATCCTAATTGAACATTTACGTAATTATTCGATGATTTGAAAATCTTAATATACATGTCCACGAGGAATTTAAGATAAGTATGTAAGTCACGTTTACTAGATTTATTATTTTAACTCTTGTAAAAGCTATGAATTGCCCTTACAGAGACAACGGGAGTGCGTCGTTATCTGGAATGCGTGTGATACGACTACGCTACGCTGAATAAACGCCCCGTGAACTCATAAAACTGAGCCACAATCATTTCAAAGGACGCCTATAAATTGTTTATTTTATGATGCAAAGCATATACTACACCTATTAACTCTAAGATTCCTTTACTGTTCCTTTATTCAAAACACACAAAATAATAAACTCTTAATTATAAAAGCATACTTACTCTGTTTGTAATCAGTTATAAATAAAGCATCAGAATCGTGCGGTTTCATGAAATATTAAAAAAATTACGAGACAGAATGATGCCGGACATTGATGAAAATGCCGTCGTTAATTTAAAAAGACAAATGAAACGGTCTACGTAATTATTCGCTTCAACAAACTCTCACAGAAAGGGAACCTTCTAAACCTTGGCGTATTCAATTGTAAGCAGACCGCCTCCTTTGAATAGTTGACAACGCAATATCTTAGTCTTTTGGAAGACTCCCAAGGAACGATTTATTCAACGGTAGACAAAACTGAATGCCCACACTTCCAAAAAGCAAGCACGTCATAATAGCATGCCGACAACTGACAATACGATGAATATTTGTCAGTAGGCACCAGAAATACTGAGCAAACGATATATGCACGCCTTGATCTCTAAGAAAAGAAACACCTAATTGTTGGTAACGACAAAAAAGAATTCCTCATGTTTACCTTTCGGAGAATGTGCGTCGGATACATCATACAATAATATTAAGGAACACTTATGAGAATACCAAATGATTTTGATAGTAGTATATTTAGACTTTTTATCTTATTACAATAGCGTATGATGGTAAAGTGTTACATATTTTAATGGCCGTGATCATGTCTTGATTCTATAAATGACTAAATAACAATAAAAAACGTAAACCGATTTCAAAATGGGTATGGCAAGTGCTTATCAAGTCGTTGGTGAATATGAGCGTTTTTAAACAACATACAATGAAAATAGATGATAAATGTTGATTAAGAGTGCGTGCATGTTTTTTGGATAGCACAATTACATCTTAATTAAATAATATTTTCGATAGTAGTTACAATTTTCCGTTACACAATATTACACAAATATCAAGAACATCTCTTGATATAGCGTAGCGGTATCACAATGCTTATAAAGTACACAAAGCCGAGCGGAGGAGGCATCAGAGCAAACAGCCCTTGCAGACTACGGACTGAACGATTTCTAGCACAATAGGCCGCCGGCCCTACACGTCAATGCCCGTCATATTGAGCAGAAACACAAACATTCAAAAAATCATCAGGAACGACAAAAATAAAAAAATATGTTCTACAATTATGGCCCCTGGAAGCACAATGGTAAGTTTTTCAAAGATAAACATTGCCCGCTCGATGAGTTTCGAGAATACGGAACGGTGCCCTACGAAAACACTTCTGAGCAGTGATCAGGGATGCCAGTCGGTAATTCAGCGATGAGTTATTCGGTACTTTGGGGACGAGTATAATGTAAAACTGCGAGTGCGGAATCTGACTGTGTAGCTTCAAGACGTCGGCGGTACCTTTGAAGTACTCTTGGACCACACAAAACCGCAATTACGTTAATGTAGATATGTGACCCACTGCGTAATGTAGATCGTGTAACGTAAACTTTTAAGCGTGGCAGGATTTGGAACTTTTATTAAGATATAGCACGACCTGAGCTCACTATAACGATAGCTATATACAGCGGTATAATACACCCGTTGTTAGCTCAGGTGCAAATATCTGAATAGTTATCCATAGCAGAGTCAACATTTACAAGAAAGATGTGTGCGATGGATCAAATTTATTTGCGAATAATGCGTTATGCAAGTAAAGTTTACATAGGACTGCTTAAATAAATCAGCTGACGACGGATGTTTTACACTGTCTGCAAATGGAAGCGACTTCATTTGGAATATATAAAAGCTGGAATATTTTTATGATCCTTCTATCTATAATTAAATAATCGATCAGTGACCACATTAGTTACAATACTGCCAGATTAAGGAGATAAAATAAAACAGCGAAAATACTTCAAGCTAACTATTGTTCATTGCAGGTCTCAAAAAAACCTGATACCCAAGGCTTGAGGCAAGACAACTAGGTTCTACTATTATTTTTTTTAGTTATTACATAAACGGACAGTGTCAACGTGCCCGTCAATCACCGTAGTGTTAAATTGAACATTTAAAAATTCCACTATGTCCAGCCCACTACGTGTAAGGCTGCCCACGGCACGTCGCGGGCAACATACGAGTGGGAATACGATTCAATGCATTTATTCAACGTAACTTCATGTTCCTGACACGGCATGTAGCTGTTTCTAGTCGCTATGGATAAAGCAAGTTAATTAAGGTAGATACTTTATAATATTTGACGTTGTACGTTAAAGACACTTTGGGGGAAAAAAATCAAGATTCTACCAGTCTCTACTTTTTTTATCTACCAGCGTTTAGCGACTATTATTGAAAATGAACTATAACTAGTCATTCATCATGTTGAGTATCGTGATCAACAATGTCCGGTTTACATTTTAAACGGATGACCTGCCTCCATCGGTTTCTGTCCTGTTCTTCACTTTGATCGGCCCAACTGGTTGGTGAACGTTGTCGCAATCGTTTTCTTCTGTGCTCTCAATTATGATCAGTTTTCCAAACTGTCATCTCCTCTGCGCACAGTGTATCTGAAATACGAAAAAATGCCTTGACGGCATATGGTAGATGTACATAAAACAAGTTTTTATTTGGAGCTAAGAAAATAGGACCGAATCATTGGTACGTTCAGCAGTCCATGGTATTCTCAACTTTCGCCTCCAGCACCATATCAAAAACGCGTCGATCCTTTGTCTCTCTCGAGCCACGTTACGCCTCTGTACAAAAAATGGGGAACACCAATGCTCCTAATATCAAACAGATTTTAGTTTTGATAGTCATCCATCTATTCTTCCACATGTTGTTTAACCGGGTCATTGCATATTTTGCCATGCCTCTTCACCTCTGGCACCGTCATATATAGTATTAATTAATACCAGGGATAAGACTGGAGGCGTCAGTTAGCGTCCTAGCTCGCAAGAAACTTGACAAAAAGCTTTTACTTTTTTTTTTTTTTTCAAAATAAAATTGAATGCAGTAAGATAACGTATTTGAAATAATGGCCCGTGCGAATAAATAAAAGTATAAGCTTTTACTTCGAACATTTTGATATTCATATTCATTTCATTACTCGCATTAAATCAAATACTCACTGAACTCTACTCATACCCAAACTATGTTAAAATAAAACAGCTTTTAATTTACAAAAACCGGCCAAGTGCGAGTCGGACTCGCGCACGAGGGTTCCGTAGAAAGATTTTAACGCTTTTCCCCAGTGTTTTAAGAAGTCCCTGTTAGCAGAGCCCTGGTCCTAAGCAAAATGTACGCAGTGTGGGGTCAACCTATATTGGTCTGCAAAATCTACAGACAGACATAAAATTTTAAGATTTTGAGACTTTTCCGAGTGGTTGTGCTATAAGAGATACCTTCATACCAAATTTCAAGTTTTTAGGACATCTGGAAGTACCCGTTAGGTTTTTGAAAATCGGCAATTTGTATGGAAATGGATTTTTTAATGACTGTATCTTTTGATTGCGTAGACTTAGAAGGTTGATTTTTTCACGGCTTTAAGGGACCGCAGGCTTTAGTATTTGATATTAATTTCAGCAAGCTACCTCCACGCGTTCCAGAGAAAAAGGGTCTTGACAGACAGACAGACAGACAGACAGACGGACAACAAAGTGATCCTATAAGGGTACCGTTTTTTCCTTTTGAGGTACGGAACCCTAAAAACGTAGCCATGATACTTGCAAAGAGCTAGAAAAACGTATTGATTCTTGTCATTTATTGATTAATGTATACACTGGTTATCCGTTGTCTAGTACCCGTAGTACAGGCTTTGCCTAGTTTGGGACAGATCAATTGGTGTCAGTTGTCCCGTGACATTTTTTTTTTCATTAGGTACCTACTGAACTCATCTTGACATCGTTAATTATAATAACTCATCTGTCAGCCTAGCAATTGACTGAAATATTATCTACAGGATTTCTCGATGTCCAGCGCTTTGAAGATAGCGTTGCTACGTGCATTGAGGCATGTCGGCACGAACGATCAGTGCAGTTGCTTTCAGTCACGTGGATCCGCGGTTAAATGACAGAACGGTTCCGCGACAAAACCATTATACACTTGGAGAAATTTCTTTTATTTTTATTTTAAGAATTAGGACAAGTACCTAAGCCGTTTGTAAGTAATTTAAAAGACGAATTTAGTCCATCTGTGCGTTGTTATTGTAATCTTATTTGTCCCAGCTAACATTTGAAAGATCGACACAAGGAGATAAGCCTTTGTTTCTTAATGCAAGAACTACGGTAGATACGGGTAACTTACTCAGACACTGTAATCCTTTAAAAAAATTACTTCAAAAAGATTAAAAGTGCCTAATCCTAACAGTTAACAAAGAATTCTTAATCTATTCCAAGGCTCAAGCGGGACTTTAGTGAATAATTTTTCACCGTTTAAAAACTGCTATCAAAATCTCCTCAATGCCCAGAAACTCTTAATCGGCTTGGTAGAAGATAATAGTGATGACAAACAAAGGAGACAATGAGCCATAATCGTTTGGACCGGTCGCTTATGGAGCCGGGCGCGGCGCTAGAAGCAAAATGCAAACTTGCTAATTACAGGTAGCAGGGACAACGACCGTTCCGCGTCAATGGTAACATGGTAACACACGTGGACTTTGCACTCTACTGAATTGCTGTACCTATATTATATATAATTTGTTTTACAAATATCTGTAACCATCATAGTCATGACGGACAATAAAACAAATCCGTCGATATCCAGCGAAACGGAAGCTTAAAAGCACATTTAAAAACACGGCGCAAGTTACGGAATGTAGATTTTGTGTACAAGTCAATGTTTAATAAAATTAATTCAATGTCGCAGTTCTCACGATAACCCTTGAATAAGCCCAGTCCCCGAATAATATCAATGTAATCAGATTCAACATATTAAAGTTCAACGATCCGAACGTAGAAGTAGAGATCGGAAAATAATTCCGTCGTTGCTAATACCATGTGTTATAAAACTTATAAATGGGCATAAAAATGTCTTTATAGCGTACAAGGTGTCTATTGAAACAATTTATAATCTGACATTATTATTTAAATATTAACACTTGGGTAGATTTATGGTTCTTCGGCAGACGTAATCGATATAAATAATTTGGACGTGTGAAATTCGCCAGTGGAGTTAGTGTGAGGCGTGGAGTGGCCGAGGCCTGTGGGCCGAGGAAGCCGCGTTTCACGACCCGGTAGTTGCTGGCACTCGCTCTATTAATCATACTGTTGACGCCTACGGGGCGTGGCCACTAGTTATTAATTCGAGTAGAGTTATAAAATCTATGCCGAAGGACGAGCCGGCCACGATTTGTTCAACTAGTCTGTGGACATCTAGCTTTAATTTTGTTTACTGTATTTCAGTAGAGATCGTTACCAATGAAACGTACACTATCTCTATCTACTGCATTCTTCGGTATCAAAGAATAGTAGCATTTTAAACGGAATTCTTAGATCTTGTTGTTGACTTTGGTGTTTGTTTATTCAGATTGGTGATAAACAGTTTTCGATAACGGAAATAGAACTTTCGAGAAAAGCTCGGCTTTTAAAACATGTCAAGGAGATACGTTAAATTAGATTACATTCTTCCAGGTGCTTTTATTGCAGGCACCTTAAAATCGTCAAACAAAGAAAAACAATAAAATCTGTTGGTATTCCAGAGGTTTGAAGCTGTTGAATCATCAATCAATATATATAAAACTCTTCCGTTAGTGAGTGACTGACAGATAACGCACATGCACAGCCGAAATCCTCGGCCCTAGAAGGCTGCAATTTTGCGAAGAGGTTGCCTTTATGTTGTAAACAAGCTCTAAGGACAGATTTGTTGAAATTTCTACGGATAGAGAATAAACGGGATTTATATATTTATACGCGTACGAAGTCGCGGGCAAAATCTAATTCATAAAATAATAAACCTGCGTTATACACGAACTGAGCCAAGTTAAATGCAACACTTGTCTTGCCGCAACGGTAGCGGCGCGGGCGCAGGCGCGAGTTAATTATATCTAGTCGTAAAGCTGTTTAGCAAGTGCGCTATTTATTGTCTGATCCTGTGAGAAGCCGAATATATAATTTATGTATTGTTATGGTTTACGAAACAAAATTCATTGTTATTTACATCTAACACATCTAACAAGAGGTTAAATTAACGGTAACGTGTAAGTAATTTGTTACAAGAGCTTGGAAAAATATCAGTTGGAAATGAACACTCGGAAGGCTGTGATCGTGAACCGTTAATTTTAGTCAGTAATTTTGCTGCACTAAGCATCTCTGTCAAGTCAGTAAACTTAAATAAAAAATCTTAAACAAGGGTCATAACACCTTCGATTCATCATTAAATATACAGCAATAACCCGCGACCACTACTACATCATCTTTATCAAGGTATTTTTTGAATCTTTCATTTGTAGCGTATCGGCCACCAGTTCATTGGTAAAAACTCGCGCTGTCCGAAGAAAGATTCGATCGAATCCATCACAGTCACATGCCTAAAATAATGTTCCATCAAGCGGAGAGGCCGACGGGCCCGTCGGGCAGGCGCGTATGGAGATGAGCGGCTCCAGCCAACACCCTCGCGGCACCCCGCCGGGACCTGCTATATCTGGCGATAAACAATCAAATATGGAATTCTCTCGCGAGCATAAACTACCTCCGCGAGCAAGTGATAAGGAAAATATTGCTCACCATATTGTAGGAAAGTAATATCCCGACGGCAATGTATCGATGTACGATACCGATTACACTTTAAAATAAACTAGCGTCAAGCAAAAATCACAAACAATACTGAGTTAATAGAAGGCAAGGCGGAGCGACAGGGTTCCTCCCTGCGGATTAGAGAGTACCGACTTCGATTCTCTTGGGTATAAATTATTTATGTAAATTTTTTCGACCGCTCGAAATTGTATTTCAGCATCGATGTGATTAATGTTGTCGGATTTTTCACTTGGCCTCTCCCTAACGAAACGATCAAACAAATGACGCTGTGATCGGCTCGCACTCGGTTGTATGTCTACCGGGAATTCATTAGGCACGTAACAATCTTATCGGCAGCGGGTATTGATAATGCCGTCATTCCAGAATGGACCCAAGTAGCAAACCAGCAGTTTTTATGAAGACTTTCGGAAGTAGGCACTTGTTTTTTTTTTTTTTCATTTCAGGTAATAATCAATTTAAAACACTAGAAAATAATAAAACAATAGTGTAGTACAGCCTAGTTATTCCATGTTCTGGATTGATTAAGTTTATTACGCAGATTACCGTTCAAAGACCCATAACATCTGAATGCGGTTCCGAACCTTAAAAAGAAAGCTACCACGGCTAAATATTCTATAATGATTTCACACATTCAGTCAGGCTCCGACGAGCCCTATTAATGAACAAATTTATAGTTGAACGAGGCCTGCACTCGAGTGATATTTCCGACAGGGGTGCATGCGTTTAATGAAATCAAAAGGATTAAGAGCATCTGCTTGCTTGTTATTCAAATCGATTGTGGGCTCGTTTATCATTTTAAATAAGCTACTGCTTAGATAAATGCGGGGTGTGGTTCAGTTAATAACAAAGGAAGCGGGACTCGGTAGCCCAATTAACTAACTAGTTATTAATACAATTACGAATGAACATATAAAAGTGTAGTCTCAGTAAATAGGTAGACAGCGATATAGCGACAGGGTACCTATACTGCTAGCAGGCTTTGAAGCAAAGAGCGTCAACAAACCCTCCTGTAAACTAAACACTTACAATTTACGCAAACATAAATGTCAACACAATTTATATTCCCCCTCCGTATTGAAACTCGGAATGATTACAAGGCATTCAAGTAAATTAATATCGAATGCGAACAGCTTCCAGTACAATGCGGCCGCGCTGGCTGCGCGTGATGACGCCTCGTGTTTTCCCAGAGCAAACAATCAAACAGCCAAGAGGATAGAACAAATTACTAAAGCATTGTCAAGGTGCTTAGAAAATTGGGGAACAATTGCCTCACCGAGTTAAATCTCTGATAAAATAATTGTTGTCTTTGGAGAAGTCGCTTGGCAGTGAGGGGATGAATAAATCTTTCCTAATTGGAACGCGCCGCGCCGGCCGTGCGACAACATAATGTGGAGGCTTTGTTGCTGCGCGTGCATTCTTCTCCTGCCCAGCTGAATACGACAAATCAACCAGCTAATGACGATGGGAACTTTTGACAACCCAGCCAGACGTAATCAATGTGCCTTCACCACTGAACTGGTTCTATCTGCTCACAGGATGTTATTGTCATTTTGAACACTCGCTTTGAGCTTTGTACCGCAATAACGGGCTAAAGTCAAATAAAATAGCCTTGGAAAATATTCCAAGCAGAACTTTTCAGCCATAAAATAAGAATATCGGGCATACGCTAACCCGCGTGCATTCGTTCCGGGACCACTCACTTGTAAAACTGCTTATTTTATTGCCCCGGTACTCTAAGTGGAAAAACGAAGTTCGTCGTAGTTGGCCATGTCGCGGCGCGTCGTATGGCCTCCCGAGTTTACTGCGACCGACCACTGCACAATGCACATGGCTAGTTACATCAAAAGCTTTCGTAACAGTTGGGACGGTGACGCATACATTAAAGGGTTGAGAGATCGATCGACCGATAAGATCTGAATGCTAGAGATTACAGAAATACAAACTAGTTTAATTTTAAATGCCCAACCTAAAAAGAGGACAGCGTTGTAAAACACAGGATGGGCTATTGTTACATATTTTATTGGCTAGAGAGAAAGTTAGTATCGTTTCATTAATCTATTTCACATCTAAATTACATATCAAATAGGTTTCTAGTTTAATTAAAGTAAGTGTCCATTAAAGTAAACACAGCTTTTGAATACCTAATAAAAGTGGAAAAATTGTTGGAAGATTTGTTTTGTTGGTTGCAAGGGCAATGAACTTGTGTAGTTGTAGTTAAGCAAGTTTTCTTACCGTTCCGGAAATCTTTTATTTTATTTTCAAATGCTTTACAAGGCGATGGTTGGTAACGGCTATGAAATAGGCAAAGCACAGTCGCTTCCGCTAGCGAATCGCCCAGCAAATATTCACTAAGCAGCCATGAAATTGTCTGTATCAGAATAGAAGTGACTTCATCGTGTTGAATACTGACATTATATTTTGTATGTATTTGAAATATTTCGACTATTTTAGAATACACAGAATTATAGTATTTTAACGGGGCGATTTATATACGCACAAAGATAAGTTTTTACATGGACCGCAACCATAATTTGATTAACAAAATAACATTCTAAAGCTAAATATCAATAAACATCTCAGTTAAATTAAATTATTTTATTATAGACTTGATTAAAAAAAACTTTATCATACCATAAATACAATAAGAAAGAAATAAATAGAAATATTGTTATTTCTTTACCTGCATTTCACGGACCATAAAAAGCCCCATAACCGGCAGGGGTGAGGCGGAGGGTATCGACATTCTGTTTTTATTCAATAACCGTACCATTTTAAGGGACGAGTCGTATTAAATAACCCTTTGTTATATTGAAATTGACCGAAACTCCATGCGATTAAGCGTTAACAAAGAAAATAAAATTTAACTCAACACATACAAAACGCAGACTGCAGCGTTTGGAGTTAACAAAAAACATCAAATGTATGATTAAATAATAAAAAACATAATAAGCAAGTTAAATTATTGACGTCATATCAAAATACATGAAAAGTTAAACTGAGTAATTTAGTAAAACGATATCAATTCGTTTGAGACTCGTTATTATGTAATCAAAAACGACTTTGATATTAATCACTCAGACGTCACGATACAAATACAAACAACATTATAAACATCACAATTTGCCCGAAGGGTAAACACGAGAACAGTGATTAAAATCAAAGAACACAAAGCAATTACGGGCCGTAACAACAGAGGGCTTAATGACAAGGGATGCAGTCTAAATTCAATTAATTTATCTCAACTCCAGTTATGAAGATGCACATTCGCTTTTACCGCGCAGCTCACAGTACCATTGTGAGAACTGCCGAATACACAAACACTTGACGAGTTAAACTTATGCTTAAGTAACATAGCTTTCTACGACTCTGTGGGAATCACTTGAAGATTCTAAATCAAGTATGCAGATCGCACTTGAGATCAATGAAGAGAGTTCTCTAATGGCAAAGAATCCAAAATATTTATTTCAAGTACTGACCTAGTGCAATAAAAAATGTCGGCAAATCATTCAAAAGGGTATTCGCAGCCAATACCGATCGCTTACAATACCGAATACAAAATCGCGAAGGTTTCTTTCAATCCTTTGTCGCAGCCATTAGATTAAAGTAAAGGAGCCGCAATCACATGCGAGGAGCTTTGCGCGAGCGGAAGTATCGCGTTTACAAACGGCGCACCGACTGCATAGTGGAACAGAAGCCGCCGCGCACGACTCCTGCTAGAAGGCAATCGAAACCGGATACCGATACTGAATAGCTAGGGAACAAGAAGCACACACTCGTAGGTTCGTAGGAAAGGCTTCGCTATAGTTTAGGGAGGAACCGGAATGAAAAGAACGATAATGGGTGGTGCTATTGTCATCATCTCACGACATCAGATACCAAATAAGTTAAGTAAAACTGTAAAAGGATCGCTAATGTGTAAGACGCAGTTTCACGCCGTATCAATTCACGAATGACAAGCAGGCGTGCTAATATCTTGAATTACACTATAGGCAACACTGATTGTGAACGATATTAAAGTGCAAGGGCGTTGCTGGTTCACACCCAGGAAACCAGGACGATCCTGTCGGCTCCTTTGACAACAATGTCATAAAAGAAATTAAATTTTATTATGTACAAAAAATCAACTCCCAATTTTTTCAAACCAGTTTCGATTTAACATTTTACCAGTGCCTAATTTAGTGTGTGTAATCTGATGTCAGTAATGTGATAAACACCAAAACACAGACACGAGAACACATATAAAATCAATATACACGTATACTTACATAAATCGCAACAACTCGAAAAACCACTTAAAAAGAGGCGTCCATTATGCGAGGCCCACGCTGACTAAAATCCGAAAAAATGCTTCACGCAAAAAGTCAACAAGACTAAGCAGTAATTCATCGCGGAACAACGTTTGGATCATTAACGAAGTGAGGATTTACGATCACGCAAGAGGAGGGAGCGACAAAGACGCGGGATTAAGGTGGAAGACCATCAGCGATGCAAGTAATTAAACCCTTAAACGAGTGTATAACAAGAATCTGTTTTTAACCGTCTGCACAGCGGCGCGGTGCTCGAAGCCAGCCGTTACACTTATTTAAGGCGAGTTCGCGGCGGGGGATTCCGCGCCTAATTTTTCGGTGCGACACAGTCTCGTGCGATTTATTTAAAAATAATTCTCTTTTGGATCGTATCCCGCTGAGAGACAATCGATAAAACGGCCGGAGACCTAGAATGGGATTGGTGTTCTCTTGATTAAGCCACAAAACACCTTGATGCTCAGTTCGGGCGGTTAATGATGGACGTTAATGATTGATGGAATAAGAAATTATTTATTGCATCATGTTAAATACTTTTCCGCGTATCAAATAGTAGTTTATGCAACTGCTACATAATGAGGGTCCTTAAAACACGAGTGTGTTTTTATGAAACGAGGCGACGCTGAGTTTCATAATAGGATCACACGAGTGTTTTAAGGCCTAATTATGTGGAGTTGCATACAATACTTTATCTACACACATATTATAAGTACTCTAAGATGGGTTCAGAAGCCGAAGGCATATATCATAACCATACCTGTCACGAATTTGACTGTTTTTTTTTTAAATCGTAGACAAACATACTGAGCTGACGTTTCGTGAACTGTTTTTTTTTTTGTAAAAAAAATAACAAATATCACATTATTATTTATACATGTCGGACTGAACTCGACTTATATACGTGAGTGATCCGTTTTATTTCACTATGATTGTAAATTACGTTGGTTGTCAAATTCGATACATCGAATTCGATATCGTAATGACTATTACTTTACTGGAGGTGGTGGTGGTGGTGCTGGGGCTGGCGCTGTCGGCGAGGCCATTTTTATCTACACACATATCATAAGTCCTCTATAATGCGTTCAGAAACCGTAGAAAATGACCAGCATTGCAGTACATCGTCGCCTCCGCCGCCAACCACCTCCACCAGCAGGTCCAGCAGTAAAGTAATAGTATAATATCGAATTCGATTTTTTCATTCACGACATTCACGAAACGTCAGCTCGGTATGTTTGTCTATGATTAAAAAAAAACAATCAAATTCGTGACAGGTATGGGTATGATATATGCCTTCGGCTTCTGAACCCATCTTAGAGTACTTATGTATGCAACTCTACATAATTAGGCCTTAAAACACTCGTGTGATCCTATTATGAAACTCAGCTTCGCCTCGTTTCATTAAACACTACGAGTGTGTTTTTATGAAACGAGGCGAAGCTGAGTTTTAAGGACCCTCATTATGTAGCAGTTGCATAAACTACTAACTTTTCATATCAAATTTCAAGTTTCTAGGACATCTGGAAGTATCCTTGAGGTTTTTGGAAATCGGCAATTTGTTTAGAAATGGCATTTTGAATTACTGTATCTTTTGATTGCGTTGACTTAGAAGGCCGATTTTTTCACAGATTCAAGGGGCCGCAGGCTTGAGTATTTGATATTAATTTCAGCATGCTACCTCCACGCGTTCCAGAGAAAAAGGGTCTTGACAGACAGATAGACAGACGGACGGACAACAAGGTGATCCTATAAGGGTTCCGTTTTTTCCTTTTGGGGTACGGAACCCTAAAAAAACACTTTTTTCGGACAGGGTAAGAAATATGTTAATATGAAAGACGTCTACCGCTAAGCGGAACCCCCATGGATGCCACAGCAGCGACTGATTCTGTGCTGACAGCGTCCAGCGGGTCCCCGCGACCTTCATTAGATCATCGGTGCACACCCACGCAGTTATGCATGTGTCAGCGGCCATCACTTGTGCAGCCATGTGCGATAGCAGGTTATATAGGTAGCATATAAAACTACTTACTTTACAATGAAGCTTAAAAATTTTGTCAATAAGAAATAAGATAGTACGTATATAGACAAGGACTTACTGTCGCCATTGAGATTGAGCCCCTGTCATTCTGAGAGGAGGCATGTGCCCAGCAGTGGGACGTAAAGAAGGCTGGTGGTGATTGAGATTGTCGCATCACTAAGACAGAACAGAGAAAGTGCGTCATTAAGTCAGTCACTATCCATTTATCATAGTGATCTAATGAAACGGACCAGATGATAAACAAAGTAAACTCGTTGCAA